>JZKD02S2248582.1:33475-83193 GCA_000966675.3 Picea glauca
TATATATATTAGTTGTATTATGGATCACATTTTTTACAAATGTATGTACATGTGTATGTGTGTGCTTCTCTTTTTATGTGTGTGAAACATGCGAATATTATATCTGATTAGCTATAGTATCTGTCATATGATTAAATATCTTAGGAACATGGATATACATAATGTAATCAAAATAATGTTCTAAGAGACGTAACCTAAGGAAACGTCTGTGTAAAGTAGGATCATAAACGCGGTAAATTCCATTTAACTGGGACACAACAAGTTGAGGATCTAGGTATACCTAGAGGTCACAAATGCCATGCGATAAAGAATCACGAAGAAACTCTATCATTTCATTGTACTTGGTTATAGTGTTTGTAGCGTCACCTAGAAAAATACCTCTAGAATATAGAAACTGACCTCTAGGTGTAAAAATCACCCAGCATGCAAAAGAAAGTCTCTGAGTGTGTCATCTAGCACCATCCACGAACCCAAAATACAACTCCAATTCACTTGACATCTTCCACACTGAAAAATAATACATAAATAACTACACATCCACAAAAAAAAGACAAAAACTGTATAAGAAACTATACATATGTACAAGAAGTGACCCAGGTGACCAACCTAAGAGTAATAATTCTTGAGGTAGAGCCCATTTTTAGGCTCCATGAAGGCATTTCCTTCAAATTCAACCAGATGGTAAGCACCCTTTTTCAAGACCTCTTTCACTATGAATGGTATGAACCACATGGGTTTTAACTTGCCTTCCCCCAGGGGATCTTTGTCTTGATCATAGACCAGGACAAGATCGCCTTTGAAGAAAATTCGAGGATGAACAAACCTATCATACTAACACACTAAAAATTCACTCATTTATTATTAGCCTCATTGGTTGACGCTACATCGCAACGTTTCTTATCAATATGCTCGATATATAGTATGTGTTTCTGAAGCGGTGATGTGTCCAATAGTAATTGCACTGCCAACTTTAAATAAGGGATTTGACACTCAATAGGTAATACTACATCCAACCCAACTTCCAACCCACATACGAGTTGAAAAGGTGACAAACCAGTGGAAGTCTTCACAAACGTTCAGTAGGCCAAAAACATTGAGTATAACATCAAATGCCAATTTGACTTGGAATAATTGATCATCCATTGAAGAATATTCTTGAGAAACTTATTCACATTTTCAACCTGACCATTCACTTGTTGGTAATAAGGTGAAGAATTTTCTTTCCTAAACCCAAGCTTTGACATTAACCCGGTCATCATTTTTTCTTGGAACTGACTGCCATGGTTAGTGACAATCTCCTTCGGGATGTTCAACCTTGCTACTATCTGGTTAAAAATGAAAAGAGTCATTGTTTCACCATCATTGTTAAACATTGGCATAGTTTCAACCCACTTCGTGAAGTAGTCTACCTCTACGATGATGTAACTATGCCCCCTAGATGAAGTCGGGTGACATGTAGTAAATTCAATCCCCCACTTGATGAAAGAACCAACAACAATGAAAGGAAACATGGGAGAAAGATGTTCCCACATATTCCAAGAGAAGATTTGACATGGGTGTCACTTCTTGACTGGCACAAGGCAATCCTTGATTAACGAAGGCCATAAGTAACCAACACATAGAATATTTTGGGTTGTTTCCAACCCAGAAAAATGACTACCACATGCTCTAGTGTGGCATTCTTTAAAAACGATCTCTTATTCCTCATGGATAAGGCATCGAAGAAGAATGCAATATGTGCCTCGACGATACAAAGTTTTATTGAGGATAAGATAGTTTCATGCGTGATGTCAAATTCATTGACACTCATCACTGGAAGAAAAAGTGGGGCACTTCAAAGTCTAGAGATAGAATAGTATATCTCCATACCATGGGTCCAAAGATGCGATTAGAAAAAGGTCTCCTTTGATAGGCAATTCTTCGGCATGATATCAATAGATTCGACCGGAAGTTCTGAAATAAGTTCGGCAAAGACCAACAAATTTTTGGATTTCAAGGAAACAAAATCCAAGTAAAATTCCTGGAGGATCAAAATCCATCTACTGATCTTTCCTTCAATGACCCATCATGTGAACACATATTGGAAAGGGTTCACAACGATAATGATGGTGGTCCTATGAAGAAAAATGTAGTGACAGAACCGTTGGAAAGCATGAATTGTTGCCAAAGAAAGCTTCTAAACGTGAGAAGAGTTGAGTTTCATCCCAACCAGGCCTCATCTAAGGTAATAAATAAAATGATCCTCAAGTAGATCATCTTCTTGAATAAAGACCATGACGATGGTCGACTCTGCAACAACCAAATACAACAAGAAATATTTGTTATAATTGGGAGACCGAAGCAGAGGGGAAAATGTAAGGGCATGTTTCAATGCTTTGAAGGAAGACTGAGCAACTTCATCCCAACAGAATGGGAATCCCTTTTACAAGAGATGCGTAAACCCTTTATTTATCTCGGTGTAATTCGCGACAAAACATTGAAGAAATTTTGCTTTCCCCTGTAAGCTCTGAAGTTGGGGTATTGTGCACGAGGGAGGAAATTGAACTATCACCTCAACCTTCAGAGTATCGACCATGATCCATGTTGTTGAAAAAATAAAAACTAAGGGAAGACCTAACTTCACACAAAAACTTCATTTGTTAGGATTCAAGCAAATCCGATAGTATTGACATCACTCAAATATTAGTCGAAGATGTGTGGGTTCATCATATCTCTTACGAGACCATGAGGCAATATCACCAAGATATGCCTCGACTATATATCTAAGGTCGTGAAAATAAAATGACATGGCCCTCTGAAAGGTGGATCAAACATTCTTTAGGCCAAAAGGCATCTTACAATACACAAACATGCCCCAAGGACAAATAAAAGTTTCTTTATGTTGGTCTTCGGGTTTGATCTAAATCTAGTTATGTCATGAGAAACCATCCATGAATGAAAATACCTCGTAGCCAGCGCATTCATTGACAATATGATCGATGAACGGGGTGGGAAAATTATCTTTCATACAAGCCTTGTTCAAATAATGAAATTCCATGTAGATGAGAATCATACCATGTTTCTTGTTAACTAGAACTAGATTTGACACCCATTTCGTCAGCTGCACGGGGTAGAGAAAACCAAATTTAGGTAGTTTTTCTACTTCGAGATTAATTTCTGGATCTTTTCGAGGATTCACCAGGTGAAGCTTTTGTCCAACCAGATTGGCATCAAGATAAGTCATTATTTCATGCTCGATAATTCTTGGGTCAATGCATGGCATTTCCTTGTAAGAACAAGAAAAAATGTCATGAAATTTCTTAAATAAATTTGTATAATTTTGAATTTCTTCGGGGGAGCACTCTACTCTGATGAAAACATTCTCCATGATGCCAGGGGTTTTGGAGATATCTATTGGAATCGTTGTAGCGATACTTTCCATATTACCCTCGGCATAAACTGTGTGCATAGCTAAAGGATTGATAGGACAAGTGTTATCTCCTTTCACGGTCGAAACAAATTATCATGCCTCCATTCTCTTTAACTTAAAAAGGAAGTAAGATCTATGATGAAGATCATCCTAAGGTCTATCGGGACCATTCAATTCCTCAAGAATATCCTCGTCAGAGGGAAAGACCAGATCCAAAGGATCTTCAGTGGAAATAGAACCTTGATTCTAGATAGGCTCGATAACTGGATCGAACTCCTGTGGGGGAGTTAGATCGGGGTTGGACGAAGCTTGTTGGACAATGTTGTACACAACCTCAACCACGAACAAGGACATGGCCATTACATAATTCCCTTTCCATTCCATAGAAGCCGATGGGGAAGGTAGAGTCCACATATCATTAAATTGAGTCATTTGAAACAATGACACTTGAAAAATTGAAGCCCTAGGCTAATCGGGAACAACCAATATAAGATTGACATCGCTAGAAGGCGATGGGTAATCAAAAGTTCCCATCAATGAAGGAAACAAACTGAAACCTAAGTTGATAGTGTTGCGATGTGGACTATCAATCATCAGGATCGTGGCAGCCCCCAATGAAGGGTCGGGACGAGAGAAAGACAACTGATCAATGGTGACTATCCAACCCTCATGTGGAAAACACAAGACCTGAAAAACCATAGAAACCACTGCATGCATCGCATAAGTCCAACTCCTTCCTAACAACAAGTTGTAGTCGAGAGGCACATCAACCACTTCTACTTTGACACACATGGTTTTTCCTCCCGCTTGCACGAGGAAAGAAGGAATGATCCCATGTGGTATGAATGACCGATCTTCAAACATCGTAAGCAATGTAGGCAATGGAGACAAACTGGGTTGGATAATGGCCTTCCAACATGCCAACGACATCATGCAAGTCGAGGTTCCATCATCAACCACTATATGAAAAATATTCTGAGTAAAATATTTCATGGTGTAAGCCACTACTATCTAAAACACAACGTGGTAAGTGAGACAGGGTTTCAAGTCGGTTAGATAAAAAATGATCGCTCTCGGGTTATAAGTATTTGTCGATCCCAAGGTAGACAAGAGAGATTTCCTCTATGAGGGTAAACTCTGAAGGATTTACAAAGCACACATTGTGCAAGGGTTTTGTGCCAAATCCTCCTTAATGGAGTGGTTCTGGGTAGCCCTTGCATTTGGATTATGAAAATGATTTTTAAGCACACCTATTTGGATGTGATTCATTGTTTCTCCCACCGCCTTTTGAATATGGAGAGGAGTCGGTGGGGTTGTGCCTTATTTTTCCTTCTCCACGTATTCTGACATTCTGTAATCTCGAGCCCTCGTCGTTATCTTAGCCTCAACATTCACCATGTAAATATTTTCACCCAGGTTATTACTAGTAGTCACGAGGGGTCCCTAACTACTCCTTTCCATGCTTGAGGGTGTTGAAGCTTGAGCCATGTTTTTCCCAAGTGGAAATGGGTTTGTCATCACAACAGGGTGTTTTTGTGCCAATATCTTTTCAGCTTCTTCAAGTTGAGGGTACAAATGAGTTGGGTGGTCCTCCGTGCAAATATTACACAGATACTTTGACTTCCTCTTCTCCATTTCCCCCCCACCAACATTATTGGTATCATTTTTTTCCCATTTACCCTTATTGTTTCATTGTTTATTCTTTCCCTCCAGTTTTTGGTTGGCCTTAGGGTTCGTCCACTGCACACTGTGTACATCTGATGCTTGGGTGGGGGGGACAACTGAAATGGAGGTCTGGTTGGACACAGTCTGTTGTATCAACAATTGTTGCAATTGATTTGACAATATATCAATGGAATTTCCTTGTGTTGAGCCCACAATACAATCGACATGGGGTCCAAACTATTTCTTGGCCTTATCGAGAATAGACCACAACACATCTAGAAAAATCTCATGGAGCATGCTGGAATGAGAGTAGATCAATTGAAGCTGTTGCACTCTCATAATCGCTTCCTCCTATCAAAACACTCAAAAATTTGCTATGTCCTTGGATACGCAGGGAACCAAAGACTTAGGAACCACTCAAGCAAGAAAGCAGGAGGACCCTGGACTTTAATTAACCTATTTTGACGCTTCCATTCTTGGATATGATCGGAGATATGTTCATCTTTGATTTTATCAAAGTAAGACAACAATTCAGTGTCAGAATCGTATCTCACGGGTAACTAGAAATGGTTCAAGAAGACCATCGCCAAGTCGTTAAAGTAAGAATACCTCGAGCATACGAGCTCAATATAACATTTCACATCATTCCCGATAAGGGTATGTTGAAAAATGTGCAACTGGACAGATTCGTCTCTCAATGAGTTTGATGAGAACCATAAATGAAAATTTGTCACGTGATCACTTGGATCTCCTCCATGCTTGCCTTCAAATTTCAGAATATATGAGGGAAAATTAGTCGACATGGGGGCCAATGCAGATCGTGAAAATTTGGGTCATTGAGTAATCTCAACAAGTCAAGAAGATGTAGCATTGCCAAAAACAATAGTTTAGGTTGAGTACTATGTACAGGAAAAGAGGTTCCTAGAGTTTGAGTGGCACGAGGTTTCCAAGAAAAGTTCGACTACTGGTCAGGGTTTTGGTAGAAACTGTGACCTTGCCTAGCATATGGAAACTACATTTTATGGGGTATCGTCAACTAACTCTTGTAATTGGACGACATAGCTTGCATGGGGATTTATTCTTGTGTTTTTTTCCAAATATTTTGAAAGGGGATTCCCCTAGTCGATCTGACGGGCATCGATACAGAGCCTTGCTCGGGGTTCCATTGACCATGGAAGGGGTTTCCCCCGAACGACATCCCTTGTGAGGGAACTGATCCCTGCCAAGGATTCCAAAGACCATGAGAGGATAAAACTCCAGTAATCATTTTCTATGAAGGAATAGTACTCTACACATGGTTCTATTATCGAAAATCGAGTTTTCCCCCAACCGAGACTATAGTCGAAGAAAAAGGATTGTTCCCAAACACATTGAACAAATAGAATGACATAGATCCAAACGACATTGTGTAAGATGAAGTTCCTAAACTGCATGCTCCAAAAAAGTTATAATTATCATTCGACCTAATCGGTTGCTGGAAAACACCACCGAGAGAGGGGGATGGAGGAGGTATATCAACACCATCGTAAGGGATATCGTTAAAGGGGACTGAATTACGCCCCTGATTGACCTTTTCACATGGGATTTTGAGCTCCCTACCCCCAGACCCATGGTATTTAAGGTGCATTAGGTAAGAATCAAGTTCAAATCAAAGTCAGGCATCCCATATGAGAATGGAGGGCCCATCACACTCTAATTAAATGGATAAGTGGTCATCGCCAATGATGGTATCAGACCACTTTTCGAAGTAGAGGGAGTCGAGACCACTGTGGTCCTGAATGGAAAATGCGAGAGAGGAGGTAGGATTCCCCATGTGGTAGGAGCCAAAACAGGAGTATGATGGCTCCTAGATTAACTAATAACATTTTCTTCCATTGTTGCTTGTAAGACTAGCTAGCGCTCAGAGGGTGTCACCTTAGGAGGGACAAATTGAACTAAGATCAACGCTAACATGTCAGTAATCAGAGAGTTGGATGGAATGAGAGATTTTGCCTCAAGGTAACAAACATTAGGTTCCTCTAGAGTCGAATAGTATCCTCTTGGAGTAGCCTCGGGAACAGTTTCTTGTGGACCAATCGCTTCGAATGACCCTTGGTGGTCAATTCTTCTCCATAACAATGGTGGATATGGCTCCAATGTAATCGGTGATCGGCCTCGAATCCTTCATGAATGAAGAAGATGTTGATATTCCAGGTTATGAAATGATCAACTGACATAGTAAGGCTTTGACTAACGTTTAAACACCCAACACACACTAAAAAACAATTCCTAGAAGACAAATCAAGGAGTCGACTATCTAGTAAGAAGGAAAGTTACGAAAATATACCCCATGTACCGTGGTATACAACGAAGTCACATTTGTAAGTCCCTAGAATATGGGAAACTAAATTTCTATCTCACATTCAATCACCAGGTGGGTACAGTTGACAGTCGAGCGGATCACAATGAGGAGGATAAAAAGTATGAATCCTATTCGGGGTATCGAAATAAAATGGTCCAGAATATAATAAAGGATCTCAAATGGATTTGAGGTCCATGAAGCTCCATAGGCAAATGCAATCAGTATTACTCTTGATACAAACCCTAAATATGTGTTCCCGACTACGTTCAATCCGAATTTGGAGGGGTTATCTCCATTGCCTTTCCTCGCATGACCTTGTGTTTATCCCTTGTGTTAGAGGGGTTTCCCGGATAAATTTTATGACACTCTACTTAAGAACTCCCTAACTCAATCTCCCATGTTTGATTTAACAACCTTGGAGAGTTTCATCTCCAACCTAATTAAAGGACCAAACCCTAAACTAGTTGGTTGACCCAACAAATAGAAAATGTCTATTTTATTTTACATTAAGTTTTCTTTTTAAAGCCCCAGGATGGGGTGTCAGCGCAGATTAATGGCAGGCGTTTGCACGAGCCCGAAGGGCTGCATGGCATGGGGCCACGTGATGGGCTCATGGAGCAGCCCATCGACGTACCCATCGATTAAATGAGCGTTAAACTCCATGGCAGGGCGCATTAACACTCTCATTTCCTCCTGCCCGATGGCTACTTCCATGTCGAAGCTCATTGTTTTCGCTATGTCCCTCTGCGCGCAGGTAGCAGAGCTCGCCCTCGCCGATGGTTACACTGGCCGCTTCTCTCACCTGGTCTACTCGCCTCACCCTTGGTATTTCTCTTTCCTCCGCTGCTGCAATTCTTTAGCCATGCCTCGCTATCGCCCCAGGGGCAAATCGAAGCAAGGCTCCTCTTGGAAGCCTCGGCGACCCCAGCTCACATCCTCCGACTCCTCTGCCAGTGATGCCTCTCCTCCGCGACTTGCTGAACCTGACCCTGTTCCTCTGCGACCCCCGCAGCCTCGTTCCATGGCCGTCATCCAGCATACTCCCACCTCCGTTATGCGTCTATCACATAATCCAATCGAGCTCCCTTCCAGCTCCATGCATCCTGGCGAACCTCCGGAAAAATGGAGCAAGCCTCCTCCTCCTCAGCCAGCACCTAGGCGAGCAGGTCCGTGCTACCCTGAGTACTTGGACAGAATTCAGTTTGCAGAAAGCCTTGGCACCCTGCATGATTTGGCGTTCGAGCTTCGGAGAGAGGTCGTCGATTTGAAATATCGGTTCCAGATTACAGAGGCAAAGGTGGATAGCTTCATGCAAATCGTTTCCTCAATGCATGAGGCCCTGTTCGCCGCCCCGGAAGACACCTGTCACACAGAGCATGCTGAAGTGACTCCTCTCAGCACGCAGCCTTCAGAAGCAGCTGGAGCGCAGCGTAGGGAAAGAAGGCCTGGCAGCGAGGACGTCGCAAGCACACGTGAAGCAGCCGAACCGTGGGACTATGGCGTCACTGTCATCGAGGAAGAACATGGCTCAGGCGATGCAATGGCCACTTGGCCTACTTACAAGCCAACCATCTGATCATCATGTATGTCTGTTTAGTAGCTTCTAGCCGTTATAGGATAAATAATGCTCTTTTTTTGACAAGTTTAGACTCTCATTCTCAAGGAACTTGCAGGGCTAGCTGGACTGGTTTCCCCATGATGGGGCAGTCCAGCAAATGTAGCCCGGGTCAAGCTGTATTTTGGTCCACTGTTTCAGACTTTGGAAGGATTTAATATAATTTTACCCCTTACTTACAAAAAAAAAAAGTTTTCTTTTTAAAGGCTTGATTTACTCATGGGACATGGTGGTGAAACTAATGGTGTTATAAGAAATGACAAAGAGGAGAAAATTAAAGCACTTGAAAGAAAAATTACTTCGAAAAAAAAAAACAAGGCTTTGTAACTAACTCTTTGTAAAAACAACTTTTCTTAACTAATTTTTCAAGATCTTGTAAATAAAACCTAAAACCTACATTCTCTTGAATACAAGCTACTTATGTTTCAAGAAATCAAGAAGAACTTGAAATAAACACTATTTTTCCTTTTTGCAAATAACCGACTTTAACTACTTTACCAAACTGAAAAGATTCATTTTTTTTTTAATTCCCTAAAGAGAAAAAATTAAATAAATCATTTTTCTTTTTTCAAAGAAAGTAAAAAAGGATAAAAATATTGAAACAAGACTAGAAAAAACCTTTATCCCACTACGGATCATATGGATTCAGTCAAGAAACCTAGAAGGAAGATTTACAATTCAACAGCTTGCTTAAAACCCTTTTTAAAAGTAAAGACAAGAAAATCAAGAAAACAAGTAAATTGAACTCTATACCCAGGCTATGGCTATAAACAGAGACTCTCAATGATCCAATAAAACCCCGATAAGTGTGAAATTCAATCAGGAAACAGAGAAACTTCCTCTTTTTCAAAAAAAATATTGAAACAGAGACGCGGGTTGTTGCATCGACAACCTATGTATGTATGCAGGTTGTTTATTGAGAAGAGTGTGTATGTATGTGGGTTGTCTCAAGATATGGTGCATAAACCTCTGTATATTTCAAAAAAAAAAATATCAGGCAGTCTTACAGGGTAGGGGAAGGTGACCAAAATCCCTTGACATGCTCAGAAAACTCAAAAGAAACTTGAAAGGCCAACAAACCAATCAAACAATGAAAAATCCCCTAAAACAACCTAGAGGCTTCCCTAGTATGGTCATTGGTTATGCCAGTGGGAAACCCCCCCCTTTAAATACATTAGGGTTCAAGATGTATACAAAGAAAATAACCATCTAAAAGCTAATCAATTTTCTATTCTACCCCAAACATACCAAAACTAATGTAAAGAAAGAAAAGAGAGAATATATTGGGTAACTATACCTCTGATCCCACGTCTGGTGATGATCTCCTCATGCTTGGAAGTTCCACTGACTGCATGTCTCTTCCCAGGGTTAACCTACATCAAAATATAGGTAAACAAATAAGTACAAGCATGCTATTATATACATAAGTTAGGGTTAGATGTTAGATGCTAAGTATAATTCAATCCAAATACTCAAGACATCATCATTTTGGATAGAAAAATATAATTTTTGTATTCATAACACAAAGATTATACCTTACAATCTGATTCCACCACCATTCCATGAACCTGGTCCAGGATCTTATTTACCATACTCCAAGTGCACCTTGTATGAACTTCTTATCTCAACCTTTTGATCACTTCTATTGAATGGAATGGGTTAAATGGAGGAAGAAGGGGTTGATGAGGGAATGTTGAGGCAATTTCTCACAAAAGGAAGCAATATCTTGGGCAAGGAGGGGAAGTGAAATTGGGCAGAGTTTCATTGTTCTTATTATTAGATTAGAAATGAGGCCCCAACACCTCCTTTTATATGACAAAAGGATGGTTATTTATTTGGGTGAGGGGGTATAACAGGTGGATTATTTGGGAAACTTCCAAGAGCTCGTCAATTTCAACGAATTCCTTGCAAATTTTTATTTTTTGCAACTTTTGCAAGTATACGCAAGTTGTAATGGTGCAATGAGCATATGCATACGAGATGTAGTGGTGCAACAAGCATATGTATGTGGGATATAATGGTGTAGGGTGTGTACATATTCTCAACAGTTCTTTGGAAAAATATGCAAGTAAGAGAGCCAAGGCCATGTATGCATGAATAGAGCAATTTAGGGCTCTAACAATACTACATGCATTGAAGAAATGATGGCCTTACCTATTAAGTAGGCACTTCAAGGTCAAAATAGAGCATGATAGTCTTAAATACTTCTTGGAAAAAAGACTATCTTCATAAGAACAACATAAATGGGTGACCAAGATGTTGGATTATGATTTTGAAATCATCTACAAAAAATGGAAGAAAAATGTTGTGGAAGATGCACTCTCAAAAAAGGATGAAGATGTTGAGTCCTATATCTATGTTATCTCGATCATCCCACTTGATTCTATAATATAAGCGAGGGATGAATGAAATAATGATTCAAACATGTGGACACTCATTCAAAGGTTACAGAAGGATTCCAATGCATCATATATATTTACATGGAGAAACAATTCACTATGGTACACAGATCACTTACATTTATGTAAGAACTCCCAACTAAAACAAAATATACTCTTGGAATTGCACACCTCTATGGTAGGAGGTCACCCGGGATTTTTGAAAACCTACCATAGGGTCAAGAAGGAATTTTTTTGGGATGGCCTTAAAACTGATGTTCAAAGATTTGTGGCAGAATGTTTGGTTTTCCAACAAAATAACGTGGAAAAAATTAATACCCCGGGCATTTTAAAACCATTAGTCATCCCAAGTCAGTGTTGGGAGGAGGTTTGCATGGATTTCATCATGGGGTTACTGAAGTCTGAAGAAATGAGTTTCATCATGGTGATTGTTGATAGACTGACCAAGTACACACACTTTTATGCACATCCTCATCCTTTCAAATCCATTACAGTTTCCACCTCATTCACGGAGATAGTTCAAAAGCCACATGGAAGCTCAAAGATTATTGCAAGTGACATAGATCCCATCTTCACTGGACATTTTTGGAAAAAAATGTTTTCTTGTTTGGGTACTCAATTGACTCATATCTCATCTTATCATCCTCAATATGATGGACAAATTTAGATAGTGAACAAATGTCTGGAAGGATACCTTTGTTTCTTTGTATCTGATAAACAAACACAATGGTACAAGTGGTTACCCTTGGCAGAATGGTGGTATAACACTTCCTTTAATTCTCCAACAAGAATGACACCATTTATGGAACTCTATGGGTATCAACCACCTTCCATATATTCTTCTCTAAAATAAAAATCTAAGGTTCAAGCAGTGGAATATCACTTCGAGCATCAACAACAAGTTCTCTATCTCTTAAAGGACAACCTGACCATGGCACAAAATCACATGAAACAACAAGCAATTCAACATCATAGTGAAAGAAGTTTTGAAGTAGGGGATTGGGTATTTTTAAGACAACAACCATACAAACATATGTCCCTCAAGAAATATAAGAAGGATAATAAATTATCACCAAATTTCTATGTCCCTTATAAGGTGTTCCAAAATATTTGTACTATGGCATACAAATTGGAGTTCCCTGCATCTTCGCGATTACACCATTTTTTCCATGTTTCATGCTTAAATAACGTTATAGGTGACAAGATCCTAGTTCAAACTATATTTTCGGAACTTGACGAAGAAGGAAAAATCATATTGGATCCTGAAGCTATCACTGACACATGAATTCGTTAGTTGAGGAATAGATCCATTTCAGAGTATCTCATTAAGTGGAGGAAACTACTTGCTGAAGATTCCACTTGGGAAGATGAGTCTTTTATACAGAATCATCCATAATTACTCAAGCATTGTGGACAAAAGTTTTCTGAAGGGGAGGGGCATGTTAATCCCTAAATAGTGGCACATTACTCCTTAATTAGGGAATATTACATTACTATTGTTATTTTATTTATGTCGGCTTGGGTCCATTAGTTGTAAATCTATGTCCTAGTCTCCTATATATTCCAAGGAGACCTTTTCATTTGTAATCATCTTATATTTGTAAACTTATGTGGTGTATAAGGAGGTTACCCCCTCAAAAGGCGTATTATCATAAATTCTCTCTTTGGCAATGCGTTGAGTACTTATTATGAGGTTTTTTATTCTATTTTGATATTTGGTTCTTAACATCTATGGTGTTCTTTCAATGCAAAAAACACCACTTTCCTAACTATGAATTCTCCTAGTAGAAACAAACATTGCTCAGAGGAGAGGGAAATGACCCAGGAAAAAATACAAATCCTTGCCAATGTAAAAATGCCCAAAATTCCACCAAACTCAATTAAACCAATATGGAAACCTCATATTGAAGGAAATGGCTTTGAGATGAAAACCATTGATTTTCAATATCTCAGTATGATGGATAAAGGATAAAAAAGAGTTGTTAGAATTCATTATATAATAATGAAATTATTTTTTAAGTGAACTACAAGATAGAACTCTTCATCATAACTGTGTGTGCAACTATAAAATAAAATACACAATAAATGTAAACAATATTCTCACTTAAATAACTCTATATATCATTAAAACACACATACAGATATTGATATATTCCTTGAGTCTCAACTGTAAATAAAACCATGTGGATTAGGGTCTTTATTAAGTACAAAATTGACTTCAAAAGGGTGAGAACTACAAACAACTATTGTATTATTACTCACAATAAATTTTTAGATGGCCATGACTCAACAACAATCTTCACTCATCATGGGATATACTCAATCTCTAATTCTCCTCCAATCATGAAGTAGACTACCTCTTTGAGATTTCATCTCTAACACTACCCTTTATTTCCTTCTCATATCTCTTTTGTATTGAGTTCCCTTATTATCCACAACATTTTATTTTAATGTTTTTCCTTGGTAGTTTAACCATCATAATGGTTTGGTTCAACTTCCAAGTGAATTTTCGACATTTCCTCAAGTTTTCCCCCCCAAAAATTAAATGCTTATTACAAAGTTTACAAAGCGATTTTGGTGAGGATATAATCTGGATCACAAATCCCCATTGTAATATTTGGGTCCCAAAAATCTTCAACTCCCTTTATTATTATTTTCTTCATTAAAGTATCATCTGGAAAATCTCCATGGAAGGGTGGCTCTTCTACAAGATGAAATATGAGAAATGAATAGGGGTGAATTTTAAGAGTTCAATATCTAGCATGAAGTGAAGGGGAAAATATACCTCACTTAATGGACTTGATTTTGCAAAAATAAATTTGATCTATTTTCAAAATAATTAAATAATAAATTAAATCTCCTATCAAATAATAACAATATTGGATACCTTTATTATAATTTTATTTACTTCCATTAACAATTTCTCTCTTAAGATGTTACGTAAAATCAAAAATAGAAGGTCCAAACTTGGGTATGATAAAGAGTGTAAGATTTCTATAAAAACCCTTAGGGATTATTTTATTGTGTCCTTAAAATTCCAAGAAGATAAATAGATAAAAATACCTGATTAAAAGGGGAACAATGCTCTATATAAATTTAAATCAAGAGAATATTTTTCACCTATTTAAGTTAAATCCTAATAAAGTATGCATGACAATTTTACATGTAAAACTAAAGAAAACAACATGATTCCCTTGGAGGACTTGAATTCCTACCTAAAACATATTTATGAATCCCCTAATGGCATGTCCATTTAACCAATACAAATATTCTATAAAATTAAATTAAATGAGGTCTCTATAATTAAAAATAGCCTTGAATGATGTGTCTTCATATGTTGTTTGTTCATTGGTTACAATGCTCAGTTAGAAAACGTAGAAAACAAAATCTAGTCCAATTGAATGCCAACAAATGAAAATAATTTTTACTCTATTTGATATTTGGTTCACTCCTTAATATCTTGCAATCAAAATTTCACAGAACATTATATAGCTTTATCAATGAAAAAATGTAGGAATATATACTATTCTTTCAATGTGCAAACACAACACTTGATTAACCATGAATTCCATCAATACAAAAAGACATTTCTCAGAGGGGAGGTAAACATCTCATGCAAAAATAAAATGATGAGAAATGCTAAAAATTCTCAAGATCCCACCTAACTCAATTAAACCAGTTTTCAAAACTCCTATAGAATTGAAACAACTTTGAGATGACAACCATTAATATTCAACCTTTCATTATAATGGATGGAGCAGTATGGATAGTTGTTAGATTTTATTAAATACTAATGGAATTAGTTTTTAAGTGAATTAAGGGAATTACAAGATGGAAATATTCATCATAACCATATGTGCACCCAACAATAACAATACAACATATTTGGCAAAAATAATATGACCTGTAACAGTCTATATAAAATTAAAACATGCACAAAGATAACGAGATGTTTTTGGAAACCCAACAAGGAAGAAAACTAGGTTGACTGGGGATTTTATTAATAAATAAATTTATCATAGAAGAGTGAAATACACACATGTTTATTATATTCTAAATCACTTCCAGGAAATTTGGAAACGACCATGACTCAACAATGATATTCACTGGTCATGGGATAGGCTCAAAGGTTTCTTCTCCTCTGAACATCAAACAAAATGCTTCTTTGACCTCTCACATTTACTACTTCATTTATTCATTTCCTTTGCATCTATCCTCTCTATTGAATACCATTCTTCTCCACAACCTTTATTTTTAATGGTCGTCCTTAGAATTCCAACCATCACAATGGTTCATTTCAACTTCAAAGTCAATTTTGGACATTTCTTCAACTTTTCCCAAAAAACAATTAAATGGTTATTTTGAAGTTTACAAAGACATTTTGGTGAGGATATAATTCAAAGAAAACTTCTCCATTTGTTTCCAAAATCTTCAACTCCCTTCAATCTTTCTCATTTTCTTCCTTTAAGCATCCTCCAATAAATCTACAAGAAAGGGTGCCTCTACTGCAAGTTGGAAGATAAGAGATGAATAGTAGTTTCCTTTGGAATAAACATGTTGTCCATATCATGCATATAGATGACATTCATTGATGCAATATTGTTTGGAAACCACTTCTCCTTGGGCTAAGTCCAAGCAACTTCTCCTTCCCCTTTACCTTGACTCTCGAAGATTTCTTCTTAGTGTTTGTTTCTTGGGGCAGAGTTGTGGGTGAAGCATCCATCATTTTTCCTCCCAATGTCCATTCAATCCAAATTACTGTAAATATTTTCTTCATGGGATATTATTCCTTTAGGAGAACAAACCATTTCTATCCTTACAACCCCTTTTCTTGCAATAAAAAAAAACAAAACATATTATTCCATATATTTTTTCATTGTAATGATGCTTGCCATCTTGGTTGCTTGGTCCCCCAAGAATTGGAGTGGATTTGTATGGTATAATCATATCCTTTCTAACCTATTCCAATCCTCCATACATATATTTGAGTGTATTGTTTCACATTTCTTTTCTAGCTACATTTTTCTCCATGGGAATGGCTTTGTTTTTAGACCCTCTTGTGTCATGAAAAGAGGTTTCAACTAAAATTTTGTTGGGTTATTTTCCACTAAATCCTAGGAATTCATGATTGGGGAATTATTAAGATAAAATGGGGATCAAAATCCCTTTCCCTACCTTTCCTATCCATTTTCAATCATATGCCACTTGCCTCATGATCTTGGAAAGCATCCCTCTAGTGTGATTTTCAAAGTTGTTGAATGTATCTTGGGGAAGGGTCTTGGGAGGTTAGTTTACAATGCTTGTCTCCATCAAGGTGATACGTTATGTAGTGTAAACATATAATCTTTCTTGTTATTTTGGGAAGCTACTTGTAGCTTCCTCGTGACCTATTCCTTCATTCTCAATTTCTAGCATAGATGAGCAGTCACTTTGGTGAACCTCTCCTCTTGGAAATTATCTATATGAGTGAATTTATCCTCCAATTCAAAGAGTGGATATTTTCTCATTTCTAATTCTTCCCTTGTGGTGTTAAAGGAGTCATGTCATTTGGTAAGTCATTTTTTATCAATGGGGAGAGTTTGGTAGAGGTATCAAGGTTATTATTCATTTTTTCCACCCTCTCGTTGAACATTTGGAGCTTCTCTTTAAGTGTTCATTCTATTTTGGAAGCTGGGAATAATTGGCCCTTAAGTATTCCAACCTTTCTTTTCTTTATTTACCTGTGATGACATATGAAATTTTCTATTTTAAGTTTTTTCAATCGTGTCACAATCAAGGGTGCAACTGCTTTGATACCGTATGATCTATAAATAGTAGTCCTATGGCCTATCCATTTCAACTACATGGATACTCTATTGAATAAAATTAAATGAGCTATATGCACTTAAAAATAGGATGATATCATCACTCTTCACATATTTTTCTCTCATTGGTGATAATTCTTAGTTAAAAAATCCAATGAACAAAATCTAGGCCAGTTGAATGACAACCAATGGAAATAAAGTCTATTATCTTTCATATTTGGTTGACTTCTCATTTGTTTATCGTAATATTCCAAATTTCACCATTGGAATTATTTATAATTAAATGCTTAAATGTGTTTCTTGGATACTTTATAACTATGATACATTAACACTATTGACTCATAATTCATCGCATATTACAAAAGCTTGCACAATATTGCAAAGCCTATATAAATTTATTTTGAAATATTAATAGGTTGGATCCCCTAGGAGAAAATACACTAAAGTGATTATTTACAAACATAACATTTCCCTTAGCATGTTGGCATACCATAAGTTTTATTTGAGATATAATTCCAATTATAATGCTTTGGAGAAATGGTATGTTGATTCAATGTTTCTTGTGGTGTTTATGAATGATTATGTTTGTATGATGCAAAGTATTTATTTTCATTTAAGAATGGTTTTATGCCCCATACTATTAGTATTATTAATATATTAAATAATAATAATCATTGACTGAAGGGGTCATCCCCATACTGGTATTATTAAATGAATAGATACATAATTAAATAATAATAATAACAAAGTGTAAAAATTAATTAAAAATAAATAATCGAGATAATGGTAAAAGAAGTAACGACAAACTGTTCAAAGCCCTAAAAATATAATAAGCAATTCAAGTGGATCTCGGGGATTGAGTTTTGAGATTCTATATAAGGAGGGAAGGAAGAATAAAAAGGGCATCTCTCTTTTGTTCATATATCTTGGGATGAAGCTATAGGGAGGTAAGGGATAAGGATTTGTTGGCATGGTAGTACATCAAGGGCTTGGGGTGACCTACTACTAAGGATTAAGGTATAAAGGTCTATGATTAGGTGGAGGGTCGTCCCCCAACCGTCATCCCCCACCTTTTTTTGTGGTTGTCACGTCAATGATGAACATATAGATACATTCCTTAACTCATGGGGTTATAGATAAGATGGGCTCTTCACCATAGGTAACTTACTTCTAAATGTTTCTCTCAATAATAATTTTAATGAAGATTCCATGGTTGTTTTGGAATATATTACGGTAATTTTGTATTTCCTTTAGTCGATTTGGATATTTCACTGCTAAATTGTTTATTGTATAATTCTTTAGTAAATTGGGCCATTAAATATGGTATCAAGTATGGTTTCAACCCTTAAGTTCTATGTGAATTAAAAGCTAAGTTAGATAAAATGTATATATGGATATATAAATAAGGAATAAAATTATAAGTCTATTTGATAGAAGCCATGCTATAACCCATGAATATCCAGATCCAAATATCAATATGGTGCCTCCATGTAGATCTGATTTTCCATGACAAGTGTAGCCAATAGTGTGATCTGTGAGTTTGTAAATCTTCTATTGGATAGTTACGGGTGCATCTCCATTTCTCAAGGAATCAAGGAAATCATCTGCAATTCTCACTCGTTTATCAGTTATCCAACCTGGGTATATTGTATGTCTCCAACATGTTTTATATAATGAACAATAGACCATCTATCGCTTATCTCCTTCAATAGATCTGATGTAATACCTAAATAATATTGGTTAATGATGCATGATAAAACCCTACTCATTTCCTAATATAAATGTACATTAATTGAATTTCGTTTATGTTATTTATTGTTCTAAGTACATCCCGCGAATATATGCAATAATCTATATGTTGGAGAAAATTGTACTATTTACATGATGGTTACTTACAATTGAATTTGATTTGGTTTTAAGGATGTTATACCAAATTCTTTCTAATGTACATATTTGGGAAAGAGCATTAAAAGACCAAAACCAAGGCTATTAGAAAGAAAGTTACATGTATAGTTATAAAAACTTGCATTCCTATTCCTTGATCTAAGGGATTAATGCAAATGTTTCCATAGATTTAACCTTGTGATTTTTAAATTTGATGCCTAAAGTATGAAATTGCGCTAAATTTTCAATCACATTCCCAATCAAATAGAAATAAAATCCATGCGTGAGGGGTTCTTATTTTTCATATATAATCAATTTGAGTAGTTGGAATATGATAAAATAATACTCTTAACCTACTCTATTTGATGAGTGATCTAAATGAAATTTGATTGAATACTATGCTATTTTGCGACAAGATTATTGTTACATCATATGATCTCAGAGCAGACCCAGTGAAGGTATTGACATAACACTTCAACAAATCTATGTTTTATTACTCTACCAGTGTGCATAGCATAGGATTTCATGACCATATAACCATTCCGCATAATATTCTAGGAACTTGTAGTTTTTAGGAAGATCTAATATTATTCAATACCCTTTAGGAAAATAATAATTTTCTTTTAGTTTTACTTTGTAATACAACTAATATTGAAAATATAGTCCCAATTCATATAAGGTTTACAAGGCACACCTACTCTCAAAATTTTCCTATTTTTACATAAAATATGTTTATATCAATAATATTCATCAAATTTTACAAATTTTAATAGTAAATTGTATGTTTTTCATTGAATATTTTCCTATGAATTTATATGTATGATTTTTTCAATACAAAAAAATCACTTAAAATACTATACTAAGGTACAATATTTTAATCCTTAAAAAATATCCTACTTGTAGGGGTTCCTATGCACTGTCAGGTAAAACATTTCATTTATTTTATACCTAGTGCTCCCTTGCCCAATGTTCCAACATAAAAACTATACCTTTTGGAAAATGAGGAAATAAAGTGTCAAATTCATGAGCTCATCTGCAAGGTCCACAGTTGGCCAAAATACTCACATTTTAGGAGCCGAATTTCATTGGTGAAAAAGAAGGATGGAACGTGGCATATTTATATTGATGATAGAGCCCTAAATAAAATCATTATCAAGAATTGACACCCAATCCTCCAAGTTTATGATCTTCTTGACCAATGGAAGGGTGTCAAGTTCTTCGTCAAGATTGATTTGAAGTCGGGCTATCACAAGTTTCTAATAGAATCAATTAAATTATGGCAGACAACCTTCGAATATAAGGAAGGCTTGTTCAAGTGGTTGGTCATTCCTGTTGTCTTGAAAAATGCTTCAAATAAATTTATGAGGATGATGGATCATATGTTGTGGTTATTAAAAAACCCTTTCTAGGTGGCCTATTCTAATGAAATCCTCATCTTCAGGTGAACCTAGGTAGAGAACTTACAACACATTCAACATGTCTTGAACATCCTACAACAACACAATTTATATGTCAACCTAGAGAAATGATTATTTGACGTGCAGGGAATCCAATACTTATGATACATAGTGGATGAATATGGGAAGTATGTAGACCCAACCAAGATCCAAGTAATTTATCATTGGCTAGAACTGATGAATCTCATAGAGCTCCACAACTTCTTAGGTCTTAAAAATATATACCATAGGTTTTTTTGACGGTTCTCTCATATCACTTGGCCTTTAAGTCAAGTGACCAAGGGGGGAGATAAATCCATGTTCACCTAGTATGAATCATATAATAAATCATTACAGGATCTAAAACAACGCCTTTGTTCTACACCTATCCTGACATTGCTAGATTTACAATAGCTATCTGATATCAAGAAAAAAATCCTCATATCATATTATTGGTGTCATCCTCACTTAGAAATGGCATATGGTTTCTTATCATAGTGAAACAATTTATGATGTTGTTAGCAGGTATTCCACTAATTACAAGGCTATGTACTCCAATTTGTAGGCATCTTGGCAATGAAAGTGTTACATTTTTGGAAAGTAAATGATATTCCACACCAATAACAAGCCTATACAGATCATGCGGGCACAAGGTAAGTTACAAAATGATTGACACCATAAGTATTCCACATACCTTTAACAATTACACTTGAACATCAAGTACAATAAGGGAAGAACCGATCGAGTTTATGACTACCTCAATTAACCTCCTATTACAACACTAACCATGTTGGTGAACCTTTTTGGGAATGAGACCTCACAGTGGTCCCATTCAAATGATAGTGATCCTCACTTTGTTCTTGTATAACAAACACTAGGTGTAGGAACCTAAGTTGTAGAATTTCATCTCCAAGATGAATTGTTATTCCCTCTAGGCCATATTTGTGTTACTTAAAGTGAGCATGAGAATATTATTTGGGAATATCATTACAGTGAGGTGGGAGGAGACTTTGGCATGAAAAAAATAGTAGAATTAATACAAAAGTGTTTTTATTGGCTGAATCTTAAACAATATGTCAACAATTATATCATATCATTCTCTCCCTACACCATGCACTACCGATGTCATCACCAAAACCACCATGAAGAAACATGGGATATACACCCCTTTTCCTACTTCTGTTATCCCTTCAAAGTCTATCTCCATGGATTACATGTTTGATATACCTTCACCCAAGCATGGCAATGATTGGGTCTTCGTGGTCATTGATTGATTCTCTAAGATGGAAGTTTTGACACCATACAAGTGTAAGTTTTAAACCTATGAATTAAAGAAATGCATATAGATTCCTAACCATAAAATAGAGTAATCAATGGCGCATACACATAGTACACAAATATTTATGTTGGAAACCCTTAACCGAGAAAAAACTAGCCTTCCTTGGTGTTGCACCTCTCAACTCTTAATTTTATTAATTTCACCATTAATAATACAATATATACAATATTTTAGGTATTATGCAACTACCAAAACCTTAATCCCTTAATCCATGATTAATTTAGAAAATTGCTAAAATAGCGAGAAACTCTAAAATAGAAAAAAAATCCTCCCCCCCAAAAAAACAATGGGGCATTTCCTTTAACCTTGTTAGCTTCAAGCTATTACTTAAAGCTGAAGAATTCAGATAAGGTCAAGGGGGACAAGTCTATCTCCCTTGAGATCCCCCCGACCGGTGCCTAGTGTAAGCGTACATCAACATGTGATGGGATCATCAGACATTGTCGTCAAATATGATGCACCCCAACACACACATTAAAACAATATAAAACATACCCAACAACAATAAGAGTATCACAATCGAGGCCACTACTAATATCTTCTTTGAGAATTTTTGGGTTCATTTTAGGCTACCACATACTATTATTTCATATAGTGATAGTAGGTTCTTGAGTACATTCTAGTCCAATCTTAGTCATTTATGGACACTAACCTCACCAAATCAACTTCCTTCCACCCCCAAACCAATAGAAAAATTGAGGCAGTCAATAGGATGATTATGCATATCCTAAGAATGTACAAATACAAAAATCCCCGCACATGGTATGAGAGTCTTCCTGATTTTCAGCATAGATACAATCGATCCCCTCATATATCTATTAGCCATAGACCTTTTCAAGTGTGTTTGGGTTTCCATGCATTGGACCCAATTGACATATCTATGCCCATTGCATCCACATAGGAGGAATCTACCCATACTCAAAATAAGGTTTATAAGGCGACCATATTTTTTGAAATGATTCATCACATCCACTAATAGGTCCATGAAATATTGTAAACATCCAATGCGAAGAACAAGTAGTGACATGACCAACATCGGGTTTGACATAATTTTTTGGTAGGTAATAAGGTTTGGTTACATTTGCAAAAAGATCACCTTGTAGGACCCCTTCACATGCTTCACCCACTTCAATATGGGATTTACACAATAACCAAGGTTATAGGTGATAATTATTTTGAATTAAGTATTCCCCCATTCCTTGGACTATATCCAATCTTGAATGTGGAGCTATTTTGCTCATATTTTCCACCTCTACTAGACACCTTAGAGGTAGCTCATCTATTGACCCTTATAGAAATCAACCTTGAATGCATTAGCAAGGATAAATTCGATTGAATCATGGATACATATATGAAAGGTACACACCAACATACCATACAACTCTATCGGGTCATCAAGGTAGGGAAAATTTCTCACCAAGGCAAGTGGTTCACCAAGAGAAAAATTTAGCAGACGTTTCCCCATCTAATGAGAAAATTTGATGCAATGGATACCATTTCCTCTAAATGGGGGTAGAATTATCCAAGTGGTAATTAGTGACCTTCCACCTCTTTCACTGAATGAATTCTTCTCTATCTTCTTGTCATTTTTCTATGGTATTTTGGGTCCCAAACTTTTGAGGTCGTTTTAAGGCCATAAATTGTTTTTTTTGGACAATCGGGGAACATGAGTTTCCATGGCATGTCCTGGACCCAAACAAAATTTGTAATCCTAAAAAAATTCTTTCTAGCGATTTCCCATAAATGAAAATTGGAGATCATATGTAAAATTTGTGCCCACGTGATACTAAGATATTAACTAACCACCTCGGGGCCCATAGTACTTTTGGTGTTTCATCTTCCAGGATTGGGGTTTTGATGTTTTGGGTTTTTCCTCTATTTATTTTTTCAAGATTCATGATAAAAGGACTTGTTCATCCTCTTTCTAATCATCATTTTGTAATTGAGCATAATTGACATCTCTTTCTCTTCATCGATAAGTTACCACCATTCTATCCAATTTGTGTTCTACAATATCTTTATATTTTATTCATTAATAAAAGTTTGTTTTCATTGTATTTTTGTGTTCTATTATATATTTTAGTTTGTTTATCATTTTTTTCTTAATATAACCCACATCAACTTTAGTGGTTCCATGTGTCTTCAAATCATGGGGAACCACATCCAAAGCTGCATCATTCGTACTTGGAGATACATTTAATGAAGCAATGTATATAAGTAAAAGCCATGGAGTAGATTTTAATCAAGGGAATTTTATGTAAGGTTATCCTTCATGAATGATCCTTGAGAACCACATTCTTAAACCATCATTTGGTGAATCCATAGCCCATAACTAATGTATTGATCTCTTCCCTTTCAAGAGTTCTTACACACTTCTTTTCTAAGATATAGAGAAAAAATAATCCTCGAGTAACGAAAAATAACCATCACGAGAAGGATGTGAGAGGCCACTTACAGTCACCAATCCTCTATAGTGTAATGAAAAAGAATTTTCATTGGCATATGATAACCATTTCTTCCATTGTTACTTTTCATGTAATTTCCATTCTTTCTATCAATTTATTTCCCACATATTATGTGTTTTGAATGGTATTTAAATGTATAGAATAATTGTATCCACTTACATGTTGTATATATTTTATCGTAGCTACACCAAAGGTTGTTTTTGGTCACCTAGTGATTCAAACAACCAAACATATTAACGACTCTCATTTGGTTTCTAACTAATGGTTCTCTTTTACTAAGATGTTGTATCTCTTTCTCTCATTTCACATTTTTTTCAAGGTATTAAAATGTCTTGTCTATGGTCTTAAACCAATTTTTCAGACACCCACCAGAGTAGAATTATTTTTTATGTCGTACATGGCTTTGCGGTTCTTGAAAGATCATATGACCAAGGTCATGCAAATATCATGACTATTCCATTATATTTATATGAAATATGCACTTCCATTACCAAATAAACCAAGGAAAATTCCCTTTCTCACAAGATTTTGGATGATTTGCATTTTCATTTCCAGATAGGGGATAACAATTATTTTCTATGCACTTTGTAGCACTCAAAAAATATTTTTTGGCTTGATTACTTCATAATTAGATATTAAAATTATTTTGGTAAAGGATTAAAAATAACCATGTTTCTTTCCCTTTCCACATGGATTACTTCTTAAAAGGAACATGAACCATTGACTAGATTTATTTCATTTTTTACCACTCAAATTTATTAGGACTATGAGTGTATCTCATCAACCTAGTATGCTCTCTACCTCACACCTTAGGGTGATATTTGTAGACCATAAAATTAGAAAAAATATTCATCTCCCTTTTCATTTCAAATCACACAAAGGAATTAAATTAGTTGGAGTAACACACTCATATGTGCACTTCTTTGGTTTGTTTGCAATCTATAAAACTAGGGAGCTTAAAGGGTTGAAAGGACCACCATTGTCCATATCTCTTACAAACTAGGATAGTTTTTTTGGTCTCAAATTAGTTTAAATACAAAAAACAAGGGTATCTTAAAGGATTGAAATGATCCCATAATGTCGATATATTGAGCAATATAGCACTACTTTTACAATTTTTCAAGATTTCAAAAATCACATTATAGAGTTTGATTAAGAGAAAGTAACAAACCCCATGATGTCCACATGTTCCAATTTTACTCACAAATACTCTTTCACTATAATTTGAAAAAAATTCCACTTAAACACACTAAGGAATCCAAATTCCACATTCTTTGACTATGCTCTTCTCCTTCCACCCAAAAGTGATCCAGGTGGATATTGGTGGCCACCCACCTATTCCAAAATCCAACTAGCTCATCTTGATAGTTTTCAGTTCAACACATTTCTTTGTAATGGGGACATTTATTTGTAATTGGGGGTTATGAAATTATGAGGCTATCTTGAATCCCTACATAACATCGAGGTGGATATTGGTTACCACCCACCTATTCCAACTAGCTTATTTTGGAAGTTTTCATGTCAGTACATCTTTGAGTACTTCCAGGGACGTTTTGGGGCTCTAAATTTTTTTTCTTGGCTTGAAATAGTTAAAATGTATAAAGACTCATATTTTGATGGCATAATGCATACTTCTCGAAAATACCTTTCCAACGAGCTATCATGTGGCTAAAACAGAGATCATATGCAAAAGTTACAACCACAGGAAGTTAATGTACTAACTTACCCCAATGGGGCCCACATGATGCTTGGCAATTCATCTTCTAGGGTTAGTCTTATGGATGTCTAGGTTTTTGGAATTCATTTTTATCATAAAAATTCCTTTAGAGCCTCATTTTAATCATCTTCTTGTGAATGAGGATAGTCGTCACATCACTTCTCAGAGATAAAGTTGCCACCATTCTAGCGACTCTTGCACTATGTATTTTTATAGTCTGTGTACATTTATTTCATTAATAGAAATCATCTATTGTTGTATTTCTCTGTTTATGGAAAATTTTATGTGTATTTCATTGTAATATCTCTTCTTTCATTTCATTCTGAAAATAATCGAGATCAATGGTATCAAAGTAGGCTTCTCTTGATCAATTTTCAGTGCATGTCCCCAATGAGGTCCAAGTATAGAAAGTTAGGTATCGAGCTTTTATCTCTTGAGTAAAATCTCTCTCACACACCCAAGAAACCCTCTATGGTGGAAGAAAATAAAAACAACGGAGAAAAAGATTCCATTAACATGTTTCTTGAACAATTTCTCACGTGATAGATGGATGAAATGATGGAGAATATTTCCCACATCTTCGTCAAGTGATCACTTTGTACGAACATCTCCCTTCAAGGTACAAGTTGATTTTTATATTCTCATATTTGAAGGCCAGATAGATTTAGATGCTTCAGAAAGTGAATCTGCTAGAAGTTTATTTCTTTGTTCAAAAAAAATTCGAATGGAAAATATCACCTTTGCACTCCTCAAGGCTCTCCCCCATGTCAAATATTGGTGGGAAACTTACTGGGAGAAAAGTTCTAGAGAGGAATTTGAAATATATGGTGTCGAGCCCACTTGGGATTTTGTTTTGTATGTGGTCAAGGAACAATACAACTCTATTGATAAATATGAAGACTAGTACATGAGTTGGACCACATTATGGCAAGAGAAGAGTCAAATAATGTTGTAGTTCACAAATCATTTTCATACCTTGCACACCAAGATGGGTATCAATGACTCTGAGTGACATCTAGATCATAAATACCATGGTACTTTGCATACATACATCCAAACTGAAATGCATTTCCTAAAAATCTCACCATTGGAAGTTGCCTATCGATATGTTGTCAAAATTGAACAAAAATTTAGGCACCATAACAAATGGGAGTTCGGGTCTAAAAATATGAAACAACCAAATAATGGTAAAGACAACCCTAACCAATAGCACTTTGAAATCCATTCCAAGAAACATGAAAATAAGGGTAAAAGAAAGAAGAAGAATGACACTAGGAAGTGGTGCTTCCACAAAATCCCATGGCACAACACTGATGAATGTCACTCGAAACAATTATTGGTGGTCGAGATTAAATATAAGGAGACGAACCATGATTTTGGATTTGATCTAGAAAATACGAAAAACAGACAGATCATTGGTGCATACCCTACTGCTACTTTCACAACCACAACAATTCAACTAGAAGAACCACTAGATCCTGAAGAGGAGGAGAACCTCTTCAATTCATAGATGTCGGTGAAGGGGACCCCATTGCATTTAATTGTTTATAGCAGTGGCTAAAATAAACTCATAATATTTTAGGTCATCAAACAGTTGGGGTTGTCGACAACACCACACCCAAGTCCCTGGTGAAGCCACCCAAATCGAGTGGCTTCACCAGGGACAGGATCTTTGTTTCAACCAACAATGTTTCCTATATTATGGAATCCAACCCTTCAATTATGAGTTAGTGTGTGATGTTTCCCCTCTTCATTTGTGTGGTGTTGTTTTGGGCAAACCATATATGTGGAAACATCATGCTGTTTATGAGTCTCAACCCAGTAGTGTCATTATTACTCTGGGGGGTCATCTCTAAAGGATACAAGAGGTAGTTCCAACTATTGTTCCACCAAAAAAGTGTTGCAAGGTAATATTTCATACTGAAAAATTCATCCTCTTCAAAGTATGCTCAAAGGATGCACAAAAGACCACTACAACCACTGCAGCCTCAAAACCTTCTGTCAAGAAGAAACAAATCGCATAAGATAAAGAATATGTTTTCTATTCACCTACAATGGTGCCTACACAATGCCCTGTCAATCCTAGAGACAACAGGTTGGTGCAATAGATTCAACCACATTAGCAACAGGTTCATGAAATCCATCCACGGACGAAGTAACACAACTTCTCCAACAACGAACACAACTCACCAAGATTCAAATTTAGAAAAACAATTCCCCTCTTCCTGGGGAACTCAATGTAATTGAGACCATTACTTCCTAAGGGGGGAGGATTAATCCAGGTGGATATTGGTGGAAACCCATCTGTTCCAAATTCTAACTGGCTCATCTTGATAGTTTTCAGCTCAACACATTTCTCTATAATGGGGACATTTCTTTGTAATTGTGGGTTATGCACTTACGGGGATATCCTGAATCCCTACAAAACATCCAGGTGGATATGGGTGGACGACCACCTATTCCAACCGACTTATTTTGGAATTTTTCATGCCAGTACATATTTATGTACTTCTAGGGCCATTTTGGGGCTCTAAACAATGTTTTCTTGGCTTACCACATTCAAACTTCAGGAGTGAAAGTTTGATGGCATAATGCATATTTCTAGAAAATACGTTTCCAAAGGGCTATCACGCACCTAAAACGGAGATCATATGAAAAATTTACAGCCTTGGGAAGTTAATGTACTAGCTTACCCCAATGGGGCCCACATGACTTTTGGAATCTCCTAGGGTTACGTTTTTGGATGTCTAGGGGTTTTGCATTCATGTTTATCATAAAAATGACTTCAACACCTCATTGTAATCATATTCTTGTGAATGAGCATAACTCTCATGTCTTTGTTCATAGATAAAGATGCCACCATTCTAGCGAGTCTTGCACTATGTATTTTTACAATCTATATACATCTCTTTCAATAATAGAAATCATGTATTGTTGTAATTCTCTATTTTTGGCAAATTTTATGTGTATTTCATTGTAATATCTCTTCTTCCATTTCGTTCTGAAAATAATCCAGATCAAAAAGTGATCTAGGAGAATTAGAAAAATCAAGTATTTCTAAAGGTATTATTCATCACATCCCTAATATAAATGGATTGTATCATTACTCCAATCAAAAACTATTGAAACACAACTCTAAAGAACCCACTAAAATTCTCCTTTGCGAGTTCACAGAACAAAATTTTAGTATAGATTAATATTTTAGGGGTAGGCATTCAAGAAACCACCCATCAATATCTCTTTTCATTTGAAACATAGAAGTTGATTGTTTAGGTTGATTGAAGATCCTTCACCTCAAGTATGCTACACCAACATATGGATATACCCATGAAGGATCAAAGGCTTAGGTATAGTTGTTCCTATGCCTCTACTTCAGCCACCCAGTTATGGTAAGGATCTATCCCGTGATCACTTTTAGAGGTTGAGAGTTCCCTACCTGCACTTGAAGGAGGTAATAGTTGAGTTTGGAAAATTACATGGTTTTTCAATCTTTTTCTTATTATTCTACATATTTTCTTCATGTCATCCATACCCTTTTTACAACCATCATTGTCCAATATTTTCTCTTTTGGAAAAGGTATGATACATATATGTTGCTTCAATTCATTAAGTCTTTCTTGAATTTGAGAAAGATAATAGTTGTTTTCAGGTATTTATTATCAAAGTGTTAAGAAAATGCCTACAGGATGATCGAGCGCTACAGGACTTGATACTCTAATGATTTAGGAAGTTCTTACTCTCAAGTGTTTTTACTCTCAGCAATCCCAATGATATTATTGAAGATTTTTGTCGCTCATTCTAATACTTGTCAAAGTTGTTGACCCATGCAGTTCCGCATGGGAGCGATGACTCATCTCTCTGTTGATGACATGGCTATTCCATAAAATCATGGTTTTTGTAATTATTATGAGTCTTGTTTGTCACTCTAAAGTGTGAGACATCTTTTTTAAGCATTGGTATGATTGAATGTAAAATATATTGGACATATTCTCAATTTAAAACTTTATTGAACAACTTCAAAATAGAGATATTCTCAAGGATATTCATAATTATCATTTTTCTAATATTAGTTATAAAATGGAGTCTTTAAAAATAGAGCATCTTTTCTCCTAGAACTAGTGTTGGCACCCAAAGTTTTGGTTTATTTTTGGTTCAGTTTTATGTGAGGAATGACATAGAGGATGCATCAGTCTAGGTTTTGTCAATTGTGTGCCAATATTAAATAATACCAAGTGTAGATCAATCTGAGTTTTTTCATTTGTGTCATAAAACAATATTCCCACCAAAATTAAGAAAGGAATCATGGGGGAATCTCCTCGAATGTTTATTGCCAGCAACATACAAATATGTGGGATGGGCAAAGAATAATATGGATAGGAAATTAAGATTTCCCATGATGGCGCGATTCAACATGGAGCACTGGAAAGCACCAGAATCATGTGAGGAAGATGTATCGGAAAAATGAGTGGAGCAGAGTACAAACACACAACACTTCCCAATAAATAAATATATAAAGGAAGCTCTAACTTCATAAATAGGGCTAGCTAGTTAGAGAGTTTTGAGTTGGCATAGTTCTGTATATCAATCTCACTTTGATCCTTTTGTATTGTTGTAATTCTTTGAATATAGTTCTGAGTATATTCTATGTCTGATTTTTTAGCATAGGCGCATTGTGAGGCATGTTGTAATTATTAGGGTTTATATATCAAAGATATGAAGTTTTATGAATGTCATATGTGTCTATCTTGAACAATGTATAACTCTGATATGATGGAATTCTTCCACTCATAAAAATATAACGGTTCTAATACCTTATTTTTTCATTACGTATGAGTTGGATATGTGTGTGTATTGTTTTAATTCTTATTCCTCGTAGTGTATCATACCTGATCCATATGGATGCTAATTGAAATGAATTTTGATGTGTTTAATTCTTCATCCCTATCACAAGAATGTATGGTCTCTATGATCCCCTCTTCATCTCAGGTAATAAATTCCTTATCCATCACTGAGGATTGATATGTCATTGCTTTGGGGTTTTTTTGGACAAATATAGACAAACCTTGGGTCTAAAACTCCCAGTGTTAAGAAAGACGAAACGCGTGCTAGCATGGACTGAAAGCACCCAAAAAATGTTATGTTTTTTGGACCTAAAGTCTTGTTGAGATCGATGAAGTAAAATAAACATGGCTTGTCATCCTTCTAAGGATGATATTTAATACTATATAGAAGAGAAAGAGTATGATTTTTCCCTATGAGAGATGAAATAATTGAGGGTGAACACAAAGGATTGGAAAGGAATATATCTTTACTCGAATATGCATGAGTTCTTGTTCACATAATTTTCTTTCTTGTTGCATGAATAGATGAAAAGGAAATCTACTATCAATTCAAATGTGTTGAAAATGGATTCAATAGTTTTTGTAAAAAAAACGTCCATTGATGTCAACCTTAGAAGAATTCTAGAAGCCCCAAAATCCCCTAGAAGTAATGGGTGATGTCAACCCTAGAATAAATATAGAAGCCTCTATAAGTGATGGGTGTATTTGAAGAAGTCTCCAAAGAGGTCCCCTTATGGAGTAGCTTTAAGAATGGCCTAGAAAGGAAGACACATTGAAGAAGTCTACAAGAAGCCTTGGAAATATGGCTAAGTGATTAAGAATCCCCAAAGGTGTGGTCATGAAGCCCATAGTTGATTCGTGAAAATGAGTATGAAGAACATTGAAATTGTATACAAAACCTCCATATATTGATAGTCCTCATCATGTTGTTTCCAATGGTAGGTGGCATGCCACGTGGTTTCTCATGGTTGAGAATGTATTCCCTCTTAAATATGAAAGCCTCAAAGAATGGTCAAAGACGTTACATGTTGGACCTAAATTCATGTAAAGGATGTACTTAGAAAAATATAAATAGTCATTAAGAGCCTCTTATTTTCTCTATTAAATATTGTGATATATTATCACAATATTGGTAGTGAATTTCAAAAAGAAGATGGAGTGAAGAAGGGAGAAATTCCAATGGAAGGTGAAGTCTTGAGATGATGTGTTCTAAGGTATTTGTTTTAAACATCATCTTACCATTTTCACTATAATGTTTTTTCTAGAATTATTCATATTGAAAAAACTTGGAGGTTGTTTAGAATACATATCAAAGTACCTTTGGTACGTATTTCAACTTATGGGTCATTGTACTATTGGGTATACACTCTATGGAAGATAGGGTTTTTGACTAGTCCTGCAACTAGTTTCAAGTAGGCATTTTGAGTAAAACATTCATAACTTATTCATAGAGGATCCAAAGTCTTTGAAACTAATTGAATTGGAAAGAGTAAATTATTTTGTATTCTATGTGTTATTTTTAGAATAAGATATCAAATAATGAGCATATGGCATGTTGTACAATTTGTCTCTCTAGAATAGGCCAAAATTTAGGAAGCTCTGCCATTTTTGCTATATCTCCTTTTCAGTTACGAATTAGGGAGAAACACTTGGTGTAATTTTATAGAAGATATCAAAGAAAATTTGGTACACGTTTCTGATATTTTTTCATTACAGGTACAAATTTATACTTGTTGCGAGTTAGTGTTTCTAACTAATCTAGAAACTAGTCTCAAACAAATGTTGGAGAAAATTTAAGAAGTGATGTTGGGGTTTATATTTGGATCCATGTGGACATAATTTCTATGTGTACCTAGTTTCTAAGTGGACCTAGTTTGATGATGTTGATATTGAGTAAGGTATGATGTGAAGATATCTTATGCACCAGGTCGTTACATGATTAAAGGTATGTCTAGTTTACATGTGTTTTTCAGGGTTATATCTTGATTTTATGGTATATGTTTGAGGCATATCTTGGCGAGAATTTAGCACATGGATAGAGACACATGTTGGTGATATTTTGGATATAGTGGCTTATTGTTTATGCACATATTAGATATCTTGGTACATTCTTGATACATGCCTGAGACATATCTTTGGCGCATGGTTTGATGTATTCCATGGAGATTTTGGTACATGCTTGAGGTATATTTTAGCACATTATTTGAGGCATGTCTTTGATATTTTGGCATATTCTTTGATACATATTATGGATGTTATGGTACATTCTTGAGAAATATTTTGGAATATACTTGGTGTTATAAATTAAAACAATATTGAGAGGGGGGGCGAATTGGTATTGTATCAGTTTTCCTAATTTTATTTCCTTTGCAACATTAAAGTTGTTCATAAGTTATTACTTAATCAACAGTAAATGTGGAACATAAAACATGACACATAAAACACATTACACCATAAATTTTACGTGGAAACCCAATGCGGGAGAAAACAATAGATCTGTCTTCATGTTCTTATGCAAGCACAAACTTACAATTTACAATTTTTTAGGTTGACAGAAACTCACCTATTGCAAATGAGAACACCAATTCTCTTAGGTACCAAACTGTCACATATAATGAGGACACCAATCCTCTCAGGAACCAACCTGATGCAAATAAGGAATCCAATCCTCTCAGTAACCAACCTTTCATACATAATGAGGACACCAATCCTATGTGAGCTTCAACTCACCCTCACACAACCTTTCCACCATGAATTTAGTTTTAAAAAAATGTTCTTACAGAACTCGACCTTTCTCTACAAAAATTAATCTAATAGTTACATTAAAAAGTTATAGGTCCTTTTACTTTTATTTTTCATAAACACTAAATGGAATAGAATGCATCCTCATTTATAGTGTTTTTTCTTGAGTTACCCTTCCTGTATGTGGACGCATAATAGTTACATTGTGGAAACAAATTGACTAGGTTAAGCTTATTTCAATTATACTTATGTCTAAATAAAGTATGTGGATGCATGACAGTTATATTGTGGACATGTTTTGACCAAATCAAAGTATAGTTAGTTATATGTGGAAAAAAAATTGTTCTAGACATTTTGACTAACTAAAACGGACCAAATATTTCTTGTTTTACCAAATCATTCATTGTCATAGTAATTCACATTTTGATTTACAAAGCATCTATTGCATGTATAGAATAAGGACGCAAGATACAAATCATAACTCTTTAACCTGTCACACTTTCCTTGTAGGATACTCACCCAATCGCCCCACCATATTATGAGCTTTCCCTAATCACTCCAAATTTTCACTTGTCCCATTGCATTCCACTCTGTCACTAGTAATTTTTGTCAAGGTTCTCCTATATTTGCACATACATCATTGTGATGCAACAAAAAGTTCCATTGATTCACTCCACAATCGAGGACAAGAAAATTTGTTGCAATCTACTTTACTTTTGAACTGCTTCATAGGTCATCCTCCTATTCTATGCATACTATTGGTAGACTCAATCACTTTCATGATGTATTTTTAGTTGTTAGCCCCCTCATCCTTCAATCCTTATATGTACTTATGTTTTTAACCTTTCATGATTTCTTCTAGGAGTTTCGTTTCATTTGGATCTGTGATAGTATAATAGAAAGAATACTTTCGCGCACTTCCTTTGGCCCTGCACCAACTTTGCACCATATTGTTCCTGTCCCTTGTGGACTGTTGGGCCTGAGATATGATCGATTTTATGGCATTAATTAGATACTTTTTTCAAATGTATATATGTGTTTTTATGCTTTGAAGAAGTTTTTGAAGGGATTTTGTGCCAAAACGCTATGATCCACACCAGGTATGCATAATCCGTGCTTTATGATGATCTTGAAGTGTAATTTAGTATGTTTTTATATTTCCATGAATTTAATATTCATTTTTGGTGTCATAGGGAAAAATCGAAGCATGTTCTTTCTTTCGACACTCAATCTGGTACTCCATCCGGCACTCAATCCGGTACTTGGTCCGACACTCCCTCCTGCACAAAAACCATGGGCAATTTGGCGGTTATGGTATTGGCGACCAGTGATGGGAGAATCAGGAACATGGGTTTTTCTCATTCTTTCCCCCTCTAGCTACTCAAATCTTGACAGCTTGGTATGTGTTGTTATGTTGGGCGGTTATTAGCTCTCTCCATTTCGGGATTTAGGGCATCATTAATGTAATTTAATTATTTTAGAAGAGGTTAGACCCTCTAGTGGTCAACCTCTTAGTCCGTAAGGCTTATAAATACCACCGTGGTGGTAATACAATAGTTAAGAAGTCCAAGAAGTCATGTGTTAGAGAGAAAAGACAATTTCCCTCTGTTTTTCCATTTTTATTTTGCCAGAATTGTGTAAACCTACATTTTTAAGTTTTAATGGTGAAATCACTTTGCTAAGTTCGTGGTGTGCATTTGAGGAGTGACCATGACTTACTGGGGGGCCCACCAACAATATGGTAACTGTTATATGAATTTGTTTATGAATAACATAGTATATATGTCTTTTATTTGATTTTATGTACATGAATTGCTATTTTATTTCTTTGTTATATAATTTCTTGTTATAGTTTAATTGTTTTAGTTTCCTTTTGCAGGTTAGTATGAAGGATTTTGTCAATATGCACTAACTTTGTAGTTGGTAGGAACAAGTTTGCAAACTTATACACTAACCCCATGTCTGATTAAATATTAGATTATATTTTCTTTATGCTTTTAAAATCAATTTCAAAATAGAGTTTGAAACGGAGTTTTAGAACAAAATTTTAATTTATGTTTTCTTTAACAAGGCTTCGAGGGATGGATAGTATTAGTTCTAGTTTTCATTTGTAGATTTTTTATTCAATTGTTACTTAGATTTTGCTTAACTAGTTGTTAATTAATTTTCTCATTAGTTTACTTGTTATATGTTAGAATCATGTTTAATTTTTGTTTATAAGCATTTTCCTTTTTGCAAGTTGAATTGTTGAAATAGGTCTAGCTTAGTTTTAATTTATGTAATTTATTTCTTAGACTTAGATTGCAATTCCAATTTTTAGTTAATGAATGAATTTAGTTATGAGTTTGCTTACATAGTATAGAGTGCAATTGAATTTTATCATCTTCTTATATTGTTGATGATTAATGCATGAGTAATAATCACATGGATATGCAGGATAATTGATGATTGTTTTCATAATGCCTAATTTCTCACTGGATTGCCTAATTTACACTTTTCACTTTGCTATTGAAGTCAATATCTAGATTATCCCTCTTCAATTATCTTTCATTGTTAAGTGTCATCGTGATATTATAAGACACCGAAGACACTCACACAACCATCAACACTATATTTGAGTTTTCATAGACTAGAAGATAGTTTTATTGTTGTTGTAGGATAGATAGTTTTCTTGTTGTTATAGGATACATAGTCTTTTGCTTTGGTAGGTTAAAGAGTAGTTTTATTATCATAAGATATTAGTTGGTAATTTCTCCTATTATCATAATGCTTTCAGTTTAGTAGATTTCCTTTTTTGAATTAGAAATAGTTGTATTAAGAATAGAGTTCACTTGTCTCTTAGCTTAGTTAGTTGCTTATTAAGTAGTTTTTATTTGTTTACTTGCTGTAGAAGTTATCTTAGGTTAGTTAGTTGTTTAATTTCTTTAATAGGTTAATTGCTTACTTCTCTATTATTGTTTTGATAGTATAGTTGCTTGTTTATTTACTTTATTTCATAGGATAGTTGTGTAATTGAATTCAAATGTACTAGTTAAAGTAGTTTTCTATTGCTATTTGTTTATTTTTATGCTTAAATAGTTTGCTTTTACTTATTGTCATGATTCAATTAGTTTGATTAGTAGGGTTTTCATTTTCTTTCCTAGAATTATCCATCGATCCTTGGTTCAAAAGTAATTAGGTTACATAGTTTACTTACCCCAGGTTGACAATTTAATTGAGGGTTTTTAGTGTGTTTTTAGTGCATATATAACACCCATCATTTTTGGCGTCATTGCTAGGGAGTTGTCTCATTGTATGAAATATTTAGGAAATATATAATTTTTAAACCTTAGCATTAGATTGGTGGTGGGGGAACTTTAAGACGAGAGGTAAGAAGTTGTGCATCTGCTATTGTAGTTTCCCCCAAACCCAATAGTATTTTTTTCCTTTTGTTGTTGTTTACTTTCACGAATAGACCTAGAAACACAATGGTAGATTTTTATTTATTCTTTTGTTTACTTTCATGAATCGACCTAGAGACCCAAAAGGGAGATACATTAAATCTAAATCAGACCTTTCAACCAAGGTTCCTTCCAATCTTTTCGGGGGAAGGAACGTTCACTCATAAGCTTCATAGACCGATACACAAAAATAGGAGCTAGCTCAACTCAAAGAGATAAAATAGTCTCTGAAGAGACTAACACATGGAGCACTATAGAACAATAAATTGAATCACCAATCATACTGGAATAGGAGGAGAGACCACTCGAGCCTTCCGCAGAACTAAACAATACAACCTTTTCTTTTACACCACCACCAATAGATCATAACTTTGAGGACATCATAGACCCTGAACAGGTGAATATTTTGTTTGGTACTTTAGACAATGTAGGTATCTCTCAAACTGGCACATAAAATTTGGCACCAATAATCTAAACCAGCTCAAGTAGAGTCCCAGATATCCAATAAGTAGGAAGACCTTTCCACCAAAGATAAACCTTGTTCTCTTCAAATATAAAACCGCCTAGGCACTCTCTTTTTGGAAATCAAACTAACATGGATGATCAGGAGGATCATAACAATGTAAGACACAGGGAGGAAGAAGAAACTGGAAACCAAACTGAAACTACCTTCGAGTTTCCAATTTTGGACACCACCCCAAATGTCAACATGAAGAATATTTCTCTCTCAGCACTGCCTACCTTTTATGGTAAAAACAATGAAGATCCAAACACCTTCCTATTTGAATTCTACATCTTTTGTAGGAGCTACAACTACGTACAAGATTCCCAGAAACTAAAACTCTTTCTTGCCACCCTCAAAGACTTTTCACTAAGATGGTTCATGGGGTTGGGAGAATCCAGTATTAGGTCTTGGGAAGCCATGAAAGACATCTTTATTAAGAAGTACCAAGACTAATGCAAGAACAAAGAGTCTCGTAATGACATCTTTAAAATCCAACAATTAGAAGACGAAACCCTTGAAGGTTATATGGAAAGATTTGGTACATATCTGAGAATTCAAAATACCATGACCTTCTAGATGATGCAGTTAGGGATCTTTTCCTTAAGGGAATTTCAAAAGAATATATAGATATGCTTAACCCGATGACATCAGGTGACATCTCCCATAAACCATTTTCCAAAGTATGTGAAATGTGTAAAAATTACTCAAGGAGTAGAGCCAAAACAGGAAAGAATGTTTAGGACCCTTATAATAGAAGCTTAAAACCAGTTAGTTCAGGGGGTATCACGAGAGAAAAGATAGGGAACCTTTTAGAAAAATTCAAGACAAATATCTTAAGCACAATAGGCTCCTAGTTGGACACCCTTAAAATTAAAAAGAAGTAGGAGGAGGAAAATGTCGCAATGAGCATATATTGCCCAAGATGTAGGAGGAAGCATTCCTCAAGGGAATGCCCATTAGATAACATTTTAGTTTGTGGATTATGCACAGAAGACCACTCAACTAAAAAATGTCCATCATTGCTTAGTTTATTAGCTATCTATAGGAGTGAGTATCCTGGGGAGTCCTCTTATGCACCTAGGAGGCCATGGAAGCCTAGGAACCAACCCACATATCCATATCTACAATATCAAGTTCCACCTTATTGTCAACAACAACAATGGAACTCACCAGGTTGGTAAAACTGGCCTACTTAGTACCAACATCCTCGGTTTCATGGATGGAGAGGAGGACATAACCAAGGAAACCCTCAATATCCACCTATCCCTATGTCCAACCATCCTTATCCTTAGTTTCCACCGAACACTCTATAGTTTTTGCCAAGTTTTGTTCTGCCACCTTTACCTCCTATTCCACAAAAAACGCCTCTACAATATCAGAATGCAAGCTCCCGGAGATCAACACTATTATTGACACAACCAGTGCCCAATCCTAATAATAAGCCCCCTCAACCTCTTCCTAATGTTGAGATGTAGGCCTTCCCGACATATGTTATCACTCTTGTTCCATTATAGGAAGTTCAACTAATATCGGGAAAAGTTTTGGATAGGCAGAGACCTTCAATAGTCATCCAGGAAGAAGAAGAATAAGAGACCACTAAACAAACCATGGATTACACTAGGTGGGAAGATGTTGTTATATCGAAGAACCAAGAACCCAAGCTTCCCTAAAATGAACCTTCACAAATTATGAAGGCCCCTCCTTATCCAGACAGATTGTTAATCGAGAAACCTACCACCCGATCGGAATTTGACATCTTGAATGAATTAAATAATATTTGTGTCAAGATTCCCCTACTTCAAGCCATTAAAGACGTTACAATCTACATTAAGGTATTAAAATAATTGTGTATTAAGAATCTAGGTAGGAAGCAAAAGGATCCTCCTACAATGCATTTAGTAGGGCGAATTTTTGAATACATATCAGAGCAGCCGAAACTAGCAAAATATGGGAACCCAGGAAACCCTGTAGTGACCATAAATATTAATGAGGTCTCCATTGGAAACACTCTCATATACCTAGGGGTATCCATAGATGTCATGACCGCTACTAACTTGGAACAATTACAGTTACAACCTCTTCTTCGGCCTACCTCAACCGTTTTGTAATTACAAGATAAGAGCAGGGTTATACCTAAGGGAATTTTAGATGATATCATGGTTACTTTAGCCTCATGTGAATACCTAGTAGATTTTCTTGTCATTCACTCAAAGGACCCTACCGAAGGCCATCCTTTTATTTTCGGAAGACCTTGGTTAGACACAACCAATGCATTTATTTGCTGCAAAGAGGGATAAATGACCATCTCAAACGAGTTTTATATCTAGAAGCTCACCATCTACCCTCCATATCAACCTATGATGGAAAATCTATGGTGGCTTGAATTTACATATGAGAATGAGGACTGGGAGGAACCTATATTTCCAACTGACCATGCATGGGCACTTTAGGAGCACAAAATGGAAAATGTGCTAAACCAGTTTATTTCTGCTATAACATGTGTGGATTTTTCACAATATTTTCCCCAATTTGAGTACATGTTTGGGGAAGAATTTAGGAACAATTGGATCCAGCCATTTTATCTTCTACATATTTTATCTTCTATATAGATGAGTCTACCATGTCTTATACTATGCCCTACGAGATTAGTCCAAGGAATTTTTTACATATAAACTATGGGATAGATGCATACCAATAGAAACAATTAGTAGATATCTTTAAAGAACAATTAAGATAATTTTCCTTTGAATACACTGAAATGAAGGGTATACACCCTGACACATGCATCCATCACATATATACCCAGGGGGAAGTAACACATGTTAGGAAACCCAAGAGAAGGATGGACCCTGCACTTAAAGATAGAGTAAAGGAGGAGATCCAAAAGTTATTAAATGTCAGATTTATTTATCCCATCTCCGATAGTAAGTGGGTATCCCCAATTGTAGTGGTTCCAAAGAAAGTGACTGGGAAATGGAGAATTTGTGTTGATTTCTGGGAACTCAACAAATCCACTCTAAAAGACTACTTTCCTCTTCCTTTCACTGACCAACTTCTGGATACCTTGTCTGGAAAGAAGTATTTTTCCTTTTTATATGGGTACAACATGTACAATCAAATTCTAATAGCACCTGAGGACCAGGACAAGACTACCTTTACTTTTCCTTGGGGCACCTATGCCTATATGGTCTTACCATTTGGATTGTGTAATGATCCTGTCACATTTCAACGAGCAGTAATAGGGATATTTGTCGATCTTATTCATGATTGTGTGGAGGTCTACATGGATGACTTCATATTTTATGGAAACACTTACCAAGAAGCCTTAGACAAATTAGAAAATTTCCTCATCAGTTTCCAAGAAATGAGCCTATCTCTAAGTCATGAAAAATTTAAAATGTTGTTAATTGAAGGAGTGGTTCTAAGACATCATGTTTCATCTGAAGGGATAAAAGTCGATCCTGCAAAGATCAAGGTCATCATCATACTTCCACCCCCAAAGATTTAGAAAGAGGTGAGAATCATTCATGGAAATGTCGGATACTGCCGATGGTTTATTGAAATTTTTACAAAGATTGTTGCACCTATGTTTGGATTACTATTAAACGATGTTGATTTTGTTTGGATTGAGAAGTATCAAACTACCTTTGAAACCCTGAAAGATAATTTTTCTATGGCACCATTCCTTAGAGGGTCCAATTGGAATCTCCCATTTCATATATCCATTGATTCCTCTGACACCACAATAGGAGGAGTATTAGGGAAGAAAGAGGACCAACAGTCATATGCCATTTATTTTGTGACAAAGAACTTGTCCCCTGCCGAGTTAAACTACACAGTTACCGAGAAGGAATTCTTGGCAATTGTTCATGGTATTAAAAAGTTTTGTCATTACATTATAGTATAGAAAGTATTTGTACAAATAGATTATTCTTCCATTAGATTTCTCATGAATAAAACCATAACTAATGGCCGGGTGACTAGGTGGCTCCTGTTATTACAAGAATTTAATATCATTTTGCTTGACCGGCCTAGAAAGGATAATGTGGTAGCTAATTTTCTTTCCCGAATAAAAAATGAGGATGATGATATCCCTGCAGATGATAGTTTCCCAAATGAGCACCTCCTTTCCCTTTCTGTCAATACCCCATGATTTGTAGATATGGAAAACTATCTGGCTACTAGGAATTTACCGTCTCATTTGTCACCTCATGAAAAGTGAAAAATTATTACACAGAGTGTTAATTACTCTTGGGTTGGTCATGACCTTTTTTGTACAAGTTATGATTTAATTATTCATAGATGTGTCCGAGAGGATGAGGTACCAGAAATACTATGAAGTTGTCATGATGGACCATGTGGTGGCCATTTTTATGACTAACGTACAACATATAAGGTGTTACATTCGGGTTATTATTGGCCTAGAATTTTCAAATATGTTGCGAAGTATGTGAGAAGTTGGGATAGTTTCCAAAGGATAGGAAGACCTATGTCAGTTGATGAAATTCCTTTTCATGCCCAAGTTATGATAGAGCCCTTCGAAAAATGGTTCCTTAACTTGTAGGACCAATTTCACCCATGTCCCATAAGAAGAACTATATTTTGGTTTGTACCGACTATGTCACCAAGTGGGTAGAGGAAAAATCCCTATTTAGGGCTACATAAAAGTCTGTTGTCAAATTCATCTATGAAGACATCTTTATCCGCTTCGATTTCCCTAGTGAAATTGTTACATACCAAGGCACTCAATTCACTTCCAAGATTATGAGAGAGTTAACAGAGAAATATGGGATTAAACACTGTAAATCTTCTCCATACAACCCGTAGGCTAATGGTCAAGTAGAATATACAAACAAAGTCCTAGAGGCTATCTTGACCAAGACTATTGAATTAAATCACCAGGATTGGGTTGATAGGCTTCCAGAGGCTCTGTGGGCATACTAGACCACCTGGAGAAATACCAATGGGCATACCCCTTATGAGCTAGTGTATGGGAAACAAGTACTTATAACAATAGAATTCCAAGTAAGGACATTTCATATTTCTACAGAATTGGGATTAAACTTAGATGAGGCTTAGAAGCAGCGAGCCCTACAATTGAATGAGTTGGATTAAATCAAGCAAGATTCCATCCAAAGGACAATATTAGTACAAAACCAGAGGAGCAAGTGGCATGCCAACTTTATTAAGAAGAAACACTTCCAACCTAGTGATTGGGATTTGTTGTTTGATTCCCCATTTAAAACATTCAAAGGAAAACTCACCACCTGGTGGTTGGGCCCTTACAAGGTAGACATTGTATATGAAAATGGAGCTGTAAAAATTAAAACAATTGACGATGGACAAGTCTCCTTTGTAGTAAATGGAAACAGACTCAAGTTTTATCATAATCCCATTTCCAAAGAGGATTTTATATAGGTCATGTCAACTGACAAGGAAATGGCCTTAGTATATGGGGAAGTCCCCTCTTGTTCTTGAAAAAATTTCTAAATTTTCTACTGTACATATGTAAATAGTTTTTGAATTTTGTTAATAAGGAAATTCTAGAGATTTCTATAAGTATTTATTTCACCAGGAGTAGACAATTTCAAGGAAATATTCAAAACATTGTTACACTTGAATTTTGTTGTCTGCTAAGCATCAAATGAATATTGACTTACTGTAGTTAGCCATATTTTTCAAAAAAAATCATTTTCTTAAGGCATTCCAAAGAAGTTGCTCTTGAAACTCTTCACCACTATATAAGGAAGTGATACAATAAGCATAAAGATTAGAGGTCTCTCATACAATTTTTTTCCAAGAAACCCGAGTAAGTGAGTAAAATGTCTTTATTAAAGAGTAACAAGGAGGTTTAATTAGCGGTTAGTCATGGAAACATCACAATAACTACAAAACAAGAAAGTGAGTTGAGCATAGAGATATCATTCTATTATTTCTCAATGGTACCATCCACTACACACTAAATAACTTTCTTATATCATATCTTTAGATAGGCCACGTCCTCTTAAGTACCCCTTACATCAGGACAATCACTAAGTAATATAATGGAAAGTCATACTCTAACATATATACCATCCCAATTGAAAAAGAAAAAGAAAAATATTGTTTTCAGAGCTCTCCCACCATATTCTTGCATAAAGCAATCTTATACTAAAATCTTAAAAGATGGAGGGCTAGTCTTTGAGGGTGTAAAAGGCTAACCCGCTGGGATAATGAATAGGTCTGCTGGAAGTGGGTACCAGCCTTTGGTATGACTAGGTAAACCTACTGAAGTACTGAACATGCTTGCTAGGAGCGGGGCATTCTACCTAACGAGGATGTTAATCTGACAAAAATAAATAATAAATTTAAAATTGTCATGTTGTACGACATTACTTGCAGACAAATATGACATGAAGTATGTATGGTTAAGCTAAGGTTAATGAACTCCATAAAATTCCCATTGGGAACGAAATCTAAGACTATCTTGACACTCTCTTGCCTAGCTCTTCTTATCTATATGTAGGATCTCTTATCCTATAGGTGGGGCCATCTTCTAACCTGTCTCGTCAGACCAATCTGTGAAATTTATCTTTACACTTGACATACTATAAATCTTCAGCTATTGGGAGAACTGATTAGTTTTTTATACTTTTGATTGTGAGGTGTCACAATACTTAGGTGTGGGGGAGGGGTTCATGAGTTTACAAATGATCATTTCCTAGAGAAATAAATATTTCTAAGAATTTTTGTATTATTTTTATGATATAGGTTATAACATCAACAATCATCTTATTTTTGAAGTGCTAAACTCCTGTGTGCTATAAATTGTTGAACATATACTTAACAGACCACTCTATCGGTTTATGTTTTGTTACAAGTTATACATTGTAGGTTTGAAATTACATGTCCTATGCATATGGATTGAGTGAGCATGGTGGAAAAATCAACAACAATGGAGCATTCTACCTCTGCTCTTGATCACTGTGATTGTCAAAAACATTTCAATATTGCAGGCTATCCATTACATGTAGTAAAAATGTATTTAAGAGAAAGGTGTTGTATGAAGTGTTGTATGAGGTGTCGAACGAAGTTCCATATGAATTCACACACTATTAACTATCCACAATTCTAGGTAACAAGGATTCAATGACATTTAATTGAATTGGTTGCAGGCAATTGAGAGTGAGGATGAAAACTTTAGACATGTTCATGATCAAATGGCTAAGTCAAAATACTTGGACATTGATCTAACTGCACATCATTAAGCTTTCCCCCAAAAACATTCCTTTGAATTCAAAATTTCCCACACATGGAAACTCATGCGCACATGTGTGAAACCAATTCCACCCTAAGCAAATTCAAATACGGGCTGAGTAACCTATTATCCCAATTCACCCTTGCCATTTGCCTTGCCCTGTGTTAAGAAATCACGCTCATCCTCTGCCATTTCTTCCCATGTTCAAATCGCATTCGAGTCATGCTTAATTTGTGCCATCCCTTGGCCCGATCACACCCTCTCTTGGTGAATTCCACCTCTGTCTATTTATTGACCCCATCACAATGCCCAAGAGGTATGAACCCTCTTCCTATGCAGATCTTTTTTCCATTATTGAGTTTGCACAGTGAAGAGAGGTGTTTTTGCATGTGCCCTAGGGGCCATTCTTATCTCACTTGCAGGGCTAGGATGATGGGCTCTCCATGCAATTTTCCCTCAGTTTCGTTGAGAAGAAAACATGTGTGGGGTCTCTTTCCTTTGAGGTCTTAGAAGAGTCCATTGTTGCAACGGCGAAGCTTCCAAGAATGGGAGATAGATGGTTAAAAAACCACCAGTTGTTGCGCTCAAGTTATAACAGGTTTTTTATGCCCGAATTCCAGAACATCACAAGAGAAAAAGGATATTCCAGGGAATGGATAAAAGAGGAATTGATTAACCCTCTCATCATCATGACTAGGTTGATCACATGTGAAGGTAGATATTCCACTTTCAAAGCCTCTCATTTCAGATTGCTAGCTCATTTTCAGTTCAACAAACCTTTGAATTTTCCCTTCTACTTTCTAAAGAGCTTGGATAAGATGTCATCTCAAGTCAGGAAGAATGTAACTAACCCCCAAAACATCCTCTTTCACCACATATTAATCAAACTCCTTGTTCTAGCTAAATTAGAGAAACAGGGGCAAACATTGAATGAATTTATCTATCAATTTGCAAAGCCTCACTTGAAAATTAAGACTGGAAAAAATCCACTTGGGACAAACCATTTCCTTACTAGAACAACACAAGAAGCTTGTTGAAACCCTTAATTCCTCATCGGGTAAAAACAACAAGAGTAAATATCAAAGGAAGCCTATTGTTAACCCCCCGATGCCTTCAATCTCTCTTGATCCCACACCTAAAAAGATACAATATGTGATTCAACAAGACCTTCCTTTAGTTCCCACAAATAGGAGGAGATCCAATCGATTTAATAAAGGACATTTTCAAAAGATTACCCAGAGGACAAGAGAAAAACCTTATGCAAAACCCCTGCCTGCTTTAGACCATATCCATGTGTCCTCCGATCTTGAGAGCCCTCACAAGAGACTTAGGGAATTTTCTGTGGATGTTTTAGAGCCACAAAGTCAAACCCTACCTCTCCTTATCAATCCCCTATGACTCATACTTCACCAATGCCTTCTCTAGATCCTAGAATGATAGATTTTCCACATCTTTCAAAAGGCCTAAGACTTCCTCCAAGATCACTGATTTTGTCCCTACTATTGAGAAGCTATAAAAAGATAATTTTCAGCTTATCCAACACTTGGAAGAAAGGAAGACAATAGACACACACCTTCATCATGATAATGAAATCCTCCAAGAAAAGGTAAACTCCCTTCAATAGTTGGTTAATGAGATGACCAAATCCAACCGCAACCTCAGAGCACAACTGAAGCAACATAAGAAGCATAAGGCAACGTATTCACAACAAGAAGGAGAAGCTTCTAAAGTTGATCCTCCTCAACAATATTAGTCACGAGGGGTAATTTCCTGTTGTTAGAAGTGGGACCTACAAAAATCATAATTGTGGGGGTAATGTTGGGCGCGAGATATGATATATTTTATGGCGTTAATTAGATACTTTTGTCGAATCTATATATGAGTTTTTATGCTTTGAAGATGTTTTTGAAGGGATTTTGTGCCAAAACGCTATGATGCATACCATGTATGCATAATTCATGTTTAATGATGATCTTGAAGTCTAATTCAATATGTTTTTATATTTCCTTGAATCTAATTCACATTTTTGGTGTCACAGGGAAAAATCGCAGCATGTTTTTTCTTTCAACACTCAGTCTGGTACTCCATCCGGCACTCAATCCAGTACTCGGGCCGACACTCTATCTGACACTTCGTCCTGCACAAAAATGATGGGCAATTTGACGGTTATGGTATTGGAAACCATTGATGGGTGATTTCTCGTGCTTTCCCCCTCCAGCTACTAAACTATTGACAACTCTATTTGTGTTGTTAAGTTGGGCGATTATTGGCTCTCTTCATTTCGGTAGTTAGGGAATCATTAATGTAATTTACTATTTTTAGAAGAGGTTTGACTCTCCAGTGGTCAACCTCTTAGTCTTTAAATCTTATAATTACCATCGTGGTGGTCATACAATAGTTAAGAAGTTTAGGAAGTCCTGTATTAGAGAGCAAAGACAATTTCCCTCTGTTTTGCAATTTTCATTTTGTCTGAATTGTGTAAACCTATGTTTTTAAGTTTTAATGGTGAAATCATTTTGTTGAGTTCATGGTCTGCATTTGAGGAGTGAATACAACTTTCTGATGGGCCCACCAGTAGTCTGGTAACTGTTCTATGAGTTTGTTTATTAATAACATAGAATAGATGTCTTTTATTTTATTTCCTGTACATGAATCACTATTTTATTTCTTTGTTATATAATTTGTTCTTATAGTTTAACTCTTTTAGTTTCCTTTTGTAGGTTAGTATGAAGGATTTTTTCAATGTGCACTGACTTTGTAGTTATCAGGAACAAGTTTGCAAACTTAGACACTAACCCCATGTGTGATTAAATATTAGATTATATTTTCTTTATGCTTTTAAAATCAAGTTCAAAATAGAGTTTGAAACAAAGTTTTAGAATAGAATTTTAATTTATGTTTTCTTTAATAAGCCTTCGTTGGATTGATAGTATTAGTTCTATTTTTCATTTCTAGATTTCTTATTCAATTGTTATTTAGATTTTTCTTAACTAGTTGTTAATTAATTCGCTCATTAGTTGACTTAGGTTGCAATTCCAATTTTTAGTTTATGATTGAATTTAGTTATGAGTTTTCTTACATAGTATAGAGTGCAATTGAATTTTATAATCTCGTTATACTGTTGATGATTAATGCATGAGTAATAATCACATGGATATGCAGGATAATTGATGATTGTTTTCATAATGTCTAAGTTCTCACTAGATTGCCTAATTCACACCTTTTACTTTGCTGTTGAAGTTAATATCGAGATTTTCCCTCTTGAATTATCTTTCATTGTTAAGTTCCATCGTGATATTATAAGACACCATAGACACTCATGTTGGAAAATGTTTAACAGGAAGAATATGCTTGTCATTGATGGAAAGTACAACATTGATGATGGCTTGAGTACAACAGCGATGATCAACAGGAAAATAAAATATAAGTCCAGGAAAATCAAATGATCGAAGGCAATGCAACATTGATAAAATGATCGAAGGGCCGAGAAGCATTTCGAGCACTGAACAGGAGGACAGATCTCAGACGTTAGATCCAAGTGCAGGACCCGACCATCGCTGGATCAAGGAGAACCTACACACCTTTTAAACTATAAAAAGGAGAAGCGGGTGTAATCGCGATATGAGAAATTGTGACTTAATCTGAGCCGTCAGATCGAGGTTGAATATGGAGCGTTGATGCCAGTCCATGTCGGAGTTTCGAGGATCGCGAGTTAAACATGTCAAATATTATTAACATTAGGAATCCTGAAATTGCGATATGCGATATTACGATTTAATCGCAGCCATCAGATAAAGATAAGATCTGGACCATCGATCCGACTCACGTCAGGAAACCACGTCAGCTAGGAACACGTGGCACAACCAGGTAATGACAAGTGTCAGACTGATTCAACATTTCAAGCACATGTAAGTCACGAATCAGGGTGACACATGGCAGGTGTTCGACACGTGTGATGTTAGCAGGTTTACACCCTTTCGGAGTTTCGTGGATCGAGAGTTGGAAGCATAAAAAACATTCACCACAGGAATGTCGAAATCGCGATATGCGAATTCACGAAAATATCTTAACCGTCAGATCACCAAGGAATGTGGACCATTGATCAAGCATGAAAAAAGACTGTGAAGTGTCGAAATAACGACAAGATCTGAACCATTGGGTCCATAGGACATGTGGCGAAAGATCATCATGTCGCTGACTGGAAAGTCAAAGGAATGGGGTTTGATCTTAGCCATCAGATCGAGGTTTGATCTTAGCCATCAGATCAAGGTTTGATCTTGACTGTTGATCTGACTCCATCTCAGAGTCTCGGCTATCGTGACTTGCAGTGACTGGAATCTCCATCTTAGGAACAACAAAATGTGAAATCGTGAAAGTGCCTTATGCATAAGGTTGTGGCCACATCCCTTAGTCATAAGAAGGGAAGGAGTCAGTCTAGATAAGCTATGTTTTGGGGTTTCAGAGATCGCGACTTGGAGAGTTGATATGCCTCATCTCCAAATTCAAGAAACACAAATTCACGAAAAACACTTTAAGCATAAGCGCTTGGTTATGACCATAGCCATATAAGGGAACGAGCCTTGGCACACAGTCAGGTGGAGAACAAATGGAATTTGGGGAGGAGAATGATACAAAAGGTGACACGACAGGAATGGGGCCCTTCCTCGATACCCCACCATTCTAGACCCCCTCCCCTTTAATTAAAGGCATAATGGCAAAGGGGATCCGGAATCGCTTGGGCATCATGGATCTAGGTGCTTTAAGCCTGGTCGCTCGAGAGATGCACGCAAAATTCCGGACCCCCCCCTCCTCTTAAAGGTAGAATGGTAGGGGGCCTCCAGAATCCAATCCCGACCATAGATCTGAGAGAACAGATTCT
>JZKD02S2248582.1:92463-102697 GCA_000966675.3 Picea glauca
ATATTTTAACTGGAGTAAAACCAACAATTGCGTACGGACCTTCCAAAAACCTACCAACCTTAGACCATATTGCTCATCACTCTCAGCAGTAGGTCACCCCCGCGTTGGGACTAAACTCCACTGGGTAAGGGAATCCTATGCTAGGCAAGGTCAATAAGGAAGTCACATAGTTTCATAGGAAGGATTCTCTCCTAGGAGCCACTTACGTCCACTGATCATAGACTCTCATTCCCCACATGCCTGTCCCACCCTAGGAGTATGCACCTTCATTGTCACACAGTCCATCGACTGCTTAACCTCCCTTGTCTTGGGCTTCAACAACATACCAGACCAGAATTCTCAGAGCTTTGTAGAAGCTACAAGATTCCTTCCAGGAGAACACACTTCCTCAACACACTCGCTCACCAGGAGAGAGTTTATCACAGGTATCACAACATGTTTCCTTAGTCAATCTTTGAATCAGTTCTAGCAAGATGAGAACAACCACAACGATTCAGTATGGCTCAGGAAAAATGAAGGCCACAACCCAAAATGGAAAGGTACGAATTTCGTTTTGGCAGAGTTGATAGACTAGGTTTATAGAATAACACAGGTCGGATTTTTGTTTCCCCCGTGGGCAGTTTTTTATATGTGTGTGGATATGCCTCCTGGTCGATCATCGAGAGCCCTGAGATATATGGATAATGGAAGAAAATGAGAAGCAAACCCCCCAACACAGTTTGACTATTGGGTTTTAACTGCATGAGCCTAGGTCGATACCTGTCTCCCTGGAGATGCATGCACTCCATTTAGGATATGTTCCCTTTCCAGGGAATTAGGACCACACTCAACATGTCCACCTTAGCCTTCGGGAATTAATAATTGTTAGGTTATGAAAAAGGTATAAATATCTTCCTTTTTCCCACATTTCATGATATTATTTTGATTGTTTTTTCGGTTATTTAGAAGTAAATACAATAGAAAATGAATAATATACCCTTTAGTGTTGATTGTTGGAGATTAGATTACATAGATTCTAAATATGATTGGAATTTTCTGATTTTATTGCAGGATTGGTTAAATATTGTTGAACCCAAGATAGGAAGGGGAATCTTGAAGATGTGCAAGCTATTGGAAGTTGAAGACTTTATGGTGCAAAGTAGTTTTAAAGATAATTGAGTTACTCATTGTAATAGTAAAGCAATCATGAGGATCTCTCGATCCTCAGGATAGCTTAATTTACCCAGATTATTGTAACATATAAGGGGTAAATAGATCTTGAAGAAAAGAGAGATTTTGCACTCAAGATTAGAGAATATATAATTGTTATGTGTTAGCATTTTTTGTAGAAATGTTGTACCAACTATGAAATTAATAGAAGCCTTGAGAAATTTTTCCATTTTTATATACTAAGTTTTTAATAATAGTGCTTCTAAGGACCAAGGGCCCAATATGAAGGATCTACTATTCGATCTATAATTATATCAGCTCAAATTATGTCTCGTGATTAAATTTTCTTTTATAGTAGTTAACAAACACATAAGTGTGTTGATGGTTTCATGTCAATTGCAAGAAATAGATATTCCCTGAAAGTATTGAATGATTATTGTTCCAATTCCCATTATTGAGATTCGATGAATGAAGGTTCCTCATAAGTTCACAATTTATGTTCCTTTCATAAGTTTACATTTCTTGTTCCTTTCATAAGTTTACATTTGTTGTTCCTTTCATTAGTTTACATTTGTTGTTCCTTTCCGCTAGAATATAGTTCTTGTTCCTTTCAATAGAAATATGATTACCGTCTCTTTTAAGTTAGATTACAGTCTCTGTTCCTTTCCATAGATGGAGTAATTTGCCTTTTTCTTTTCAGCAATTCTGATTCATAATGATAGCAATTCCTGCAATTCTTTATCTACATTCAATTACTCTCTTAGAATGAATTCAATAGATTAGCTAGTTCCTTTCCTTTTGCATAGCTTTAGATTTCAATCCCTAGAATCTTTAATGAATGTTTGAGGAACTTGATTGTTGACAAACTCAAATCTACTTTCGCTACATGATTTTAGCCTCTATAAGGTATCTGCATAGACTTTGTCGATATTCTTTGAGATAAAAGACGAATCCTTGGGTTGATAAATTAATGTTAAGCTAAGGTTGTTTTTAGACATCTTTAGAGCTCAACATTTTGGTGTCATTGTCGAGGAAGAATGTCAAAGGTAGCATAGATTGTGCCTCTAGAGGATGAGGTATTGAAGATGGAAGGTAAGAACCTACACAGGCAATAAGTAAGATGCTTATACCAGCACCTACCTCCAGCTGACGCATTAAGAGGTTACATAGGTGTTTTTGTTTCCTTTTCATTTTTTTTTCCTTTTTGTTGTGTGAAGTGTGTATGACTAAGAAGAAATATCTTGAAAAACCAAAACCTCCACCAAAAATTACCAAACCCCAGGGCTCGGTGCTCCCTAGAAGAAGTAATTTCATAGACAACATCATCCAAAAAGGAGAATCTCAAGCCTTAGTTGGACCTAGAAAAGGATCCACCCAAATCTCTCAGGTGGTAGCTTCACCAACTGTAGCCCACACCAAGATTCATAGAAAAACTGAAGGGACTGAGCTAAGTTTTCCAATCACATATATCATACCCCTCAACCCTTTAGGAGAGGGAAACTCTTGTAACCTGGAGGAAGGAGAAGGAGAAACTAGTGGGATAACTAAGACAGAGCCACCACCCAACCCTGAATATCCTACAAAACAAGAAGGCATACCTGAAATTCCAGACAGAGGGAGTGAAATCAGATCCCCTAGAAGATCAGATAACCAATCAACTCAAATAAAATATCCGGATCAAGAAATCCCTAAATATTTCTGGCATATTTTCAATCAAATGGCATAAACAAATCCACAGTGTCCCCAGACTTCCACTTTGGAATATCTGATAGTTGATCCAATTGCCAGTGCCCCCGTGAAGGCTATTCCCCTACAAAACCTGCCAACCTTTCATGGATTAATCTCATAATATCTGGATGCATTCTTATTTGAATTTGATGTCCTATGTAGAGGACATGACTACACCTCTAAACCCCAAAAATTAAAATTGTTCCCCTCCACTTTGAAAAGAGCATCTCTACGCTAGTTCATGGGATAAGGGGGAGGAACTATAAATTCATGGGATGAAATGAAACAAGCCGTCTTGACAAAATATTAGGATTACTGTAGAACCAGAGACTTAAAAGATGAAATATTTCAAATGACTACAAAATAAAATGAATCATTAGAAGAATATGTAGAGATATTTCAATATAATTTACAAAGATCACCCTATGGCACGCTATCAGGGGAAGCACTTAAGGAAACTTTGATTAAAGGTATGAGAGATGAATGGGTAGAAATGTTGAATTTAATGGGGAAAGGTGATATTTATCAAGAAACTTATGATGACATTGTCCTATTGTGCATCAGGTGCTCCAGAGGAAGTTCATGGACTAGATCAGGGATACATACCCCCTTCACCAGAAATAACAATATTACCAGTGGGGGTGTTACTCGAGGTGAAGTTGGTAATCTCCTAGAAAACTTTAAAATGGACATTCTGAGAACTCTGACTACACAATTCGATGTGTTGCAGGCCAAACAAAAAAAAATAGAAGCAGAACAAATGCTACCCACATTTTGCCACAGGTGCAGAAGGAAACATGGCCCAAGGGATTCCCCTTTGGATGCAGTTCAGGTTTGCGCTATCTACGCCAAGGATCACAACATGTAACAATGCCCATCACTTCATGGACTAAAAGTTGTCTTTAGGGAAGCAGAAGAAGAAACATAACCATTATATCTAATGGATCAACGTCGTCAATGACATAATTAGCCCCCAAATACATTGCAGGACCCTTTCTCTTCCTTCTCCGGATAGTATAACTAGAAAGCTCCTGGTAGCACATGGTAGGGTTAGCCATTTACTAATAAAAAATGGCAACCCTGGCAATATCCACCTGCAAATCCCACTTGGCAAAACCAGCCCACCACAATCCCTTCTTGGCAGAATCAACCAACTACAACTTCTACCTGGCCTAACTCACAATATCCCACCTCATCCTGGAAAAACTCCAATAACAACATTTACCCTTCACAGTGGCCCAACATGATTTCCCAAAACCCAAATTGGAATTAGAATTGGTATCGCCCCATGGGGATAAACAATCAACCCATGGGGATGGCCCCTCAAACTCAACCTACATTACAATCCCCACTTCAATTGTCCCAAAATCCACAATCCCAAATGCGCCCTCAGCTACCAGCCCAACCTCACCCAAATCCAAATAACAGATTGGCTCAGCTCGTCTACATCATGGAAAATGGAGAAGGAGAGATCAGTTCGGTAGGGTGCAACGAACTACGATTAAGGTCAGGATGAATAATCTCCCCTAAAGAAAATGATGTTTTTGAAGGGAAGGAGAAACAATCAACAATAAAACCTCCGACTATGGAAATAAAAAAAGAAATCAAGTGGGGGGGGGAGACACAATCGAATCACAAGATCCTGATAAGGGTACAACACCATCCCCTTCGTTCCCTGAAAGATTCATGACAGGAAAACCGACCATATATCAAAACTTTGACCTTGTAGGGGAACTCAAGAATTTATATATCAAGATTCCACTCCTGCAATTTCTTCAGGACATCCCCATCTACGCAAAAACAATAAAAGAGCTATGTGGGAGAAAACCCATCAGAAAAATTAAAGATCCATCATCAACAGTACGCGTGGTAGGAGTCTTATCTGATCTAATTTTAGGTAGATAAGAACCAGTTAAATATGTAGATCCAGGGAATCCCATAGTAACAGTTTAGATCCAGGGCTTCCCTTTTCCCAATACACTAGTTAACTTGGTAGAAGCCATCAACATATTGACTATGGAAACTTGCAATACCCTGGGTTTTAACTGCTTCGAACCTACACTAGATGACTTGGGAGAAACCATCAACATCTTGACTATGGAAACTTGCAATACCCTGGGTTCTAACTCCTTCGATCCTACAACAATAATGTTGCAGTTGGCAGACCGATCGCTAGTTTGACCAGTTGGCACATTACATGATATAGCCATCTCCGTTGACTCTTGGGAATATTTGACGGACTTCTTCATCATCAATCCAAAAGGTGGACTTGAAGGGAATCCATTGATATTGGGTAGGCCATGGCTTGCAATAGAAGATGCGTACATAGGATGTCGAATAGGAAATATGACAATCACTAGAGGGGGTACCACGAAGAACCTCATTTTATATTCTCCTTCTAAACCTAGTGCAACTTTTGTATATCCACAATTTCCACCACCACGATACCCAAAGAGGGATTTACGAGCCCCTCTTACATAGGCAGAAGCCCTCAAACTTAAAAATCAGTTAGAGGATGATGTAATCCGTGGGTTTATCAATAATCTAGCCACCATGAGCAACCCGACCTGCTAGATGCTCCAAGTTGTTCTAGACTGTGAAGCACAGGGGAACCCGCTGGAAGACTTAATGGAACAACAAATTCCAACTACGGTCATTCATAACAACAAACCCATCGAGATCACACCTGGGAGGCCTCTAAACATCAATGCCAATTTAGATGAACAAGAAAAACAAAAGTTAATTCATGTCCTCTCCAAGTACCAACAATATTTTGCATGGGAATATTCTGATATGAAAGGTATTGATCCACAACTCTATACACACCACATTTGTGTTGAAAAGTAAGCCCGACCTATCCACCAACCACAGAGAATATTAAATCCTCACCTCAGGGATATCGTTAAAGAAGAATTACAAAAACTGTTGGACATAAATTTTATATATCCCTTCTTAGATAGTCGATGGGTTTCCCCACTAGTGATCATCCCAAAGAAAAATGGGAAATGGTGCATCTGTGTTGACTACAGAGAACTTAACAAAGCCACTCAAAAATACCACTTCCCTTTGCCTTTCATTGACCAAGTCCTAGATACTTTGGTAGGGAAGAAATTATTTTCTTTCCTAGACAGTTTTAGCGAGTACAATCAGATTCAGATCACCCCAAAAGATCAAGATAAAACCACATTCACATGTCCCTGGGGCACTTTTTCTTACAGAGTATTACCATTTAGACTTTGAAACACTCCAACCACCTTTCAGAGGGCCATTCTGAGCATATTCAGTAATCTGATCAGTGAAGGAATTGAAGTCTATATGGTTGATTTCACTCCTTATGGTGATGACTTCAATCAAGCACTGAATAACCTGGAGAAAATACTAGAACGATGTATCACGACAAGTTTATGTTTAAGCCACAAAAGTGTCACATGATGATAACAGAAGGTGTGGTACTAGGGAATTATATCTCTGCAGATGGAATTAGGGTAGACCCAACAAAGATAGAGGTAATCCTTAATCTACCCACACCACACACACAAAACTAAGGTACATAGTTTCCTTGGTGCTTCAGGATACTATCGTAGGCGTATGAATTTTTTTGCAAAAACCACTACACCTTTACATGCTTTGAATGGTAATGTATAATTTCAGTGGTCTGACAAGTGTGATGTGGCATTTGCAGGACTCAAAAAGTAGATCTCAACAACACCATTGTTGAGGGGGCCAAATTGGAAAATGCCATTCCACATCTCCACCGATGCATCAGATATTTCCATAGGCGATGTCCTTGGACAGGAGGAGGAGAAGAAACCTTATGCAATTTATTTTATTAGCAAGAATCTTAATCCAGCTAAACTTAATTATACAGTAACAGAGAAATAGTTTTTAGCTGTTATACATGACATCAATAAATTTCGTCATTATATAACAGGTTATTCGGTCATTCTGTATATTGATCATTCTACTATCAGATATCTGGATAATAAACCAATTACTAATGGACGGGTCACTCGATGGTTGTTATTATTGCAGGAATTTGATATCACCATCAAAGATCGACCCAAGAGAGAAAACCTTGTCGTAGACTTCCTATCTCGCATACCCAAAACACATGACTCCTTAACAGTCGAAGACCAATTTCCAAATGAGCATTTGTTTTTCGTTACTACAAAGCCACCTTGGTACACTGACGTGGAAAATTACCTGAAAACAAGAAGATTAACGACACATCTTTCATGGAAATAAATAAATATGATCATCCAGCGTAGGGCACGATTCGCTTGGATCAATGGATATCTATTCCATACAAGAGTTAATCTGCAGATCCGCAGATGCATATGAGATGACAAAATCTATGACATATTAAAAGCTGGACATGATGAGCCCTATGGTGGGCACTTTGCAAACCACAGGAGTGGACATAAAATTCTACAAATGGGCTATTACTGGCCCTCAATATTCGGAGATGCAAAGAAATACATCCAAACCTACGATAGTTGTCAATGGATGGGAAAACCAGGTCAGGCTAATGAAATTCCTTTGAAAGCACAAGTAGTCACATAACCATTTGAGAGATGGGCACTAGACTTCGTTGGCCCCTTCAACCCAAAGTCAAATAAGAAGGTCTATATTCTATTCACAATGAACTACATGACAAAATGGGTAGAGGAAGAAGCCTTGCCAAATGCAACAAAAGAAGTAGTCATCAAATTTATTTTCAAATTATTCATATGCTATTGACTACCAAGAGAGGTAATTACTGATGGGGGGTCACAATTTACATCTCATAGAATCACCACCACCCTGGATAATTATCATATCAAACATAAAATTACTTCTCTGTATCATCCACAAGCAAATGGGCGAGTGGAAAGCACCAACAAAGTTCTGGAGGTAATCCTAACAAAGATTGTCTCAACAAATAGACAAAATTGGGCTTCTGAGATCCCAAACGCCTTATGTGTTAGAAAAACAGGACCACAGAGAAATAAAATAAAACAAATGCAGAAAAAAAACATAGAAGATACACAATACAAGAGAGACACAGATTTACGTGGTTCACCCAGTGTGGGCTACATCCACCAGAGAAATTGCCAGGTCCTTTCTTTACTATTATCCAACAAAATGAAGGGATACAACCTACAACAAAACCTGTTGTAACTTCCTCTTCTTTCTCTCATAGTCTCCTCTCTCAGAATATAATACTCACCAACATACATAGCCGCAATACATTTCCCTCATAAAAAAGGGTTTCCTTCTAGGGCAAAAAATCCTAACATAATCTCTATCGTTAGATCTATGACCTTATAATGAACGGTCCAGATTTACAATGAAATTACAATATACTTTTACACGACAATTTTTTCTTCGCGGGCTTTGCCCCCAAACCCTTGCTTTCCCCCAGACCCCCCAGCCAGGGGGATAGACCCCCCGAACCCCGCAGAGGGGGTACCCCCCCTCTGCACTCCCCCATGTGGAAGAGTGTACATACTTCTAGGGTGTAAATACTTCATGGGTTATAAACACGGCTAAAAGTAAAAGACCTCTAAATCAGGAATATAAATAGGCTCCACAACCAACATTATGTGCTTACCGTACAACATGGTGTAATACCACTGGCTACTCTCCTTACCATTTAGTCTATGGAAAAGAACCCATCTTCCCAATCGAGTTTGAAATTAAGACTCTAAGGATGGCCTAGGAAATCAGACTGGATCTTACAAAAGCACATAAACAACGCCTTCAACAACTCAACGAATTGGATGAAGCACGCATGTCTATTGTAGAGTGCACAACCATTATTCAGAAACAGAGATCGACTTGACACGATAAGCATATAAAGAATAAACTATTTAAAAAAGGAGACTGGATGCTCCTCTATGATTCCAGATTTCAGGATTTTTCGGGAAAATTACAGATATGATGGTTAGGACCATACAAAATTAGTGAAGTCCATGATAATGGCACAGTTATGTTAAGCACCATCGACGGGTCTGGATCTCCATTTTGGGTCAATGGACACAAGCTACGACTCTATCATCATCGGCCGTCAAAATAATCTTTCTACCAGGAGGTAAGTAAGGACCCTACCGTTCAAATTTTGACTAGCTAGGAAGGTAATCCAACCACCCCAACTCCATAAATATTGAAATCTGCTAACACTGTCTATACTATATATAATTTCATTTTTTTTTTTTTTTTGACAATCATTCCAGAAAATCAAAACTAGGGAGGATAATCATGGTAAACTCAATTAACACCCTTTTTTTTTCCGAACTCCCGCTTCGTCTCGTTACCCATACCCTATCTTCTGTAGAGAAATGAATATGTCATGATTTACCAGCAACAATTGGGCAACTATAATGAAATTTATAACATTAACAAACCATCCATTACTTAATTTTGAAATAAACCAATTCATAAATGAACTTAGTTGATGAGGAATCAACCTTGAATTTAAGCAAAATACATACAAGGTTTCTACAAATTTAGATGGTATGAACAGAACATTTGTTGTTCCTTTTGTGTGCCTACTGTTCCTTTAAATGGAACAATTGTTGTTCCTTTTTCATGCATGTTGTTCCTTTGAACGAAACATTTTTTGTTCCTTTTGCGCGCCTGCTGTTCCTTTGAATGGAACAATTGTTTTTCCTTTTGTGTGCCTGTTGTTCCTTTTGCGAGCCTGTTGTTCCTTTGAACAAAACGATTGCTATTCTTTTTTTACACCTATTTTTCATTTTTCCGTTCCTTCCTTGCTGATAAAACACTAAACCTTTCTTTTGGGGTACAACTTTCACCAAAATAATTTTTCATTAGCATTATTTCTAACGATCCATCATTATTTTGTGGACTATCTCCCATACCTTATCAAATTTATTTTTGGATCACTTCCTTCAAAATATCTTAAACCTTGTTCATAATCTATAACCACCATAATTCATTTATTTTCCCTTATATATTACACTTAAATGATACCTCGTGTTTATAACTAATAAGGAATCTACGACACACTTTTACTTGGTATCCTTACATTTCTTTTCGCCATCCCTTACTCTTAAGGAGTAGATGAGCCTCCCTTCATACAATAATATAATAAATCAATAGAATTTCTTTATTTTTCCACAAAGAATAGGGGGTCTCATCATGAGCCAGCCTACCACGATCATAGGATAATAATCTAAGTGACATTCCCACTATGGCTGCTACACCAGGGCAATGGCCTTTGACATTCTCTTTTTGTCAAAGGACAAGAGGTCTCATCACGAGCTGGCTTGTTCACTTAAGTTACACTCTAGTGATTGGCATTATCATCATTTGGATACCAAACCAAGATAATGGTCTTTTTCGGAAAAACTTA
>JZKD02S2248582.1:111144-147357 GCA_000966675.3 Picea glauca
GTAAAAGGAGGTTGCCCCCTCGAAGAGGCTTATTATCTGAAATTATCTCTTTTTCAAGGCGTTGAGTACCTTTCCTGAAGTTTTTCTATGCTATATTTATGTTTGGTTCTTAACAAAGAGGCATTCTAGATTTGTCCAAGAGAAAGGCCTTGCTTGGATTAGGTGTAGATATAATCCTTCAATCATCTGGTTCCCTCTGGAAAGTTACCAAAAATATTATCAAATTAACAAGAAAAGGGATGATGCCTCTTTTGGAGAACTCAAAAAAAGGAATGGGTTCAGAAGGCCTAGTGAACTAACCTTTCCATCTTACAACATTACTTCTTTACATGTAAAGTCTCAGCTTACATGAGGACATGCAAGAAGGTAAGTTGGGGGGTATGTTAGGTTATGAAAAAGGTATAAATATCTTCCTTTTTCCCACATTTCATGATATTATTTTGATTGAATTTTCAGTTATTTAGAAGTAAATAGAATAGAAAATGATTAATATACCCTTTAGCGTTGATTGTTGGAAATTAGATTACATAGATTCTAAATATGATTGGAATTGTCTGATTTTATTGTAGGATTGGTTAAATATTGTCAAACCCAAGATATCAAGGGGAATCTTGAAGATGCACAAGTTATTGGAGGTTGAAGACTTTATGGCGCAAAGCAATTTTAAAGATAATTGAGTTACTCATTGTAATAGTAAATCAATCCTGAGGATCTCTCGATCCTCATGATAGCTTAATTTACCCAAATTATTGTAACATATAAGGGGTAAATAGATCTTGAAGAAAAGAGAGTTTTCTCACTCAAGAATAGAGAATATAGAATTGCTATGTGTTAGTAGTTTTTGTAGAAATGTTGTACCAACTATGAAATTAATAGAATCCTCGAGCAGTTTTTCCATTTTTATATACTGAGCTTTTAATAACAATGCTTCTAAGGACCAATGGCCTAGTCTGAAGGAGCTATTGTTCGATTTGTAATTGTATCAACTCAAATTATGTCTTGTGATTCAATTTTCTTTTATAGTAGTTAATAAATGCATAAGTGTGTTGATGGTTTCATGTCAATCACAAGAAATAGATATTCCCTGAAAGTATTGAATGATTATTGTTCCAATTCCCATTACTGAGATTCAATGCATGAAGGTTCCTCATAAGTTCATATTTGTTGTTCCTTTCATAAGTTTACATTTGTTGTTCCTTTCATAAGTTTACATTTGTTGTTCCTTTCATTAGTTTACATTTGTTGTTCCTTTCAATTGAAATATGATTGTCGTCTCTTTTCAGTTATATTATAGTCTTTGATCCTTCCCATTGATGGAGCAATTCGCCTTTTTCTTTTCAACAATTCTGATTCATAATGATAACAATTCCTGCAAGTCTTTATCTAGATTCAATTACTTCTCTTAGAATGAATTCAATAGATTAGCTAGTTCCTTTCCTTTTCCATAGTTTTAGATTTCAATCCCTAGAATATTTAATGAATGTTTGAGGAACTTGATTGTTGACAAACTCATATCTACTTTCGCTACACGATTTTATCCTTTACAAGCTATATTCATAGACTTTGCTGATATTCTTTGAGATAAAAGACGAATCCTCGGGTTGATAAATTAATGTTAAACTGAGGTTGTTTTTAGACATTTTTAGATCTCAATAATAATAACATATTATTCCTTTATAGCTAATCCCCTTATCTTAGCCTCTAGGCCCAGACACTTAGCCTGCTCCCTTACCCTACCTAGTGGAGCTTAGTCCCCCATCACGCTTTCTTCATGGTTGGTCTACACGTAGATATGCTTATATTTTATTAATTGTCTGCATACTTACATATACAAAATCAGGCTCATGGCCTTAAGCATATAGACTCCCCATCCTAATAAACATATAAGTCTTCAGCTTATAAACTCTTGGCTCACCATCCTATATACATAATTACAATTCATCAATATAGCGGGGGCTCTTACTTGGGGTATCACAATCCCATCCCCTTATTTTTTCATTGTCCTCAGTGCAACTTCCTTACACAACATTAGCAAGATTTTCAAAATATTGAAAAAGATGTGGGTATTCTTCCCAGATAGCATTCTCATGCTCCCATTTCGTGTCCTCAAGACCGTACGAGGTCCATTAGACTTTTACAATCCATATGGATCGATTCTAGAGCTGCTTTCTTTTCTAGTCCAGTATACGCAGCAGATGTACTTTCAATACGCCTTCTTTCTCCACCTAAATCACATTCCAATCAATTACATGATTAGCATCAGGTATATATTTCTTAAGTAATGAAATATGAAACACATTATGCAAAGTCATGGATGCAGGCAATGAAAGCATATATGCAACTGGTCCAATCCTTTCTAGGATTTCAAATGGCCCACAAAATTTGGTTGCCAACTTGGAGCAGTTTCCCAACTTTAGGGAACTTCTATTTTCTTTCACTTTCAAGAAAACATGGTCAACCACTTTAAATTTCCTGTGGGTTCTATTCCTATCAACATAACTTTTATGCATGTCTTGGGAGCTTTCAAATTCTGCTTAATCGTTATCATTTGTTCTTCCATTTACTTGAGAATCTCTAGCCCAACCACTTCCCTATCTATTGGATTGTCCCAAATTATTGGAGTGTTGCACTTTCTGCCATAAAGTGCTTCAAATGGCATCATCTTCAGGGATACTTGATGCCCATTGTTGTAGGAAAATTATACCAAGTGTAGGTAGTCTTCCCATTTAGATGGTTTGTCCATCACATACATCCTTAGCATGTCTTCTATAACTTGGTTCACCCTCTTTGTTTTCCCATTAGAATCAGGATGATAAGCAATGCCGAAGTTTAGATTTGTCCCAAACCCTTTGAATAACCCCTTCCAGAACTTGGAGGTAAATTTCAGGTTTTTTTCAGACAAAATTGTATTGGGGATACCATGCAATTGTGCCACTTATCTCATAAAGATATCGACAACATTAGTTTCCTTGTGAGTAGTCTTTAATGGAATAAAATGGGAAGATTTCGTAAGATTATCCACCACCACAATGATTGATGTTGCTTGTCAGTTCTGGGCAATCCTGGGATGAATTCCATTATCACCACTTCCCACTTCCACTCAAGAATGCATAAAGGCTCTAGCAACCCTGTTGGGTGCATATGCTCATCTTTGACCTTCTAGAATTCCATACATCTGGTGATGTATTCTGTAATTTCCTTCTTCGTACCTGGCCAAAAGTAATGGCTCTTGACTACTGCCATAGTTTTCTGATACCCAGGGTGCCCAACATAAGGCACATTATGCATTTCTTTCAAAATAAAAATTTTCAATTCCTGGACATTAGGTACAAAAAATCGATTTTTGTACAGGAGTGTTCCATCAACTTCCAATTTATAATGTTCCGCTCTTTGTAGCATCTTACCGTGTTTTTTTTTTTTACCAATTCCATGTAGTGAAAATTTGATTTTGCAGTATCCACAATTCTTTCTTTAAAAACTGATTGGTACATGCTAATGGTCGTAGCATGTAGTTCATGCACCCTCTCACTGAGTGCATCAACTACTTTGTTCTCCTTTCCTTTGATATGCTTGATATCAAAGTCATACTCACAAAGGGATTTCAACCATATACTATGAATAGCATTCAAGGTTGGCTGATCAAAAAAATACTTCAAACCATTATGGTTTGTCCTCAGTTCAAACCTCTTTTCCATGAGGTAGTGCCTCCATTTCTTCAGGGCATGCACTATGGATGCCAACTCCAAATCATGATTGGCATAGTTCTTTTCATGATCTTTCAATTTTGTGTACTCAGAACATATGAAAAATTCATTCTGGATGAGGAATCCTCTCATTCCTTCATTGCATGCATCTGTACACACTACAAAATCTTCATTCAGATATGCAATTCTCAGGATTGGAGCACTACTTAACAACTGCTTCAATCGTTGGAAGCTTCTCTCACATTCTTCTATCCAATGAAATTTCTTCTCCTTCATTTGTAAGGAAGTGATGGGGTGAGCTATCCTTGAGAATCCAGTAATGAATCTTCTGTAATAACTAGCTATACCCATAAAGGATCTATATTTTGTTACATTCTTAGGCTCTGACCATTCTCTGATGGCTTCTATCTTCTTAGGATCCACAACTATCCCATCCTTTGAAATGATATGCCCCAAGTAATGGATCTTCTTTTGATAAAATGATCCCTTGCTCAATTTGGAAAATAGTTGGTGTTCTCTTAGCACCTACAACACCATCCTTAGATTTTTTTCATGCTCTTACTCTAACTTGGAATACACATATGTCATCCAAAAATACTATGACAAACTTCTCTAGATATTCCCTGAATACACCATTCATTAAGCACATGAAGATAGCGGGTGCATTTGATAACCCAAATGACACCACTGTGAAATCATAATGACCATAACTTATTCTGAAGGCGATCATATTGATGTCTTCATCCTTTATCCTTACCTGGTGATAACCTAACCTGAGATCTATTTTTGAAAATATATTGGCATCCTTCAATTGATAAAAGAGATCATCAATCCTTGGCAAAGGATACTTGTTCTTAATCATCACTTTGTTCAACTATCTAAAATCAATGCACAGTCTCAACATACCATCCTTATTCTTCACAAACTAGACTGAGGCACCCCAAGGTGACACACTTGGGAATTTATAGACCTTCTTCAAAATTTCTTCAAGATGCAATTGCAGTTATTTCATCTATGGTGTACTCTTTATGTAAGACATTTTCGACACTAGGGCTGCTACATACATCAAGTTTATAGAAAAGTCAATATCTCTCTTCAGGGGTAGTCACGATACCTCCTAGAATACATCTTCAAAATATTTTATTACCTCATGGTCCTCAATATTTGATACCTTATCCTTATATGTTTCCTCCATGTGGGATGCAAATAATTGACAACCTTTCCTGTAGCACTTCCTGAGCTGCATTGCTGAGATTTCTCTTACAGTAACTTCCATTGGGATTCCCTGCAGTTTCCTTGGGTTTCCTTCCTCATCCAGGAAAGTGAATTCCTTGTTATGATAGTCTAAGATGGCATGGTGTTGGTCCAACCAATACATCCTAATTAGACAGTCACAAGAACCTAAAGGTAAAATGTTCAATTCAACCCTTTTTCCCAGTCCATTCATGTCCACTGGGTAGGACTTAACCAACTACAAAAACTTTCTCTTGGCTCTTGTATCCAACTTCACTAACCAAGATCTTCCATGTTTTCTTTTGGTAAATAAAAATTTTCTACCATTCTAGGATCTATATAACTATGACTAGCTCCTGAATCAATTAAAATAGTAATGGGTTGGTTGTTGATCATACCTTCCACTTCAATCATATGTGATTGATATTTTTCTTTCTTATTTTCCAGGGATGCATAGATCCTTGGTATTCTATTGCTCATGTATTCCATTGTTTTTTCCTGCCAAACATTGTGGACAAATCTCACTTTGCCACTTCTGTGGGGGAAATCCTTGTACCTATGATTTCCTTTACAACCCCAACATTCCATCGGTGTCTGTCTTGGCATTTGTCCACCTACCTCAACCTTCCCGAGCTCTCTAAAATATGGATTTCCTTGAGGAATGTTTCTAAAAAAGGGTGGCTTCGTTCCCTTCTTCCTCTAATCCATCTTGAATTTATTCTTGTCTTCCCAAGCCTTCTGGAAAACAGGCTTTTTCCTTTGTCACTCATATAAGAATTTTTCTCTTCTTATTGTTTCTTCCATAGTTTTAGGATCATCGTAATGGATCTTATCACCGATGGAAGATGGCATTCCACTCATATACCTTTGAATTTTGACAGTCTCATATTTGATGAATGGAACATACTCCAGCAATTCCAAAAACCTTTGTTCATATTCATCAATGGTCATGCTGCCTCGCTTGAGTTCAAATAAAATTTTCATATTTCTGTGATAGTATCTCTTGGTCAAGTATCTCTTTTCAAAATAATTCTTGAATTCCTTCCAAGTAGTATATTTGTCTTTAATGTGCTTCACCTGCACAAGTTGATACCACCACATGGATGTCTTTCCCTTCATTTGATACATCACAATTCTTCCTTCTACATGAGGAGAATAATTGTGCAATTGAAAATATTTCCTCATGCCCAACAACCATGTCTCGACATCTACCTCCTTATTGTGTTCTCCATCAAATGTAGAAGGATTAATCTTGTTCATTTCACCCTTTAGTTCATCCACTCCATATCTCCTATACTTTCTGGTAGGATATGGGCTTGAACTCCTATGTCCCTCCTTATTGGAATGCTTCAGGGAGTGCAATTGATGCATGTTAACACTTATTGATCTTCTTTTCCTCTCAGGGGTCTTGCAACAACCTTTTTTTCTTGATTCACTCTCCTTATCCAACTTATTTTCAATTCTCTCCAAACTCTGAATTAACTTTAAGTTGAATTTTCCTTGTTGATCCCTGGATTTCATGAGATTTTTGTTATCTGCTTGGTGAGTCTGGTCATGTTTCTGCATTCTTTCAATGATTTTCATCATATTCCCTTCCTTATCTATCTTTTTTCCATGCCCATTGGAGTTTGATCCTTCAAATCCCAAATGTACATCGATTCCCTTTACTTCATTCTTTGAACTGGAAGCATTCCGTGCCTCCTCCATTTCTCTACACTCAATGGCAATTTTCTTTAGTTTTGACTTTTTTTAAACTCTGCAAACACAATGTGCAGTCAACCGAAGTTTGTCAGGCCATCAGTCCTTAGCAATTCCCACAATATTCATAAAACAATATGATTCAAGAAAAAATTAAAATTCCATTTCTTTCTAAGCGCTGCTTTGCTATAATTTTCAGTCACTATCCCTTTTCTCTTAGTCCCCAACCCACATGATCACAGGTCGTGACCAAGCGCTAGTTCACTAGGCGCTTACTTGGGACTTCAGATCTACATATTTGGAAGTTCTCCAAGAACAATACATCAAACTCTCAGATTTCTGAGTTAACCAAATCATGAAAACGGGTGGATCGATGATCCACGATTACTCGACCCCAAATATTTGATACCCATTGTGTAACTTCTACCATCAGAGCTTCAGGACTTCGGAAGTTGGAGCTTAAGGACTTCATAAGTTCTCACACTTTCTTCTTTCCCATCTTTCTAATTCCGACATTTTGAACTTCTTACCCTCTAGTCCACATAGTACAAATGTCACCAACCTAGGTGGTGGCATGTGGCATGCCTAGGAAGGTCCAGGTCACCCTTGGCGACGTCATCCAGCCCCACCAAGTCTACTTTTCTCTTTGGAAATTCGAGCTTCAGAAGTTTGTGCATCGGCACATCCCACTTCTTTCGATTGTTGAACTCTAAAATTACGATCTACCCTTCTTCTTGATCCAATGGACAAGCCCTTTTCTCTAATTTACGATGTAGATCTCTCCTTGGAACTTCAGATTTTTGGGGCTTTGACCTTTCTCATAGTTTGCATTAACTTCACTGAAGTTGTGAAATCCAAAGGGCTTCCAGTTATCCCTTATGTGATTTCTCCACATCTGATGGTCATAAGGATTTCACTTCCTTCTGAATAAATCCTACAACCCCAACACCATGAGTGTTTGTATCTCTCTCTCTCTATGGCCAAATGCCACATCTGAAATGGTTTTTATAATACTGCCACCCTTCCTGATCTTTGTAACATGGAAAAGTAACTTCTTATAACTTGAGAACATTCTAAGGTTCGAAATTGGTTCTTCCAGACATAATTTCCACTTGAACATTGGATCTAATGACCACTTATCCATCCCATTTAGGCTCACTATTGAAACCTTAACTCTGTACTCGATTTTTTTCCACTTTGACAACAATTCTTTTTGACATTTTTTCTTCAATTTCTACTAACATGGCCCATCCAGGCTCAGTGTTTAAACCATGGCTCTGACACCAATTTGTAATGTACCCAACCATCCACACCACTGTCAGGAAATGCTACCCAAACACCTTGACTTCCACATACATGCTATGATACCAATTTGCAACGTACACGACCATCCACAACAATGTTGGGAAATGCTACCCAAACACCTTGTCTTCTAGAGACATGCTCTAATACCAATTTGTAACATACCCGACCATCGAAACCACTGCCACAAAAAGATACCCAAACACCTTGTCTTCCATATACATGCTCTAATACCAATTTGTAACGTACCCGACCATCCACACCACTATCGGGAAACGCCCCTTCAGAACATACATACATACATATATAAATTGCCTATTTAAGGAATTTAAGAAAAACATCACAGAGTTACTGCTATCATACAGACTCAAGTGTAATTAACAACAATTCATACACGCAAAAAAATACAAGAAAATATTCAAGAATCACAGACATGAAAAACATATATAACTAAGCACAGAAGAATAATTATCTTTTAACTGGAGTAAAATCACCAACTACGTGTGGACTTTCCATGAACCTCCCAACCTTAGACCACACTGCTCATCACTCTTTGCAGTAGGTCACCCCCGAGATGGGACTAAACTCCACTGGGAAAGGGATGCCTAGGCTAGGAAAGGTAAACAATGAAGTCACACAGTTGCAAAGGAAGGATTCTCTCCTAGGAGCCACTTACGTCCACTGCTCACATACTCTCATTCTCCACATGCTTGTCCCACCCCAGGAGTATGCACCTTCACTATGAACCTTCACCAAGTTATGGGTGCAAGGGTTGTGGGGCCTTTAACAAACGTTATATGCATATTTCACTTAGGTATTGAGTGATGAGGGTTTTACGGGTCAATTATAGGTAATTCCTAGGCTTAGATGGAGCTAGGGGGTCTAGTTCATGGTCTAGATCAATCTCTATGACATAGTATAGCTCATTCTCATGTTCATGGGAATGGTATAGGTCTAGGTCATAGTCTAGATATAGTTATAGCTTTTATTTGTTGTCGAGGTCATGGTCTTGGTTTAACTATAGGTCTATGTCATGGACTACATCATGGTCATTGTATAGGTATAGGTCATGGTCTACGGTATATTTCTAGTTCTAGGTATTTCCATGGCCTTCCATGTCTACGTCTTGCTATGTATAGGTCTAGTTCTAGGTATTGACATGTCTAGGTCAAGGCCATTTCTTGCCTTGCGATGTACCAAAATTTCTATAGTGTGTGAGTCTGAGAGGGAGAGATAGGAATACATAGAGGGGGGGTAGAGAGGGAATGTATGAGAGTGTGAGAGTCATATATAGGAAGACATAGAGTAGGGGTGGAGAGAGAGGAAGAACAAGAGAGTGAAAGAGGGAGAGAGGAAGAGAAAGAGAGTGTTTGAGATTGAGGGAGAGGAAGACAAAGAGGGGTGGTATAGAGAGAGAGAGAGATAGGAATGGGGTTAGACAGAGGAAAAGAGATAAAGGGGAGAGGGTGGGGGAGAGAGAGGGTGGGAGATACAGTGAGAAAGAGATGGAGGGTTATATGAAATTGGTAAAGAATGAATAGGGGTAGATAAATAGAAATCTTGAGAGTGAGATAGAGAGAGAGAGGGAGGGGGCATACATAGAGAGAGTGGGGAGATAAGGGGAGGATGGAGAGAGAAAAAAAGAGTATAAGAGAGGTTGAGAGTGATATGTACACACAGAGAGAGGAAGGTAGAATGAGGCGAAAAGAGAAACAGAGGGAAGTGAGAGAGACCGCGAGGTAGAGAGAAAAAGTGAGAGTGAGACTAAAAATGAGGAGAGAGAAAGAGACAAATGTGGTAGATGTAGGAAAGAAAGAGAGGAGATATAATGGGAGGGAAGGGGTGAGAGAGAGGGTGGAGGAGGGTAGAGAGAGAGTGTGTGTGAGTGTTAGAGGGGCATAGAGAAACAAAGATACAGGGGATGGATAGGGATTTTTTTAGTGTGTGAGTGGGAGGGATTTTGAAAGACTGGTTGTCATTGATTTCAACCCTTGAAGAATTATGGTAGCTTCAAGGGTATGGCTATGGAACCTGAAGTTGATCAAAGAAAAAGGTCATGAAGGACAATGTAAATTCATGTAACTCACTCATGGATGGATATTCCTTGTCCTACAATTTATGGTGATAGGTGGTACGCCATGTAGTTTATCATGGTTTAGGAGTTATGGCCGTGTGAAGTTAGAAGCCCTGAATAATGGTCAATAATCCCCTAGTCGGTTACAAGTATTAATGAAAGTGTAAAGTGGTTGTAACAAGAAATTTAATAAGACCTTAATTTTAAGGAAAGAGTTTATCTAGAAAAAATATAAATACCCCTCAAGGAGACTCTCATATGTACAATTCACACAAATTTCTATTGATTATCTATCTGTGAAGAAATTTTGATCTATTGGTGAAATGTGAGCTTGAGTCTGAGGTAGCAAGTCTGAATTTGCAAAGGAATATTGAAGGTGGAAGTCTTAGAGTTGAAGAAAACATGAGTAACCCTAGTGTCCGAGGTATCTGTGGGTTATAGATAAAAAGAGGGAGAATGTAAGTGGGCTGCAGTGGACAAAATCACAGATATCCATGGGTAGTAGAAGAGGAAATCATGGATCTTTGAAAATTTCATGAAAGATTTGGTATTGCTAGTACCAGGTCCCTGAAGTCATAAGTAAACCTACATGTCCAATCTACTATGTATTAGGTTGGATATAGAGGTAACAATATGCTTATGTCCTTGTTTTATTTAGTTATGGTACAATACATGCTTGAGGTATGTTTAGTTGAGGAACATCTTTCCTACATGGTTGATAGAGTTATTCTCTCATATATGGTTATGATATGGATGTTATGGTTCATATTTGTGATGTGGATGTATGGTTGAGGTATACACTTGGTTTATGGTGGCATATGCATGGGGCACATGCTTTGGTTCTATGAGGATCTTCAATGATGATATCATATAGGTCTATACATGATTGATGCTATGGTATATGGTACTAGCTTTATATGTGATTTATGTTCTAGTACATGGTACATGATTTGATTATGGTATGTTTTATAATTGATGCACACATTAGTACACAATTGATGAATGATATGGTTTAGGTTTTGGTATAGTTACAAGTTTATAGTACAGTGACAATGATAGGGTGGATACATTGACAAGTTGATGTTACATGTTGGATATAGTGACATGTGGATACAGGTTAAAGGTTGATGTGACAATGGAAGTGACAGTGGCAGTGATAGTGGTAGTGACGGTGGAAGTGATAGTGGTAGTGGAAGTGGAAGTGATAGTGGAAGTGACAGTGGCAGTGATAGTGGAAGTGATTGTGGTAGTTACAATTGGTATACACTTATATTTTAGGGTGGTGGGACAAGGCAAGGAAAGGGGGGTTGTATCCTCCTTCCTGTTGTTTTTGGAGAACATAGGGAGTTGGAGCTTCCCTCAGGTTCAAGCTTGATATTTGGGGGGTTTTATCCTCCTTCTGGTTGGTGTCAGAGAATTTAGTGGAGTTTTATATTCCTTATGTTGGAGCCTGCAAATAGGGGGTCATAGCCTCCTTCCAGTTGCAGCTAGAGAATTGGGAATTTGGTGCTTCCAATGAATGTATTCTTTTTATATATAAGAAAAACATTATGTGGTTTTATCACAATTGGGTTTCCACGTAAATTATATTGTATTGTTTTTTTGTGAATGTTTATTATGATCGGTTGATTTATATTGCTCATGATATATTGATGATATACTACTAATGACATTAATTATTACATATTGTGATTAAAAATGATAATAAATTACTCATATTGATTCACCACCCCTCTGAGTATTCCAACAATTGGTATCAAAGAAGGTCCTTTAATAAACAATTTAACTTCTAGAAGGAGATCATGGAATATGATAAGATTGGAGCACCAAGGTTTGATGGAAAAAAATATGCCTTTTGTAAAAAAAAGATGCAAACATTTTTCCAAGCACATGTATTTGATTTTTGGAAGTTAGTAGTAGATGGATATGTTGCACCAACCACTCCCCAAACTGACAAAGATGGAAAGAAACTTAGAAAAAACAACTCAAATTAGAATAAAGGAACCATTCTGAGCAGTTTGGATGATTCAATATTGTCAAAGTTATGCATTGCAATAAAACAAAGGATATTTTTGATAAGCTTCAAAATATTTATGAAGGAGATAACAAAGTTAAGGAAGATAAGCTTCAAACCTTGAGAACTAAGTTTGAGAAACTAAAGATGAAGGAACATGAAGACAATGTAGCCTACTTTCTACGAGTTGATGAAACAATGAACACTATTAGAGGACTGGGAGAATATGTTGATGATTCAATGGTCGTTCAAAAGGTTTTAAGATTTATACCTATAATATTTGATCGTAAGATACCTTCCCTAGAAGAAAGAACATATCTTGACAGTTTGAGCATGGATGAGCTACATGAAATATTGATAGCTTATGAAATGAGGATAGGACAAGAGAACCCAGTCACAAATGAAGTAATGTTCAAATCATCCAAGAAGATGAAGAAGAAAAAAAGAAAACGATAAAACCAGATTGCAGTTGCAATGATGAATCAGAGGAATATGAAGAAGTAGAAAACTCCGTAAGGAAGTTGAAAAGAGGAAACAACAAGTACAAAGTTATGATTACATTAAATTTTTTTAATTGTGATGGTATTGTTCATTTTTTTTTGTAAGTTTTTGTATGCTAAGAATAAATGTAGCGATGAAAAAGAAGATCCTATGAAGAAAAAGAAAAATCAAAAGGGAGACAAGAGAAGGAACAGAAATTAATTATTCAGGAAGTGTTTCTACTCAAAGGAAGATATATCTTCATCAGACAAGTATGATGATACTTGAAATGATTCAGAAAGAGTACTCTTCATGGTAGTAGAAGATGTTGAAGAATATTATGAATATTTTGAAGAAGAAGGTGAAGTCAATCATAGAGAAAAAATAACCAGTGCCTTAGAATAACTGAGGAAAGAAAGAAATAAAATCAAGTCGCTCAAGGTAGAGTTAAAGAAGAAAGAAGGATCTGAAAATTCCAACTTAGAATAATTCAAGAAGATAATCATGAATTTAAATATCCAAGCAGAATAAAACAAAAGAATTGAAGAAACACTCAAAAGTCAGTTAGAATAAAAGGAGAAGATGAATGAAATCTTGGAAGAAGAAATAGTCACCCTGAGAAAATATCTTCAATAGAATAATAACACCAAAATACTGGATGATATCATTAGTAACCAAAGTACATACTATGATACGTCTTGGTTAGTTTGCAACTAGATATAGACTAAGAAATGTTTGATCTCTAAAAATATAGAATATGAAGGAGAAAAAAGAACCTATGCAAAAATAGTGAGATTCACTCAGAAAGAAAATCACAGAGGAGTTGGACCACATAGAAGATTCAGAACACAAAACTAGCAATCAACAACATCTCAAGAAGAAGGCTTTAGAGGAGAAAAACCATTCATAATATCACCTACATCCAGGAATCAAATGATTTTTCTTGGTTTATGTTATTCTTGTCACAATTTTGGTCATAAATTTGCAAATTGTAGAGCCTATGCCAATAACAGAAGAAACTATGAAGGTTTTTCAAACAAAAATTATCTCAGAAGGTCATTTGAAGCACAAAACTGAAATCAAAACAATTTTGGCTCACTAAGTAATGAGACGGGATGCTACAAGTGAAACTATTTTGGACACATGGTCAAAGATTGTAGAATGACCATTCCTCCAAGGGAACCATAGAAGAATATCAATAGTCACAAACAAGAACCACAAAGGATATGGAGAAGGAAGCAAGATAAATTCGATACTAAAGAATTCTCGTTTTCTTTACAAGCTCAACACAATAGAAGTGGGTGGTATGTTGACAACGGTTTCTCAAAGTATATGACAGGTGAAAAGAACAAGTGTTTGACACTCAATAAGGAATGATATGGATCGATCTTTTTTGGAAATGATAATTCATCCAAAATAATAGGAAGAGGCATAGTCAAGATCATAAGAAAATATGTCAAGGCAGAGAATGTTCTACTAGTCAAAGATATGAAGCACAATCTTCTAAGTCTAAGTCAAATGTGTGATCAAGGACACAAACATTTTTTTCACTTAGAAACATGTGAGATAAGGAAAGAAGGATCAAGAAAGTTTGTGGATAGAACTAGAATAACTCTGAAAAACATATATGTCCTGAATTAAATTTGAAAGGAAATATCTTCCTTAGGAAAAGAAAATGAAAGTTGGCTCTAGAAAAAAATGACGGGTCACATAAACTTTGATAACCTTGTTAAAATCAACATAAAGGAATAAGTGAAATAAATGTTTGAGATCTCGAAGACAAAAAATACTCTATGTGATCATTATCTACAAGGAAACAAAACATGACTAAGTTCAAATCAAAAGGGTACTCGACGACAAAACCAATGGATATTGTACACACTTACCTATGTGTACCTACAAGAATGAAGCCATTAAATGGCGAGAAATACTTCATGTTATTGGTTGTTGAATACACAATAATGACTGTCATTTGTTTTGTTTGGAAGAATTCAGAGGCATTCGAACACTTCAAGATATACAAAGACATGTTTGAAACCGAGATGGAATTGAAAATTAAGTGTTTGAGATTAGAAAGTGGAGGAGAATTTACATAAAAATAATTCATAGAATTATGTGGTGAACATGGAATAAAAATACAATTCTCACCATCCAGGACACCTCAAAAAAATGGAGTTGTAAAAAAGAAGTACGTAACAGTACAAGAAATGGAAAACACCATGTTGAAAGATTCCAAGTTGAGTGACATATTTTAGGCACTAGAGGTACATATAGTATTTCACATCCTGAACATAGGAATTCTCAGAAGTAAAAATGATAAGACTCCCTATGAGTTATGGAAACGAATACTGACGAATATGAATCATTTTAGATTATTTGGAAGAAAATGCTATATCAAAAGAGAAGATGGGAGGCTTGGAAAATGTTAGGGCCCTAACCTCCCTAACTCCTCATATAGGTATAATAATTTATTTTCCATGTAATAAAGGTCAATATTAATAAGGCCTAGTAATAAGGAAGAATAAGTCAAATGTAAGAAGACCTAATAGAAGCTTCTGCTTCTAGAATATATTCCTTCAAAATGTTCTTTTGGGTAGATATATTTAGTATAAATAGGAGTTGAGGGCATGAGAAGTTTTTTTATTGATAATTATTGTAATAGAGCACTTCTCTGCTAGAGGTTTCCCCCTCGAAGAAGAAAGTGAACATTTTTTCCTATCAATAAAGGTATTATTTTGGTGTTGTGGTTTCATCTATTGTGTTTTTCCTCTCTTATTCTCTGCAATATTTATGTTTTCAACTATTATAATAGATATGGTACCTTAAAAGTGGTATCATATCAGTTTCATTAGCATAAAATTGCAGGTTAATTTTTATGGACCGGACTCCTTCTCGAAAACCCTATTTGGCATCTATCACATTAACTTCCTCTCTGTGCACTGATTGTAGTCGTACTAGTCACTAGTAACCCCTTTCTGTGTAGTCCCACTTTTCCAAACCTCTCACCGCCTTGGCCAAAGATCATCACCAAACCAGGATTTCTATTTCCTCCATTACTTCCAATATTGGTAACCTCAACTCTCATCTTTCTCCACTTGAATCTCTTCCCACAACCATCACTCAATTGACCAACACCTATCAGTAAATAGAGGACATAGAAAACACTTTAAGCACCTTCATTTAATCCCACCCCATATCCTTTCTCTTATTCCACACCTTATAACCCTGAAGGTCTTGAATCATCCCAGTCCACCTCTTTTCCTCCCCACCACTTTGAATGAAACCTCTGTCCCCCTCGCATGGAGGTGAACAAATTTGACGGCTCAGATCCCACAAGATGGGTCACTAAAATGTAACACTATTTCTCTTTGTATGTCATTTATGATGATCTAGACAAACTAATGTATGATTTTCTTCATCTAGATATGGAATGTTGCAAATGGTGAAAATGGTGAAAAAATGTCTACCAAGGGTATGTGGCTTGGAAACAATTTGTTGCATAAATTTATGAATGCTTTGGCACTAACATCCACTATTTAGGTCGTTTGAAAAAGTTGAAACAATCTGTCGTAGTGGAATACTTTATAGTTTCTTTTGAGGAATTCGATTTCTGCATAGAGGGCATGTATGATGATTTTTTTCCAAGAATGTTTTATCAGTGGCCTCAAGGATGAGATCCATTCCCATATCCTCATTGCTCACCCTCAAAATTGGGTGGAAGATACTAAAACAGATAAGGAAGCACAACAAGTTTTCTCTTCCCAAACCAGAAAACCCTCCTTTATTCCTCTCCCTAAACTAGTCACCCCCACTCCTCCTTCCACTCCACTAAAGATACCAAAATTGACCAGGGAGAAAATGGATCAATGCCAATTCAAGGGCCTTTGTTATAATTGTGATGAAAAATGTTTTCCTAGGAACAAGTGTAAGGAAAAAAAAAATTATGGCCATCTCTGAGAATGTTTCTGAAGAAGATGTTGAGGCTCCCCTTGTGGCCTAGTCACTTGAACCCATTGACATGACTCCACCTTTCGACCCTCTCGAAGTTGAAACAAGCATTTCCCTGAATGTTCTCACTCGATTCTATACTCCCCAAACCCTCAAGGTAATTGGTTAAATTAAGGATTAGAAGGTCATCATCCTTGTTGACAGTGGAAGAACACATAATTTTATTCATCACTGCGTTTCCCAAGAAACTAATTTCTATATCTGAGTAGTTAACGACTTTCAAATCATGATTTCCAATAGTTGGTCCATGAAATGTGGGTTGTGTTGCGAAAATGTGCATCCCCAAATTGGTTAGTACTATTATCACTTTGTAAATTCTTATAGGTTGTTATGAGGTAAAAAGAAAATTATCAGAGGCAACCTTAACCAACCACTTCGAAACTAGAAGCTATCCCTACTAGTTTCATAGAGGGATCTCTCTGTGAGTTCTACATTTGTTTGAGTTTTCAAATATTTTAGGCTAGTTAGAAAGAATATAACCGAGTTGTTTGTATTGTTTTTGAATGAAGTGGTTGAATATCAATTACTCTTCCATTGGGCTATGGGGCATGTTTTTAAAAGATAGAAGTTAAAGATAACATTACAAGATTCGTTTCACAAGGCGAGATAGTGATAACGCTGGATTCCTTTGCAATAAAAATGGTGTATTGTTGAAAAGGTGAGATATCAATTAAAACAAAAGGAATTTAAGAATTTATTTGTTATAACATCAGAGGAAAAACATTTAAATCTGTAAAAGATTAAGAACAAAGTACACAATGGTAAATTCTGCAACTTTAACTTCTTTTAAAGATTAGATTTCAGAGAGACAATATGTTAACTGAGAAAGAAAAAACTTGTACAGAGACAGAGGGAAATTCACCAGCAATTGACATGTAGCGCCTGTGAATCTTATATTTGTATTACTGGAACAACTTATTGATAAAAAATACAACAACTAGAGCTTTCTCAGGCATAAAGATCAACAATCCTTCCTACTTCTAAGTGAGAAATATTTATAATAAAAGTTACAATGACGCTGTCATTAATGATCAGGATGTGAAAGAGTCTAAGTCTAACTAACTAATATAACAAGATGCATAAATGTAGTAACTGATGATGATGTGTTGAATCTCTCATGCTGATTTTTGGGAAGACCATTGTTGAGTCATTCATATGACTTCAACCGCACTGGACACTGAGTTGGATGCTGAGATCGATGTTGAGATGGATGATGAGATGGATGAGGCTCTGTTTTTACTTAATCAAATCGCACATCTCATCCAATATCTGTGTGCTTGGGATGGTAATTTTCAATAACCGGTGGTAAACTTCATCCATCTTGGTGTATTTAGAAAAGTCGGCTTGATGATGAAAACATACTTGATCTCATGCTGAATGTTGAGGTCATGCTGAAGAGTCTCCAAGAATTCTTTGCCCATGATGTTGCCTTGTATCCCTAAAACCCTGGAACTATCTTTGGCCACGGTGGCAATCCTTTGCTTGTAGTCGAACATAGTCATTAGTTTATCATTTAGGACACGTAGATCAGGAAGACCCTTTTTCTGTAAGGCTTCAATCTTGCTAAAAAATATTTGAACTCCAATGTCCATGTTTTGAGCCTTTTCCTCCAACTGTAACATCAATCCCCTTTTAGTCAATACTATTTTTACCTCGAGGATATCTCTATTCTATCTTCGACTTTCAATTCTTCCATCTCTTCTTTGGTTTTGGAGTTAAGAAACTTGATGATTTCATTGGCCGCTGAGGGCATCTCACCCAACTATGTTCTTATCTTCTCAATGGATTGCATACCCTTTAACACTAGATCATGTTGCTCGAACATGATTTGCACCATGGACCAAATTTCATTTATGGATTTTGCAATATTTGTCCATATGTTTTCCTTAGCCTCTGCTAATGTCTTGCCTACCACTGTTTGTTTCTGGAGCTGTTGTATTTTGTGCTTGAGTTTCTATGACACCTGTCTGTCAACATTGTATCTTGTTTGGAAAGAAGACTTGAGTTCCTATATATTTTCAATCTCCATTTTCAAACTATTGATCTTTGTTCCTTTTAGAGTCATTTCCTCCATGGATTTTGCTAACTCCACAGTTTTTTCCCGTGTTGTCAATGGGGTTGTTGATGGAATTTCTATTGTAGTGGTTGTTGAAAATACTGTTGTACTTACTTCTATAATGGGAATTTCACTTAATGGAATGACTTCCATTGGTGTCATTTGTTCCTTTTCTTTCAATAATTTTTCCAACTCTATCTCCATTTCTCTGAGTTGTGCGTTCTACTGCATGATAAGCTTCAACAATTATTCTTTCTTGTTTTCTTCCTCATCTACCTCTTTAGCTTGTGAATCCATTGTTTGTGGCAATTTCAATTGTTTTTTCAAAGATGCAATGTCAGCATTCTTTTTCTTCAACATTTTTTTCTGTTGCTTTAACATTCAAGGCATCATACCCAATCTTGAGTACCAAATCCTCTAAGGATTTTATTCTATTATCCTTTGCAAAAGAGGATATCTTCTCCAAATTCAATTGGGTTTGAACATTGCTTAAAGACACCCGCAACATTGACGTTGTAGTGGAAGCATGTGCTAATGTGGAGAAAACCATTTCTCCAGTCTGTCTGTGCAAGTCCATCTGATCAGCTGGATGTACTTGTTTGGTGTCAAAAACAATAGTTGACTTCTTGTAATCAGTGATTTCTTTGGGTTGAGGCACTTGTGCTTGCAGAAATGAAAGATGCATTCTTCCTTTATCTGTGTCAAATGTTGACAATAGTCTTTGTTGTGCTGTGGAAGTTTGCTTCCAAAATTGAGAGTAGGTGTTATTGGTCAGTGTTTGGTTCTTGTTTTTAATCATTTCAGATTTTTCAAAAATGCTTAGGGGTACAGAACCTTATGAAGTTTGGCTAGTCACATCTATTTCTGTTTGTTTCTTCTAGGAAGAAGTTGACACCACATGTTGTATTCCCTCAATCACTGTGGCAGAGTAGGGCTCTTCCTCACCAAACATGTGAGTAGCATGAGTGGTTTTGAGTTTCTTGCTGTATACCCAAAATCCTTCTGCTAATACCTCAGTGATTGAAGGTGAATCATACTTTCTTGGTCGTTTTTCCTTGGGTGCCCTTGGAGTGGTAGTTAGTGAAATAGATACTGAAAGATATTCATGTGGCTCTGTATCTACCGGAGTATTTACTTCCCATTCTGTCTGGTTCACATATTTTTCGATTTATGTCTTGAGGGTGTGAGCATAGGGTGAACGTTTTTTCTTGGATCTCATCCCTGCAATGATCCCACTGGGTTCATATCTCCAAATAAAAATAGTGTTGAATTTCATTTCCTTTAATAGTTTGTTTACCTCTTCCCCAACATCTCGACTGTTGCAGATAAATGGGCCTATTTGTCCTTTGATCCTCATCTGTTATTTTTTCTTCAGAAACACAAAATGGATGTCATCTAAATTTATCATCTAACGAATATATTCCAGTGTGAATATTCGAACATGCACATACTTAGGAAACTTGTATGGAGCTAGTTCGTACCCATACACTCTGATTTTTGTGTGATTCTGATATAGAAACCAATCTCCAGTCTTTGCCAGATCTGAAAGGTGCAGAACTCTTTGAATTTCTTCATTTATTCTTGGTTCAGGTCTTCCACTAATCATGCCTACAATTGCATGATAAAACACTTCAATGAATTGTTTAAAAGTGAACTCAGTGGAGTTTCTCGTGAGCAATGACGTCCATAATGTGACTGCATGAGGTTTTCCTTCCCTATCCATCTTCTGCATTGAGAAAGAGAACCTATCCGCCTGGAAAAGGACGAACATGTAATCCAGTATGGATGAGTACCAGAACATGCCCTCTACGATGAACTTTGAAAACTTCTCGTGAATGTTCTCTGCCAGGAAAGTGTTGTAGTCAAACTGAGTGGTGGATTTTTCCTCGGTAGAGAAAATGGACAGAAAACCCAATATAGGCTCATCCACCCATGCGTTTGAAAAATAACCAAACAGAGAACAGAGTGATGAAATGACTTGGTTTTCCTTTTCTGAGAATAGGGAGGAAGGATAGGGGGGATTTGATTTGGGGAATTAAGCATCCTGTGGGAGGAAAAATTCAAATATTTGGGCTCTTTGAGGAAAATAAAATTTCTAGTATAATTCTGTTATGATTTCGATATTGAAAGGGGAGGCAGATTCATTTATGGGTATCTGCATCATCTGATCAATGGCCTCTGGCGTGATGAAGAACAAAGTTTCTCCTATTGACGATACTATGGCTCTATGGTCAGGAAGGTAATGAGCCTGGCATTTGTGGGAAAATTCAGGGAAATGATGGACCTGGGGGAAAAGATATAAAGGAAGATTGGACTCCCAAATCCCTATTTCATCATTCTAATATAAGAAAGTGTCTTTGAGCCACGACTGCAAATCTGCGAAATCAACTTCACACCTTGTGTCTGATATCAGATGATCTTTGTCGGCCAATGGGATCTTGTCGAGGTCGAAAAGAGGTGGGAGGAAAGGATTTTGCCCGGCTTATTCCTTCCTCGAATTTGGTTCCATTGTTGTGAAGAGTACCTACAATTCAAACAAAATTCTAGATTTAATGGATGTGATTGGATGAGGCATTACATAGGAAGAGGAAAATGAATCTCTTAATATGCAGGGAATGTGAATGGAATGGGAGATGACCAAAATGGAGTTGAATTTGAGTGGATGGGTATCTGTTTGGGAGAACAAGGACAGGATAGATGGAAAATGGGTATGTGGCCAGTCATAAATGGTCAACGAGTCATTTAGAGCATGAGAGTCCAGGATGAAGGATGTTTGAAGTGTACCTTTGGTCGATGTGTGCACTAGTGATTGGAAGGAAAAAGGGAAAGATATGACCTGTAACGGTTAGATGGATGGGACATACTAACGGGGTCGTGACGTGGAACTTGCAGAGGTTGGTGGTGAATTGTAACACTGATAGGCGGTAAATGTTTGGATATGGGGAGTTTGGATGCAATGAGGTGATGTTGCATTGTGATGGGGCTTGCCTAGATTTGTTTCATTTCGGACCTCCCCCTTCAGTTAAAGGAAAAACATTCGGGGGGGTTTGGGATTCCTTGATGACCATTGATCTGGGTGAATCCATATTAGTTGTTGATCTGGGCATGTTGTTTAACATCATGTCAGACCCCCCCCTTCCATTAAAAGAAGAATGGTCGAGGGGGTCTGAAATCTTTTGTGGACCGTCCGATTGAGCGTTGTTGGGATGGTCATAGATCTGAGCGCACATCTTAAACATCTTTTCAGACCCCCCCCCCACCGTTAAAGGTCAAATGATCATAGGGGTCCGAAATATTTTCAAAGTTGTAGATCTGGGCGCTCATCGCTCAATCATAGATCCAGGCCCAATCTTTAATTTTCCAGGGAACGATTCAATATATGGTGCAGGAATTAGGCTTAATGACTTTTTTATGGGTTTTTTGCACTAATTATTCTTCTCTTTAACACCATGGAGTTAGAAAAACACTTCATCATCCAAAATCTTTCATTTTTTATCAATCATCATACATATTTATTGAAAAGAAGTTGTTTAACCTATGTCATAACCTACATAATTTTCACCTTTAGCCCAACTTAGACTGTTGGACTAAGAAAATACTCTACCTAGGGGTTATTTGACCAAGATTAGTTTGTTTGGTCAAATTTATTCACTAATGAAACCTATCATCTTGACTAAGATTAGATAGTTTAGTCAAGCTTATTCACTAAGACTATCAACATCAATTTAAAAAGACCTGGCCATGCTTAGACTGTATGGATCAAGCCATTGTTATTGCATGGGGATTTATTTAATTTTGTTTATGCCCTCTTTTATTCTTTTCTCATTTTCTTTTCTTTCTTTTTCTTTTCTTTTTTCTTTTTTCTTTCTTTTTTAGGATGTAGTAATCTCTACAAGTCAAAAACACTAAAGGGAACAAAAATACAATCAACAGTTGATCCTATAAATTATAGGGTTATAACAATGGCTCCACCTGGGGATGGTATCCGCCTTGCGAGATGCCAAGAATCTTGTTTTCTGTTGTCTTGAAAAACTTCCCCTAGATTTTGTTTTGTTGCCTGACTTGCTTTATTTTGAAACTTTGATGGTATTATTCAATGTCTTAGGGCCTTCTCTATGAGATTAAAACACCTGAAAAACAACACCTACACCTAAAAGACTTGTAAAAGAAATGATATATTCAATGGAATGAAATGGTGATCTCTCTACTGAGGTGGCAAGTAATGCTTCAACATCCTGCCATTTATGGGTCCCCCTGGAAGGTCTAATTTGTCACGATTAGCAAGTAGAAAAGCATCATTTCCTTTGAAGGATTGAATGGTGTAAGGACCCTTCCAAAATATATTGAACTTTCCATGTTTACCTTTATCTTCATTTCTGGAGTCCCACCTCAAAACTAGATCACCCAATTCAAATTTATCCTCTTTGGCTCTCTTGTCATAAATCTTTTTAATATTTTCCTCGATCACTTGAGTTTTGTTGTAAAATTATTCTTTGGATTGCATTAGGTGGATCATTTGATTTATTCTTCATTGGACATTGTTTGGTTCTTGTGTTTCCTGCAATAGTTTCATGACTGAAACTCCTAATGAAAGGGGAAAAACTACCTCGATGCCATACACCAATTTGTATGGAGACATACCAATCGATCTTTTGGTGCTAATCCTGTCAGCCCAGAGTGCGAAAACCAACTTATTATGCCACGATTTCTTGTTTTCCTATAGTTTCGTTATGAGGATGTTCACCATAATTTTGTTAGAAGACTTAGTTAGCCCATTTCCCAGTGGATAATAAGTCGCCGAGTGTCCCAAAGAAATATGATATTAATTACAAAAGTCTATAAGCCTTTGGATCCAAAATTCGCTACATTTTCAGTTATAATTTTTCTTGGGCATCCAAAACGAGACAAAATGTTAGTTTCTAAAAACTTGATGATGACAGAGTCAGTAGCTTGCCTGCATGATACAACCTCGATCCACTTGGTGAAGTAGTCTGTGGCCGTGAGGATCCATTTATGTTGGCCCGAAGAGGGAGGATGTATTTCAACAATGAAGTCTATCCCCCACTTTTGGAAAGGAGATTCAACAGAGATGGGTTTCATTGGGAGTGGCAGAAGCTTCCTTTTCCATTCAAAAATATGACATTGGTGGCAAGAAGTAACCTTCTGGTGAACGTCAACAAACATAGTAGGCCAGTAAAATCCAGTTCTAAGAATATTGTTAGTTGTGGTCTTCCAGCTCAGGTGCCCACCACAGTCTCCTGCATGGAAATCTTGAAGAGCTTTGTCAGCTTCATCTTTTAACAAGAAATTAAGAAAGATACCACCAGGATCTTTCCAATAGAGATTGCCTTCCAGAATACAAAATTTCAATGCTTTCAATTTAATAAATCTAGCTTTGGTCTTAGACAAACCTAGAGGAGCCTGTAAATTGTGGAGTATGAAAATGAGGTCTACATACCAAGGGAAATTTAAGAATGCCTTTTTTGTGTTTGGAGTCACCTACTCTTCTGATCCATCTACTACAGCCAAAAAGTTAATATCTAAAGCATGGAAATTAGAATCAATCATCAGTTTGGCCAAACCATGTCCTTTGATCAGTTTAGTAGGTTTTATCTCAATGTCGTATTCCAGGATGACTGCAATCCATTTTCCTCTTCTGCCATCCGGATTATCTTGGGTTAGAATATCTTTAACCACTATGTTTGGGACGTATGAAATTGTGTGAGAATGGAGAATATAGACCCTAACATATTTTATATCCTTTACCAGGGAAAAGGCTTGTTTCTCCATAATGTTATAATTCAACGTTGTGTCTCTTAAAGATTTGCTAAAAAAGGCTATGGGTTGTTCGTACGCTTCACTGTTTTTCTGCAACAATATTGTTGCTATAGTGTGCTCATATGCAAAAGAGAAAAGAGAAAAGTCTTTGGTATAGTCTGGGCTAATCAGAACTAGAGCTTGGGTGAGAGCATGTTTCGCTTGCTGAAATGATTGTTTGGACTCAATGTTCCATTTGATTTTTGTGTCCTTTTTCAACATATTGTAATATTCCTGAGAAGCTCGACAAAGTTTGGTATTAATCTTCTAAGGAAATTTATTTTTCCGATGAAAGATTGCAGTTATTTGATGTTTCTAGGGTGTTCCACCTTCTAGATAGCTTCTATCCTGTTAGGATCTATTTTAATTTCATATTTTGAGATTATGTGTCCCAACAGTTTACCTTCCTCTAACCCGAAAAGCCTCTTTTTAATATTTAATGAAATCACAAAGTTCCTACACTTCTCAAACACACGTCTGAGGTGGAGAAAATTTTATTCGTCGGATTTGGAGTAAATAGTTACATCATCCAGATAAATGAATATAAATTTCCCAGTCTCATTCACAAAGGCAATATCCATTTCTCTTTGGAAAGTAGCTCCAACGTTCATCAGACCAAAAGGCATCTTCACATACATGAAGGTACCCCAGGGTGTGGTAAAAGTTGTCTTCTCTTGATATTCTGGGTGGACCAGGACTTGGTTGTAACTAGAGAAACTGTCCAGTAAGGAGTTCCTACTAGATTTGACCACCCTTTGTAAAATATGGTCCATTTTGGGTAAAGGGTAATTATATTTGAGGGAGACTTTGTTCATATTTCTGAAATCTATACAAAGCTTGATCTCGCCAGTTTTCTTCCTGGTTGGAACTAGATTAGAAACCCATTTGGAAAACCTCAAGGGGACTATAATATTGGCATCATACATCTTCTTGATTTCTTTCTCTATCAGGGGAAGCAACTTGGGATTAAGTCTCCTAAGTTTATGTCTGAAAGGTTTATGTTCTTCTTTTATCGGAATCCATTGTTGTATGATGCTTGTGTCATAGGATTTTAAGTCCTCATAGCCCCAGGACAAAACATCTATATATTCCTTAAAACGTTCAATGTATTTTCTTTTTTTCTCTGGTGGTAGTGATTTGGACATTTTTATCATTTTGGGGTTCTATTTTATTCCTATGTTACAGTCTTCAACCTCTTTACCGCTAGCTTAAATTTTTTATTTTTTGGCTACATCGTTAAAATCAAACAAGTCTTCCAATGGAACTAAACCTCTAGGTAACACATTATTTTTCAACTATAGGATATCAGAATATGCATCATTTTCATTGATTTATTTAGAATCTATTGTATTTACACTACCATTCTCAAAAATAGATTTATTTACAACTTCTTCATCCTATTCTAAATCTATGTTCGTACATTCGAAATCATTTTTGCATTGCAGGAAATCTTCAATTTGATCATCATTTCCAAATACCTGCCAATATCTAATGTTATCAGGAACGGTGGGTCTGCACTTCACCTCCACTGTGTACTTGCGAGTGGGGTGAATAGGGATTTTACAGGTAGCTGTTGACGTGGCCAGTCTGTCTGCGAGTATGTTTTGTCCTCTAGGCATCACCTGCAAATCAAACTCAGTAAAGCATTGGAGAGCATCCAAAATAGTGTTTCTATAGGATCTAAGTCTGGGATGTTTTGTTGCATACTCACCTTTGATTTGATTGATAATTAATTTAGAATCACCCCTTACCATTATCAACTTAGCACCAACTTTCTTCAATAATTTCAGGCTGAGCATTAAAGCCTCGTACTCGACTATGTTGTTAGTACATTGAAATTTTAGTTTATAGGAATGATTCTCAGAGTACTTTGATCTGTGTTTATGCATCCACACTTTGGCTCCAATTTCTTCTTTACTCATAGCACCATCGAAGTCCATGCTCCAAAATTCTATTGGCAGTTCCTCATTTTCTTCAACCATGGGCTTTTTTACTTCGACAGTAGCTTTATTATCCTTTGGGTCAGGTGCATCATCTTCCAGTTGTGCGATTTTTTCTTCAAGATCACCATCGTTATATAGGATGAAAGAATCTAGGTCAGAGTGTGCAGAATATAATGGGTAATTGTGTGGCTTTTCTTGACTACTAACCATATACTTTATCAGTGTTTCCCTGTAAAGTCTTCTTTGTTGGTCGAAAACCATAATGGCGACATAGGACATATCTAGCTGCAAGATTCCTCTCAATTTATCTCCCCAAGACCTTGATAGCAACATACCATACTTTGGGGGAATATCTTCCATGACAATGTCCATCACCAAAATTTTCACTGGAATTTGAGCCAAGGTGATGCATAAGTCCTTAATTAGGCCTATACATTTGAACTTGTTGGAGTTGAAAGAATGAAAATCTTTGTAGGGTCTGGTGACCTCGAGTCCCAAATTTTCCATCATGGCTTTGGGAATTAGGTTGTGAGAAGTGCCTGAATCCAACATAGCGTTGTGTAATATTAGATCATGGATATTTAGGCTAATGTAAAAAGGAGCCATGACGCCATTATCAATTTGACCATCAACTTCGGGGATGACTAGGAGCCCAGGTCGATCATCGGCAAGGCTTACTATGTCAAAGTGGTGTACAGATCCAACATCCAAGGCTTTGATACCTATATCAGGTTCGATGCTTAAAGATTTAATCACCTGAGACCTATAAGCATTCTTATTCATCAACTCGGATAAGGGAATAGGAATCTTCAATTTTTCTAGTTCCCCTTCGAGGCTCAAATGACTGATGGTTTTGTTTAAACTCTGTACTTCTGATTTATCGATAGAAACTCTATGGACAGGTGCACCTATTTGAATGGTTGATGAAACTTCTGTTCGACTTGTTTTCTTAAGAATTTCTAGAATTTTTTGCTCAAGAGATTCATCATCATTACACCCAGGGGCTCTCTTGGGAGGATTTTCTAAGGTTTTCTGAGGTTTTCTTGGTTCCAGCGGCTTTCTTCGCAGAATTATCATTAGCCTTCTTAATCCTCAGGTTTTATTTCCTGTGAACATCCATTATAGCATTCTCAAAGGCTTGTTGTTCTATTTTCTCAGCTTCCTCATTCACCTCTGTTTGTGAAAGGAGAAAGATTTCATGTTCTTCTTGGGTGAGGAAAATAGACTCATGATCATGATCATGATCACCCATTAGATTTATATGAGCATCATCAAACTCCTCAATAACTTCCTCCCCATCATCAACATAGTTTTCCTGGAGAGGTGGTCTAATCTGTTGATTAGGTCCCCGTTGTTCCCGTTGATCCCTAGGATCCCTTTGTCTAATCTGTTGGAGTTACTTCACACACACCTAGGATTTATTTTTCCTAAGGTTATTCCTTGTTTATTAGTCATAGTTAGTCATTATCCAGTCTCCTATATTTTAGGGGAGAATATTCCACCTAGAGAATATTCTCTTTCAGTTGACACTTCAGTTTGACTAGTTGAGTTGAGTTTAGATGTTGCATTGTTTTTTTCACCATGCAACATTGGGATCATCACCAACTCACTACTCTTTGTTCAGTCAGTTAACTGAAAACTAGTTGACTAATTAACTCATCTAGGTGGCAGTTCACTCCCGTAGTTGTTGGTTTGTGTCCAGATCAATCTAGACTGCCACTACGGCTCATTAGTTACTCATGTATCCTATATATATTGTAAATTATTCACTCTTTGAGTGTGGAATATGGTTAATGAGAATTATTCCATTCTTTCTCTCTTGTTTCTTCTTTCTCAATTTCATTCTACAAATTTGTGTGGTATTTTCTAGCTAGATCTATTCTGTGTAGGTTCAACATATTTACATGGTATTCGAGTCGAGAGATTGCTAAGAAAAATCTACACCAAATTTTTTTGCAGGTACAAAAGATTGAAGACAACAAAAAGATGGATTATTCGCTAGAAATACTTCTCTCGCCTCATAACTATTTGGAATGGAAGCCAAAAATTATGCTTATGATCAAATGTAGAGGCTTGTACCAAATAACTATGGCAATGGAAGTAGAGCCTGATTCTGTTGATGAGAAAAAAGACTTTCTCAATAGACAAGATATGGCCATAGGATGTATCCTCTATTTTATTTCTCCCGAAATTCTCCATCAAGTATATGATGACTCACAAGAATTCACTCCAATTGATTTATGGAGTAGATTGGAGGTTTTATTTGGGAATAGTGAACAATGCATGCAAAATGTTGACAAGATAGAGAATGTAGGAAAGCCACTGGAAGATAAATCATCTCAGTTTGAAGAGCCTTCTACACAAGTATCTACAAAAAATTGTATTCCATTAATTGAATATGATGTCTACTCCATTTCAGATTTGTTTTCTGAAATTCATGTGGAAGATATATGGAAAGCATCTCAGGAGTCACATGTAGATACTTTTCCATGCACAATGCATGCATCTCGGGAGACAAAAAGGGATTCATGCAAATCAGACTCCATTATAATATTTTTTGAGCACAATTTGGAGACAAAAAATGGATATTTGAATTCCTCTCGGAAAAATATCCAATTTCAAAAAAACAATCGTTTGAAACGGATTCCGGGAACTGATGTTATGATCATTTCAAAATAAACAAAATTTCAACATTTTTCCGGAAACGGTCGTACGGTTTTCAAAATTTCATCCAAAATTTATTTGGATATTATTCATTACAAGAAGATGAACTAGATATGTGTGGAAATATCAATGATGCATATACTTCATCAAATATGTGCATACATCTACATCTTCAAAAAAATATTCAAAGAGCACAAACTTGCACAGTGGTGAGGTCTTCTTCAAGTGAAGGACATGGTTGCTTAGCAACTGTTTTTTGATCCTTCTCATTTTTTATTTTTTTTATGCATTGTAATTTGAGGGGGGGGGTTCCCATGAGGTTTTCCCTCTTTCCTCATTTAGTTCAGTGTATCTTTTGTATTTGGGTACCTAACATGGCCTCGTATCCAGGACCCATTCTTTATTTTCACCATAGTGATGTTTAGGGGGGGTGTTGGAGTTACTTCACACACACCTACGATTTAATTTTCCTAAGGTTATTCCTTGTTTATTAGTCATAATTAGTCATTATCCAGTCTCCTATATTTTAGGGGAGAATATTCTACCTGGAGGGATAAAATTCTCTTTCAGTTGACACTTCAGTTTGACTAGTTGAGTTGAGTTTAGATGTTGCATTGGTTTTGCCACCATGCAACATTGGGATCATCACCAACTCACTACTCTTTGTTCAGTCAGTTAACTAGAGACTAGTTGACTAGTTAACTCAGCTAGGTGGATTTTCACTCTCGTAACTTCCTCAGAGACTAGACTAGGTGGAAGTTCACTCCCGTAACTGTTGGTGTGTGTTCAGATCAATCTAGACTGCCACTATGGCTCATTAGTTACTCATGTATCCTATATATATTGTAAATTATTCACTCTTTGAGTGTGGAATATGGTTAATGAGAATTCTTCCATTCTTTCTCTCTTGTTTCTTAGTTCTCAATTTCTCTTTGCAAATGTGTGTGGTGTTTTCTAGCTAGATCTATTTTGTGCAAGTTCAACACATTTACATAATCTATGGTGGATTTCTCCTAAATTTTGGGTTTCTGATTTGACGGGTAGCTTGGTTCTCCCTAGGTGGGTTCCTGTCAGTTATGGTGAGTCTCTCCATCATTTTATCCATAGCTCTGGCTAGAGAATCTAATTTGGCATCAGATAAGGAAGTAGAAGGTTCTTCCTTGATGGTGACCCTCTTTTTTGTTCTCTACTTGGCCCTTCTGGCCAAAAGATTTGTTTCTACACTAACGACACTTTTTTGCATGTCTTCTAGAGTTTCTGTGTTTCTTTCCCTTAATTGATGCGATGTGTCAGTGTAAAAAACATCAAGGAACTTTATTAATGCAAAAGCTTGTGGTGGTTTAATTTCTTTCAGGATAGCATTGTATAGATTGTTGAAGCGAGTGTAGTAATCCTGCACTGTCTCTTCTTGGTTCCTTCTGATGTTCTCATACTCCGACATAATTTGGAGAAGATTTTTCTTTACATCCCACCAGTCTAGGAAAGTCTGATGGAAAATAGTAATGTCAGTAATGGTAGAAGCACATAAAGTTTTGAACCACTTTTTCACATCTCCAGTTAGGCTTTGTGTGAATAATATCATTTGTACATCAACTTCGTCTACTTCTTGCAGGTCAAAGTAATCGTTCATTTTTTAAACATATTGTTGCGCATTCAAGGGGCCAATACTATCGAACTGTGGAAGTCTAGTTTGATAATATTGGGGCATGTCATGTAAAGGAGAAACCAATACCAACGGAGCATATCTTTCCACAATGATTGGTGGAGGAGGCTGAAAAACAACCTATGTGATAGGAGAGGAAATGCCTGACGATATAGAGGACGGAGGGCTTGGAGAAATGGAGTGACCTGGTGTCATTTTAGCAAAAACTGCAGCAATGGTTAAAACAGGACTACTGAAGATAAAGATTGTCTAAGGCCTAACCAAGATTTGTGACTAGGTCTTAGAGATTATCAGTCTTGGAGTGAAAACATTTCTCAACTTTATCTCTAGGAGAAAGTATCTCAGGGGTCCTGGGCTGAAAAACGGTTTGGTCTAAGACCGTTTCACTGACAAAACTGTCACATTTTGTCTTGAGAAGACTTGTTCAAAAGGGTATCTCAGACTCAAGGTATTGAAGAACAACTAACTTTTATGGGATGGAAAAAGACCTCAAAAGCGGACTGTTACTCCTCAAAATTTCTGCAGTTCTTTTCTTCCTGAGTAGTCTTTCAGGATTATCTATTACTTTTGCAGGTTCAGGGTTAGGATGAGATCTGATAGAAATTATTTTGAGAGCCAGAACTATTGATTTTGTTCTACCTTTGGAGATTTTGGTTATTTATGCAGAAATTTTAACAACCTCTGAACATTATTTCTAGGCAAATAATAGAGTTTGTGTTTTTTCCAAAAATAAAGTCGTCTTTGTTCTAGGGGAAAGAAAACAAGGGGTGGGAAGTTTGTTTCAGTTCTTTTCCGGTATGGTTGTCATTTATGTTATCACTCTGTAAATTCCCAGAGGTTGTTATGAGGTAAGAAGAAACTTATCAGAGGTAACCTTAACCAACCTCTTCGAAACTAGAAGCTATCCCTACCAGTTTCAAAGAGGGATCTCTCTGTGAGTTCTAGATTTGTTTGAGTTTTCAAAGATTTTAGGCTAGTTAGAAAGAATATAACCGAGTTGTTTGTATTGTTTTTTAATGAAGTGGTTGAATATCAAGTATGCTTCCATTGTGCTATGGGGTATGTTTTTAAAAGATAGAAGTTAAAGACAACATTACAATATTTATTTCACAGGGCGCGATAGTGCTAATGTTGGATTCTTTTGAAATAAAAATGGTGTATTGTTGAAAAGGTGAGATATCATTTAAAACAAAAAGAATTTAAGAATTTATTTGTTATAACATCATAGGAAAAAAATTTAAATCTGTAAAATATTAAGAACAAAGTATACAATGGTAAATTATGCAACTTTAAATTCTTTTAAAGATTAGATTTCATAGAGACAATATGATAACTGAGAAAGAAAAAACTTGTACACAGATAGAGGGAACTTCACCAACAATTGACACGTAGGAATCATGTGAAACTTCTCTTTGTATTACTGGAACAACTTCTTGATAAAAATTACAACAACTAGATCTTGCTCAAGCATAAAGATCAACAACCCTTCCTACTTCTAAGTGAAAAATATTTATAATAAAAGTTACAACGAACCTGTCATTAATGATCAGGACGTGAAAGAGTCTAAGTCTAACTAACTAATCTAACAAGATGCAGAAATGTAGTAACAGATGATGATGTGTTGAATCTCTCATATTGATTTCGGGGAAGATCGTTGTTGATTCATTCAGATGACTTCAATTGTGATGGACACTGAGCTAGACGTTGAGATGGATGTTGAGATGGATGATGATATGGATGAGGATTTGCATTTACTCAATCAAATCACACATATCATCCCATCTATGTGTGCTTGGGATGGTAATTTTCAGTAACCGATGGTAAACTTTGTCCATCTCGATGTATTTAGAAAATTTATCTTGATGATGAAAACATACTTGATCTCATGCTGAATGCTAAGGTCATGCTGTAGAGTCTCCAAGAATTCTTTGCCTGTGATGCTTCCCTGTATCCCTAAAAACTTGGAATTGTCTTTGGCCATGGTGGCGATATTTTTCTTGTAATCAGACAGAGTCATTAGGTTATCATTTAGGACATGTAGTTCAGGAAGACCCTTTTTTTGTAAGGCTTCAATTTTGCTAAAAAATCTTTGAACTCCATTGTCCATGTTATGAGACTTTTCCTCCAACTGTAACATCAATCCCCTTTTAGTCAATAATATTTTTACCTCGAGGATAGTCTATGTTCGACTTTCAATTCTTCCAACTCTTCCTTGGTTTTGGAGTTCAGAAACTTGATGCTTTCGTTTGCCACTAAGGGCATCTCACCCAGCTCTTTTCTTATCCTCTCAATGTCTTTCCTACTCTTTAACACTAGATCATGTTTCTCGAACATGATTTGCACCAAGGGGAAAATTTCATTTATGGATTTTTCAATATCTGTCCATATATTTTCCTTAGCCTTTTCTAATGTCTTTCCTACCACTGTTTGTTTCTGGAGTTGTTGTATTTCGTGCTTGAGTTTCTCTGACACCTGTCTCTCAACATTATATTTTGTTTGGAAAGAATACTTGAGTTCCTGTAGATTTTCAATCTCCATTTTCAACCTATTGATCTTTGTTCCTTCCAGAGTCATTTCCTCCATGGATTTTGCTAACTCCACAGTTTTTTCCAGTGCTATCAATGGGGTTGTCGATGGAATTTATGTTGTAGTGGTTGTTAGAACTATTGCTATACTTACTTCTATAATGGTAATTGTACTCAATGGAATGACTTCCATTGGTGTCACTTGTTCCTTTTCTTTCAATAATTTTTCCAACTCTATCTCCATTTCTCTTAGCTATGCGTTCTGCTGCATGATAAGCTTCAACAATTCTTCTTTCTTGTTTTCTGCCTCAGCTACCTCTTTATCTTGTGAATCTTTTGTTGGTGGCAATTTCAATTGTTTTCTCAAAGATGCAATGTCAACATTATTTTTCATCAACATTTTCTCTGTTGCATTAACATTCGATGGATCATACCCAATCTTGAGTACCAACTCCACTAAGGATTTTATTCTACTATCCTTTGCAGAAGAGGATATCTTCTCCAACTTCAATTGGGTCTGAACATTGTTTAAAGAAATGTATAACTTTGATGTTGTAGCAGAAGCATGTGATAATGTGGAGAAAACCATTTATCCAGTGTGTCTGTGCAATTCCATCTGATCAGCTGGATGTACTTGTTTGGTGTCAAAAATAATAGTTCACTTCTTGAAATCAATGATTTCTTTGGGTTGAGGCACCTGTGCTTGCAAAAACGAAAGATGCATTATTCCTTTCTCTATGTCAAATGATGACAAGAGTCTGTGTTGTGCTATGTAAGTTTGCTTCCAAGACTGAGAGTAGGTGCTATTGGTCAGTGTTTGGTTCTTCTTTTTAATCATTTCATATTTTTAAAAAATGATTAGGGGTACAAAACCTTGTGAATTTTGGGTAGTCACAGCTATTTCTGTCTGCTTCTTCGAAGAAGAAGTTGACACCACCTGCTATCTTCTCTTAATAACTATGGCAGAGTAGGGATCTTCCTCACGAGACATGTGAGTAGCATGAGTGGTTTTGGGTTTCTTGATGTATACCCAGAATTCTTCTGCTGATACCTTAGTGATTGAAGGTGAATCTTCCTTTCTTGGTATTTTTTCCTTGGGTGCCCTTGGAGTGGTAGTTAGTGAAATAGATACTGAAAGAGATTCAGGTGGCTCTGTATCTACCAGAGTATTTACTTCCCATTCTTTCTGGTTCACATATTTTTCGATTTGTGGCTTTAGGGTGTGGGCATAGGGTGAACTTTTGTTCTTGGATCTCATCTCTGCAATGATCCCACGAGGGTCATATCTCCAAATAAAAATAGTGTTGAATTCATTTCCTTCAATAATTTGTCTGCCTCTTCCCCAATAGCTCGACTGTTGCAGATAAATGGGCCTATTTTTCCATTGATCCTCATCTTATATTTTTTCTTCAGACACACAAAATGGATGTCATATGAGTTTATCATCTGACGAATATATTCCACTGAGAATATTCGAACATGCACATACTTAGGCAACTTGTATGGAGCTATTTCGCACCCGTACACTCTGATTTTTGTGTGATTTTGGTATAGAAACCAATCTCCAGTCTTTTCCATATCCGAAAGGTGTAGAACTCTTTGAATTTATTTATTTATTTTTGTCTCAGGTCTTCCACTAGGCATGCCTACAACTGGATGATAAAACAATTCAATGAATTGTTTAAAAGTGAACTCAGTGGAGTTTCTCATGAGCAACGACGTCCATAATGTGACTGCTTAAGGTTTTCCTTTCCTGTCCATCTTCTGCATTGAGAAAGAGAACCTATCTACCTGAAAAAAGATGAAAATTTAATATAGGATGGATGAGTACCGGAACATGCCCTCTGTGGCGAACTGTGAAAACTGCTCGTGAATGTTCTCCGCTCGGAAAGTGTTGTAGTCTAACTGAGTGGTGGATTTTTCCTCGGTAGATAAAATGGACAGAAAACCCAATATAGGCTCATCCACCCATGCGTCTGAAAAATAACAAAGAAGACAATAGAGTGATGAAATGAATTGGTTTCCCTTTTCTAAGAACAGGGAGGAAGTATAAGGGGGATTTGATTTGGGGAATTGAGCATCCTGTGCGATGAAAAATTCAAATATCTGGGCTCTTTGAGGAAAATATATTTTCTGGTATAATTCTGTTAAGATTTCGAGATTGAAAGGGGAGGCAAATTCATTTCTGGGTATCTGCATCATCTAATCAATGGCCTTTGGCATGATGAAGAAAAGAGTTTCTCCTCATGACGAGACTATGGCTCTCTGATTGGGAAGGTAACGAGCCTGGCATTTGAGGGCAAATTCAGGAAAATGATGGACCTGGGGGAAAAGATATAAAGGAATATTGGACTCCCAGAGCCTGGTTTTTTCTCTCTGATCTAAGAAAGTTTCTTTGAGCCACAAATGAAAATCCGTGAAGTCAACTTTGCACATTGTGTCCGATATCAGATGATCTTTGTCAGCTAATGCGATCTTGCCGAGGTCGATAGGAGGTGGGAGGAAATGATTTTCCTCGGCTTCTTCCTTCTTGGATTTTTGCACCATTGCTGTGAAGAGTACCTGCAATTCATACAAAATGTTAGTGGTAATGGTTGTGGTTGGGTGAGGCATTGTAGAGGTGGAGGACAACGAATCTCTTGATATGCAGGGAATGTGAATGGAATGGGAGATGACCGAAACGGGGTTGAATTTGAGTGGATGAGTATTCGTTTGGGTGAACAAGGATAGGTCATATGGACAATGGGTATGTGGCTAGTCATAAATGGCCAGCAGGTCATTTAGAGCGATAGAGTGCAAGATGAAGGACATTTGAAGTGTACCTTTGCTTGATGTGTGCATTGGTGATTGGAAGGAAAACAGGAAAGATATGACCTGTAACGGTTAGATGGATGGGACATGCTGACAGGGTCATGACATGGAACTTATAGAGGGTGGTGGTGAATTGTAACACTGATAGGAAGTAAATGTTTGGAGAGGGGGATTTTGGACGCAATGAGGTGACACCACTTTGCGATGGGGCCCGCCTAGAT
>JZKD02S2248582.1:154271-170342 GCA_000966675.3 Picea glauca
AATCAATTAGGACTATTACCTTTTTCTTTTTGATGTATCCTTTGATCTTGAGGGTTTGAGGAGTGCTAATTCCAGCCAATGCATTACATGATATCATGGGATTCAACTCTTCAGACGAAATTGCTTCTATGTTTTCATATTGATATGGTCCTTGTTCTTGTTCTACTTCCTCTTCACAATCTATGCAGAATAATTTCTTCTCACCACACTTATGTCCCTTACTATACTTGTTGTCACAATTAAAGCATAAACCTTTTGATTTTCTTTCCTCCAATTGTTGAGGTGTTTTAGAAGAAGGAGCATTCTTCTCTCTATAGATGTTAGGATTGGTCCTTCTAGTAGACATAGCCATATTTTTACTTTCAACATTTCTTGCCACCTTAAATGAATCCTCCAATGATTTGGGTTGCCAAAGGAGAACCTCATGTTGAATTTTATCCTTTAATGTTCCTATGAATACATCAATCAAGTGCTCATCTAGAATATTGGTTACCTTTATATTCAATCTTTGGAAGTTCTCAATATGCTCGGTAACTGAACCCTTTTTCTTGAGATTTATCAATTGGATAAATAAGGTATTTCTCCTTGTATCCTCATAGTGTGCTATCATTTCTTCCATGAAAATTGTCTAAGTGACGAGTGATTTGTGAGAACAAAGCCATTGATACCATACAAATTGATTAGGTTCTAAATATAAATAAGCAATTCGTACCTTTTGTGTATGTGGCACATTATGTAGATCAAAGAATTGCTTCATCTGAAGTATCCATGTGATTGGGTCCTTGCCATCAAACTTCCTCATATTGATTGGTCTTCAACCCAAAGTTGGAGTTTCTCCATTCTTGATTCACCTTCCTTGTGTCCTCATCATGAATTTCATGGGATGCATTTTCACTTTTAGGTGTCTTCTCTATTACGAAATGTTTCAATAGTTCCATGATCTCCTCTTTTAAACCATCCATCTTTGCCTCCAACTTAGCTTCCATCTCTTGTAGCTCGTCTTTTTTTACTATCTTCTTTTGTAAATCATTTATGTCTCTACGCATTTCTTCACCTTCATCAAGAGTCCAAGTAGGGTTGTATGGAGGATTATTTGGTGTATAAGTTCCCTTTTTGGGTGGCATGTTGGCAAAGTATCACTTTTGAACCTTGATTTTGAGGTGGTTCTGCTAGACAATCTTTCTTCTATTGTATCTCCCATGTTTTGGTCCTTCTGGGTATGAAACTTTATTTTACGTAGTTCTCTAATATTTCTTCTCTGCAATTCCATAGGTCTGATCAAAATTGGATGTGCCAAGTGGAATTTATGGTAACTTCCCCACAACTTGCCGATTTTTGTCCTTTCCAGGAGATCTCACTTGTATAGCGTGCCCCACATAAAATAATTGATATAAAATTATGAAAATCATACCAAAAATACTAAAGACTATCCAAGATCCAATGAAGCAATTACCACTCAATTTGGATACTCTAGGAAGAAGTTATGATTGTTTTACCTGGAACACCTTCTTGAGACTAGTCATATACCCTATCTTACATAGGGTGTATATACAAATTTAAGATGACACAGAATTTGAAATTTGTACCAAAAATACCTTACTAATTTCTATGAATAGCCTCCAGATTTCAAGGTCTGAAATGTTACATAAAAGTTTTTATAACGAAAAATTCCATAATGACTCAGTTCAGGATGATTCCAAAACCCTATCTTGTACAGGTTGTATCTCTGAAAGTATAAAGCCTCAAGAGATTCAATGTTAACCCAACGTACCTTGATCCATCTACTAAATATCCTCCAAGTTGTTCCTTCTGAAACATTGTAGAAAAACATTTATAGTGAAAATGACAAGGTGTTTCAGATGTAGCAGCGAAACCCCAAGACCTTGAGCTCTGATACCATATGTTAAGAACCAAATATCAATATAGCATAGAAAAACCTCAGAATAAAAACTCAACGCCTTGAAAAAGATATAATTTCAGATAATAAGCCTCTTCGAGGGGGAAACCTCCTTTTACCCCACATAAATGTTCAAGTACAAGATGATTTCAAATGAAAATGTCTCCTTGGTATATATAGGATACTAGGAGGTATAATTACAACTAATGGAATAAATCCGACATAAATAAAATAACATTACTAATGTAATATGCCCCAATTAAGGGGCAATGAGCCAATATTAGGGCTTAACATACAACAACAAGGATTCGGAAAAGGAAATGTAGACAACAATCTCTACATAAAATTGGATCAAGACAATATATTTATCATTTAATATTATGTAGATGGCATCATCTTCGAAAGTGATGATGACAGGATGAGTTAGAATGTTTTCAAATATGCAAAATGAGTTCAAAATTTATTTTCTTGGCGATTTAATTTTCTTTTTTGGATTACATATATGTCACTGTGATAAAGGTATGTTCATATATCAGAACAAGTATATCATAGAAATTCTAAAGTACTTTGGAATGGAATATTGAAAACTTGTGAGTACTCCTATGCAGACTAGTGGCAAGTTAAGAAAGGATGATAATTTTAAAGATACAGATCATAGACTCTATATATCCATGATTGTCATCTTACTCTATGTAACAATGTCAACATGATATGTTATGCAAGCAATTGGACAAGATACAAGATTTCAAGAAGCACCAAAAGAAACACATGTTATGGAAGTAAAGAGAATATTCATATATCTCAAAGAAATAGAAGAGTTTGGATTATGGTATCCAAAATGGAAAGCATTATCTTTGGTTTCCTACATATATGATTATTGGGAAGGAAACATTAATTATAGAAGAATTACAAGTGGATAAACTTTATACTTGGGTGAGTGTCAAGTATCATGGTTGAAAAAGAAAAAATCATCAATATTTTTGTCTACAACAAAAGACAAATATATCGTAGTAGCAACATGTTGCACTCAGGTTCTATGGATGAAACAAAACTTGCAGGATATACATGTGAAGTATCATGAGCCCATTTCAATACTCAATGATAACACTAGTTCCATTATTATCTACAAGAATCCAGTGATGCATTTCAAGACAAAACACATTCTGATCAAGTATCACTTTCTATGAGAACAAACTACAGAGAAGAACATCAAGCTAGAGTACATTGGGACAAAAGAGAAGATTGCAAATATCTTCACCAAACATCTTTCGAGAGATATTTTTTAGTATCTACTATAGAAAATTTGAATGGTTTATTACCCATAGTGATCCACACAACATCAAACACAATCAGACAAGGGGAGATAAGTAGAATACTTGAATAATACAAGTAAAGAATCTTTTGAATTATTTTCATATACATCAGAGGTTTACACAAGGAAGAACCACGAAGAGAAAGAAAGGGCTTTAAGACAAGGGGAGCATCCCTAAGGATAATTACCCTTTTTCATTGATTTCAAAGGGGGGGAGATAAAACAAAGGCATGGAAATGCAGAGAAAGAACATATGCATGAAGACAGGAGGAACTTTGGTCATCAAAGGAGTGATGGTCATAGGGGGAGCATGAGTAGGAGCAAGAGTGTTCTCATTCCATAAGTGTTTCCATCAATGCCAAAGGGGGAGATGTTTTAGATATTGATTGTCATTGATGTCAACCATTGAATAAGTCTAGTATCCCCAAAGGTATGGATATGGAACCTAAATTTGATCAAGGAAAAATATAATGAAGGAAAGTGTAAATGTAGATAACTCACTCATGGATGGATAGTCCTTGTCAATCCATTTTTACACCTATGTGGTATGCCACGTAGTTTGTCAGAGTTGAGGAGTTATAGCCTTGTGAAGTTATAATCCCCGAGGAATGGTCAAGAATCCCATAGTTGGTTACAAATCTTAATGAAAGGGTAAATTTGTTGTAACAAGAAAGTTAAGAAGCCCCTAGGTTTAAGGAAAAAGGTTACCTAGAAAACGTATAACTACCCCAGAAGGAGTCTCTCATATGTCCAATACACACACATATATATTGATTATCTATCTTGCGAAGAAATTTTGATCTATTGGCGAAATCTAAGGTTGAGTCCGAGGTGCCAAGTCTGAAGCTACAAAGGAAGATGGAAGGTGGGAGTATCAGAGTTGTAGTAAAAGTGATTAACCCTATTTTTTGAGGTATTCATGGGTTACAGGTCAAAAGAGTGAAGAAGTACGTGGGTTTCATTAGATAAATCTGAGGATATATGCGGGTAGTATAAGATGAAGTTGTGGATCTGTGAAAATCTCATGAAATATTGGGTGATTCTAGTACGAGGTCCCTGAAGTTAGAAGTAATCCTACATGTCAGATCTACTATATATCAGGTTAGCTACAAATGTATTGGTATGCTTATTTTCTTGTTGTATTTGGTTATGGTATAATACATGCTTGAGGTGTGTCTATTTGTGGAACATCTTAGATGCATGGTTGATAGAGGTATACTCTTGTATTTGTTATGATATTACTGTTATGTTTCAACTTTGAGATGTGTATGTATGTTTGAGGTATACAGTTGGTTTATAGGGACATATGCATGGGGCACATGATTTGGTTCTATGACAATTTTCATTGATGATATGATACAAGTCTATACATGATTGATGCTATGGTATATCATACTAGTTTGATATGTGATTGATGTTCTAGTACATGGTACATGATTTGATAATGGTGTGGTTTATACATTGATGCACATGTTGGTACATAGTTGATGTATGACATGGTTCAGGTGTTGGTATAGTTACAAGTTGATGGTATAGTAATAGTGAGAGGGTGGTTACAATGATAGTTTGATGTGACAGGTTGGATATAGTGATAGGTGTTACAAGGGTAAAACTCTCTATGGCCAAGGGTAAACCACAAAAGACAGGTATGACTGCAGAAATCAACTCAATTCCAACATATGCTATATAAACCAATGTGCAATATAAGAAAGAGGCCTACCTCGATCCAATGTTTGATGATGTTCCATCGTTAAGAACTTTGACCCAAAGCTTTATACCTGCAAGAAGTTCTCAACAAATAAGCATAGCAAGTACATAGTGATGATATAAAAGGTGTTAGCACATCAGATAGCATAATCCATTAATAAACATTACAGGCACACCCATGGATACTAATCATATATTTTAAAGATACCAATAGGACATGAAAGGAGTATTTATGTTAATAATTGATCAATAGAAGTGACAACATTACAGACTTCCATGTTGGCACGGTTCGAAACCAAGAAACCAAGTTCCGTCCAACTCGCTCTCCACCATTTCAATCCTCCACCAAAGGAAAGCTCATAGGAAAGAGGCAATGAGGTCCTCTCAACAATAGGGAAATATCTTGGGGGTTGAACACTATGTTCAGACTTGAGAGACAAAGGGATTCTGACTCAATATAAAGTAATTTCTCCAGAGTAACTTTGCTCTCAAAGTTGAATTCTATCTCCTCTTTTCCATAGATCGAAATTGTTCTCTTATAGCCTTCAGAATGCAACTGAACGGCCGATTTAGAATGTTTCCAGTATATGGAAGGACAAGGATCGAAGATCTTCTATTATGACATGGAAACCTGGCCTCATTTTTTATTTTCTGGCACAAATCTCGATATACGCAAGTTTTAGTGGAGAAGAAAGCGTATACGCATCTTGTATAACTGATAGAGAGCATATATCTGGAAAAATGTATAATTTTAGCTCTAGATTCATAAAAAAGGGATGATAAGTCCTCATAGGGAAATGGAAAAAATCCCTCTGTGCAAGATAGAAATGGTGAGGAAAACATTTCTATAACAGATGCCCCCTAATGTGTGAGATAAGAGGAGTATCTGCGATGGTCGAAATACATTATGAATAACCCAGAAGTGGAGTGGTAGAGAACCAACTGGATGGACTCAATTACTCATTACATTATGTATTGACTTTGCATACATGGATGCCAAGAATAAAATGCAGATCCATGTGGAGAATATACCAAACAAGTGTTCATGTCCATGAATAGGAAAATACAAATGTGGTTACATGCCAACAGCTATCATAGTCATGAACAAGGCCCAGTGAAGCTAGTCTCAAAATCAATCTGAAGATATCTGTATACCACAGAGTACAATTTGATCTCCCATGATCACTAAAGTCAAATAGGTACTGGTCCAATGAAGGGGAAACAACAACTCAAGAAAGTTGTGGCCACATAGTGATGTCTTCAAGTCTTCTACACTATCCGCCAAAGGTGCAAGTCTACATCATGTGAATAAAGGAGTTACGGTCGAACACGACAAGACATCATTTGATTACTGGTCATTAAGGTATATTGTTAACAAACGCAAGACATCCTACCAATAATGAAAGTCAGTATCAAGGCACCGAGTACATATCCACAAATGTGCATAAAGGATTCGATGTCAAATACTTGAGAGATCCATTGATAAGGAGACATTGATGTATTCCCATCTGTCAATGGAGAGAGATCCTGCCACTAATGACTGCAAGCCTCAAGGAACTCATAAAAATCTAGGTCCCATATCCATAATAAATGAGCTGAAGTCGATGGAAAGAGACCCATTGAAAGGAGAGAATTGAGGCATCTATCATCAGTCAGCATGAGGAACAAAGAAGAAGCTTCGTGATTTGGTGGAGATCAGACAAAGAATATGTTCACGAACCAATGAACCTATGCGTCTTTTTCATGTGACAAATGCAAAAGGTACATGAAAAAGACCCTTTGAATAGCGACCAATGATGAAAAAATGCTGACAAAGGCGAGGAAACCACCAGTAAGGTTAATGACATCCAAGACACTGCACAAATCCCAAAATGTGAATAGATTTCTTTCTTTCGAGCACAAGGGAAACCACCCAGTTAATGACCAATGATGGAATGTCGATTTTTGGGTTCAAGGTGACCTACCAATGATGAAAGTAGGGCCAGGGTGCATGATAAGACCAAAGTATCATGTGATTCTGAGACAAATTGAGGGTATGGATGACATGCAAAGTCAAGGTTTCTGAGGAGTGCCCGACATAGGTTGATAGACTTCCTTTTAACAAGAGCATGAGACGTATGGTGGAATCTGACAACATAGACTCAATGATGTGACAATTATATGAAGGAGGCATAAATAACATTCTATATAGATACTGGAAGAGTAACGAGTTGGTAGAGAAAATGTTGTAGCAAGATTAGCTTCCTAAGGCCATGCTAAACCCAAAATTATGATGACACAAGGACTCAATAACTTTGTTCTTTATTCAAAGGCGACATGACTACCTCCAATTAAAATATAGTACTCCCTTCCTGCTTGTCTTTTTCTATTTTTTCATAACAAATGAATGCTATGATACAGAGGAGGGAACAAGTGTCGCAAGTAAACAAAACTAGTTCTAACAGTGGAATGTACCTGTGCTTAATGCAAGGGAATGCATGTGGGAGATGGACACTCAGGGTGATGTTCCCTCAAGGGTATATGGTGTTAAATTGTAAATGATATAAACAAGGATATGCTTGGTTGAGGATGAAAACTGCTTAGGCAACGGTTTATAATGCAAATCAAGAACTGGATAAAGTCTCAATACTGCAAGCGAGGGCATGAGATGAAATCACAACTTAATGCCAAAGAAATGTCCTTTTTTATATATTTTAGTCCACTTGGTGTGAAAAAGGGGTAAACTTGTGCCGAATAGAAGTCTTTTCAAATCTAATTTACGAGTGTGAAAAAGACAAGTTCACTTGGCAATCTTTTCTATTTTTGATAGCAAGTTGAAAAAGAGCTTAATTAAGACTCATGACCTTTCAAATCCAACTTTAACGAGCATGAAATGGAAAAATAACTCGACGATCTTTTCAGTTTTTAGAAGAGTCGAAAAAGAGCTTAACTGAGACTCATTTTTCGGGAGTCTAATCAACATGTAAAGGGGGTGACCAAGGCTCCTGTCCTGGCCTTTTGTTGAAAGTCAGGACCTTACGGATAGCTAAAAAAAGCTTGCGAAAACCCAATGCTCTCCATAGAGGAGGAGAAAGTGCTAACATAGTACATAATCTCTCTTATGGTTTGAATAATGTATCTTAGTGGAAAATACATAGGTGGGGGTTATTGGATGCTCCATCAAGTTGCCCCAATCAAAGGGGGCCTCGTCAGGACTTGGAGGGAGAGCATTCGGGGGAAGAATAAATCTCTCTCATTCAGAAGGGGGAGGATTTGGAATGTTGATGACATGAATGAAAGGTGTATTATTCTCTTCAGGGACAATAGGGTTGACCAAAGATTGCAATGGTGTGGCCACCTCTTCAATTATAGGCTGAAGAGGATGCATAGTAACGAGGGAAAAATAAACTTCACCTTTAACAAAGGGGGTGAGGTTAGGAGAATATGGCATCGGTGGAACCACCGAGATGATCAAGAGATAAGTGGTGTGAGGAAAAATCACAAAGGCTTTAGAATATGAAAGGATTTTGGGTGAGCCCCATGCTTCTGGTATCCCGACAGTAACCAGGCACAAATGCGTAAGGTCACTTTCTTCACAAGTCCTGCAAATGAATTTTGGTTTACGTCTGGGATGTCTAGGCTTCTCTATGAAACTAGCAGGGGAAATAGAGTCTTATCCTGTATGATGAATAGAGGCGGGAGACGTGACATGGTTATGATTCAGGGAAAAATGAATGGTGCCCCCAACATAATTGGTAGAGGTTGGGGGCAAGTTGTCGACATAGTTTGTAGAAGAGGTCGACCCATATCCAACATGACTGGAACAGGTTGGCGATGGAGCACCATTATGACTAACAGTGACTGGGCTGGTGAGAGATGGTGGCATTTGATTCCATGATCTTGGGAAATATTGATTTTGAAAAATTTCAAGCCAGGCAAGATCTTGGTGTACCTCTTTCCCTAGCCTAGAAAGGTGTCAGTTCACGCCAAAATGGTTCGAAGAGGTTTGGATGGGAATTGTCATTGAGGTATGTGAAGAGACCAAGGTAGGATATGAATTGTTCGAGTGAGGATATATGTTGCCCCCTTGTGAAGGGGTCCCATAAAGAGGGTAACCTAGACCATAAAATTGATTGTCTCCATATGAAATACCTGGTGGTAATTGAGGAGATGTCATGGAAAAAGTGTTCAAAGGAACTAACATGGTGGATGAAATATACATGGGTGGGGTGTAATAAGTGGGATAGTAACCCATCTGGGTACTATCTCCTGAAAGATAATAGCTAGTATTGGATCCATAGGGGGGAAGGTTCCAACCTCCCATGGGGACATGACTCATATCAGACAAAGTAGTAGGCATTGGAGCCATGGTGCACTTGGGTCCAATGGTAGGATTCATATATGTGCGCCAAGGAGAGGGTTGCATGGGGGAAAGCATATCAACTGATAAATGGCAAGAGACCCAAGGTGCGGACTGAGCATTGTAGTTCTGCATACCATTGTAAAAAATGGAAGGGTTCGTCCCGATGAAATTAGCAGGTATCATGGGGTGGGTAGCAGTGAATGAGGGAGAAACAGAAACTCCACTTTCCATAACGATGAAACCCAAAATAGACGCCTAAGGTCGACTAGTAGTCAAAGAGCATACCAAAGAGTCAAACGAGAAGTATGCATGCAAATGGGCTAAAGAGGTTGAGTGGCCTCTCTCACTAGAGAAGGTATGTCTCAGCCAAGAGGGACCTGAGACTCCCCGCTAAAGTTTCGAGGTAATAGAATCAGTTATAATGGCCCTTGTAGGATTAACAACCAGTCGGTCATATCCCACTGAAGAGGTAATCCTCCATAAAGGATGTGTGTTGTCTGACCCCAATCTGACTCAGGAAACAAGAAGAATAACCCATGCAAGTAACCTATGAGATACCTAAGTCAAGCAACTAATAAAACACTGTATAACCGATGCACAGGCGAGTAGTCATAAGTCTGGATCATTGTATGGGAAGGGTAGTGAAGCCCAAAACCTTGAAACACTGCCCCTCACAGACGTATGTGTACTCACAAGATCCCCAAATACGAATAAATCGTCAAAAATATCTCTCACGCTAGGTGAGTATCCAGGGGTTATCACTTCAACTAACTTAGCGTGACCTTGTGATTAATTTCGGTCTGAGAAGAGCCTCCTGATATTACCAATTATACAATGGAATTCTCAAATCCTGTCTCAGATACATATGTTGATTTAATTTCCTTTGAGAAGTTTACTCACAAGATCCTATTCCAAGACACTGAATCCTAGTCTAGTTTGTGGACCCTAAAAATAAAATCGTGACTAATCAATTTTAGTTTAAAGCATAAATTTTATTGTTCATGGTTACTCAAAAAGGCATGGAAGTGAAACTCATGGTGTTATGACTCTACAAGAAAATAGATACAGATATAATGCGAAGTCTATATTTAACTTTTCAATGAATGATATGCTAATAAGAATAGTGCATTCTTCAATTTCAACTCTTCAATTTAGAATTAAAATGCAATCTTTCACTAAATGTGCTAAGCTAATGATAAAGATTCCAAGACAGAAATTCCAACCAATGCAAAATGCCTACTTTTTTTGTATTTTTAATATACTAAAAAGAAAATGCATGGACTGATGAGAAACCTAATATAGAAATTCTACAGTGTATAAAAGAAATAACTTGAGAAGAATACCAAGCAACGAAGCAAGCAACCTAGATAAGAAGGAAAAATAAAAAATGGAAAACAAAGAGAAAGACTCAACCCAAAAATTCAACTCCAAACATGTTTCTTTTTATCCCATATAATCTCAATAGGCACTATAGAGACCTATGAAGGCTCAGTAATATTCAAATCCCACCCAACAATCACTAAACCAAGAAAACAAGCAAGGGGAAGTGTTATACGTGTCTGTTCAGGAAAACATAGCATATATATGCTCCTTGCATTGATACATCAAGCGTGTATACATGATTGTCAAGGAAAAAGGGTGTATATGCTTTAAAACAATGCCAGGCAGGGGCAAAAGGCTAAAAACTTAGACCCAAAGTGAACAGAATCTGTCAAGCAGTGACATGACAAGAAATGTAAAGGAAAAAGAGAAATTTAAGAAGAAAAAGTAATTCAACCCTTAGAAAGAATATCTCTCCCCAGTGGAGTCGCCATTTTTGTTACAAGGGAAAAACTCTCTATGGCCAAGGGTAAACCACAAAAGACAGGTATGACTCCAGAAATCAACTCAATTCCAACATATGCTATATAAACCAATGTGCAATATAAGAAAGAGGCCTACCTCGATCCAACGTTTGATGATGTTCCACTGTTGATCACTTTGACCCAAAGCTTTATACCTGCAATAAGTTCTCAAAAAACAAGCAGAGCAAGTACATAGTCATGATATAAAAGGATTTATCACATCATATAGAATAATCTATTAATAAACATTACAAACACACCCATGGATAATAATCATATATTTTCAAGATACCAATAGGATGGGAAAGGATTATTTATATTAATATTTGATCAACATAAGTGAAAATATTACAGACTTCCATGTCGGCACAGTTTGAAACCAAGAAACCAAGTTCCTTCCAACTGGGTCTCCACCACTTCAATCCTCCACCAAAGGCAAGTTCATAGGAAAGAGGCAACGAGGTCCTCTCAAAAATAGGGAAAGATCTTGGGGGTTGAACATTGTGTTTATACTTGAGGGACAAAGGGATGCAGACTCAATATGAATTAATTTCTCCAGGGTAACTTTGCTCTCAAAGTTGAATGCTTTCTCCTCTTTTCCATAGCTCTAAATTTTTATCTTATAGCCTTCAGAATGCAACTAAAGGGTTGAGTCAGAACGTTTCCAGTATATGGAAGGCCAAGGACTAGAGATATTATGTCGTGACATGGAAACGCGACCTCATTTTGTATTTTCTGGAACAAATCCCGATATACACGAGCTCTAGTGGATCAACAAGCATATACACATCTTGTATAACTGATAGGGAGTGTATATGTGGAAAAATGTATATTTTTAGCTCTATATTCATCAAAAAGGGATGATAAGTCTACATAGGGAAATGGAAAAATCCCCTCTGTGCAAGATAGCAATGGTGAGGCAAATCTTTCTATAACAATAGGTGGATACAGGTTAAAGGTTGATATGAAAATAGTCATGACAGTAATAGTGATAGTGGTAGTGACAATGGAAATGATAGTGGAAGTGACAGTGGTAGTGATAGTGGAAATGATTGTGGTAGTGATAACTGGTCTACACTTATATTTCAGGGTGGAAGGATGGGTAAAGGAAAGGGGGTTGTATCCTCCTTCTAGTTGGTGTTGGAGGACATAGGGAGTTGGAGCTTCCTTCAGGTTAGAGCCTAAGAATCGAGGGGTTGTAAACTCCTTCTTGTTGGAGCCAGATAATTTATGTATTTTTAGCTTCCTTCAGGTTGGATCCTGTAAATAAGGGGTCGCAACCTCATTCCAGCTGCAGCTAGATAATTCAGAAGTGGGTGCTTCCAATGAATGTATTCTTTTTATATATAAGAAAAGAATTATCTGGCTTTATCCCATTTATGTTTCCACGTATATTATAGTATACTATGTTTATGTGGATTTATATTATTATCCATTGATTTATGTTAATTATTTGGGTTGGTTTTCATTGATGTCAACCCTTGAAGAGAGTCTGGTAGCAAATTTGAGCAGCACAAAGGTTTGGGTAATGAACCCAAGTTTTTTTTTTATGTATAATGGTATGATTTTTAATATATTTGAAGGTAATACTATTTTATATGGATCGTACATGTCATTCAATTTCCATTGGTATGTGTAACGTCACATAACTCCTCACGATTAGAGATTTATGGCCATGTGAAGTTGGAGAACCCTCATGAGTCATCTAGAAGCCCCAAAATCTCAAAGTAGTCAAAGTGGTTGAAAAGAAGAAATTATTTAAATAATAAAGTGAAGTGATGAGTTTACTATAAGTCAAAGTGGATACAAATTTTTTTATTTGAATAATAAATTTAATGGATAAATTACTAAGTGGACAAGTGGTTACAAGTGGGTTAGCCCTAAAATAAGGAAAGCGGTTCAAGATGGTTAGAAGGTAACCCCTTAAGAAAGCTACATAAAAGTATAAACAAGAGGCAAGGTCTCTCATTTTAATGACACTTGAGAATATTGAATATATACAAGTGACTAAGGTAACCAAAGGATATCTAAGGAGAATTTCATAGGGAAGGTGAAGTAAAGAAGGATGAAATTCAAGGGAGGATAAATTCTTTCGATGATGCTTTCTAAGGTATGTTATTTACAAGTCATATTACCATTTTTGCAATAACGTTTTTTTCTAGAATGATTCAAAGTGAGAAATCTGGAGGTCATTGAGGAAACATATCCAAGTATCTGTGATAAACATTTCATCTTAAGGGTTGTTGTATTTTTTGAGTTACACTCCATGGAAAATAGGGTTTTTGGCTAGTCTTGAAACTAGTCTAAAACAATGGTTTCATGTGAAAACAACATAACTTCTTCATAACAGATGCAAATTTAGTAAGACCAAATGCATTGGTTATAGTAAAGTATTTTTTATTATGGGTACCATTTTGATGTCTATACAAAAAATATTCCATTCGTGGAACTCTCTACAAGTTCTCTCTCTAGAATAAGCCAAAATTCAACAAGGTATGCCATTTTTTCTATAACTCATTTTTTGAGAGGTTATAAGTAGTGAAACCTGGGGACATTGTATAAAAGACATTGAAGAACATTGTGTACTATTTTTATATGTTTATTCATTACAGGTACATAGTTATGATTATTTCGAGTTAGGTTTGTTGACTAATACAAAATTAGTAATGTGAGGCTAAAATAAAGTTTAATGAAAATGTTAGTCTCTTTTTGTTAAAGTTAAGGAAGGTTTCCAGGTCTGTGATCATATAAACCAGGTCTATTACATAGTTATAAATCATATTTGGACAATGAAATTGAAGAGGGATTTTGGTTGAGGTACATGTTGGGTACATGGTTGAGACAAGTAGTTGATGAGTTGGCACATACATTAGGTCTATAGTTGATGAAATTGGTACATATTGATGAGTCATAGTTTACGTGTATTTGATGCATGATTGGTACATATTTGGTGCATGGTTGATGCACTCGTTGATTGTATAGGTTGAGTTAGGTGTTGATGCATGGTTGAGGCACTTTCTTATGGTACAGGTTGATTACAGGTTGTTTTGTACAAGTTGTTACAAGTTGTTTGGTGTAGGGTTATTGGTACAAATTTACAATAGTATATCTCATAGTGATAGTGTGACAATGGTTCCATCTTTCTACTTCTACGACCGGGCGGTTGGATGAGGCAAGTACAAATCATTGTATCCACCTTTTGGTTGTACCCAAAGAACATAGGGGGTTGTAGCCTCCTTCTGGTTGCATCCGGGGAATTAGGGAGGTCGATCTTCCCTCAGGTTGTAGCCTGCGAAACTACGGGGTTGGATCCTCCTTCCAGTTGCAGCTGGAAAAAAAAAGAATTTGGTGCTTCCAATGAATGTAATTCTTAAAGACATATAAGAAAAAAACATTATGTTCTTTTCTCTCGATTTGGGTTTCCATGTAAGAACATTGGTGTACTATGTATGTGTATGATTGTTCATTTGTTCATTGTTTTTTTACTCTACAACTATTGGATGATAATGATACATTGATATAGCACTTGAATTTTATGGTTAAAAAGGATATTATTTCTCTATTACTAATTCACCCCCCCTCTCAGTATTCCAACAATTGGTATTGTTGAAACAGAACTTAATTTTTCACCTTAAGAACAATTTTTTTTTTGGCATCCTGGAGTCTTTGCGTTAGTAAAATTTCTATAAAATAAAGTTTTTCATCTCTAATGAATAAGAAATGCCCTTGTGGTTTATTCTTGGAAAAAGAATGGGTGAAATTAAAATTAATGTCTGCTCCAAACACTTTTTCGAATAACATTCTAAATGAACCCTAATGTTAAAACTTAAGAAAGATCAAACCCATATCGGGATATCGGAATTCGCTGTTTTGAAATAAGAAATTTCAATGCAAATCAAACAACGAAACCCCGACCCCCGATTTCCCGATACGCTAATCTTTGATTAATTCATCGTTTTCTTAAATATCATTTAAAAATAAGTTTTAAACGTTAAACTAATTATATCGGGAAATCGGGATTTTCAAAGAACAAATAAACTTAACATCATGTTCGCCGATTTCCCGATCCCCGATCGTGATTAATTCGTAATTGAGGTTGGATTACTGTTAAGTATGATTGAGAGTGATTAATTATATCGGGAAATCGCAACTCGTGATTCTGCGAACATAAATTTTCACATCGTCAAATATCCCGATCTCCCGATCCCCGATTTCTTGATTTCCGAACTTTTGATTAATGAAACTCCAAAAAGATAATCTGAATTAATTAAGATAATAAATTGATTTACTTAATTAATAGGTCACGATTTCGGCGATCAGGGTTTTATGATGACTCTTTTTCTCGACATTGAAAGTCCCGAAACTTTGATGAAAGGGTTTAAAATTGTAAGCCAACGTTAACATTAATTAATCACTCTGTAAAGCAAAGGTTAAGGTTTTAAACGGTTTAATAAATGAATATTAATGCGATTATATTCCGATTGGTAAGTTTCTATTATTTTTAAACAATATCATAAGGAACTTAGGTACAAATATTTAATGCGAAATATTGGGAATATCTTTGCATTTATTTCATAATAGATGAACAAATCTCGAGGATTTTGCGATATATACGAAATGATTTTTGAAACGTTTATATTATTATGAAGCTGAACTCGTCTCTGTTATAGATACCTGAGAGAACACGGAGTTTTTTCTCTTCTTCTGAGCTGCTTCGCCATTGACAGTCTTGTTTGCTTCAGAATCTTGCTGCTAAATTATGGCGCCCAAAAAGGCCTCGAAGAAAACTGAAGAACTACCGGAAAATGACATCATTTCAGATACTACGACAGCTGGAGTAATACACAATATCAAGGCTACAATTGCAGATAAAATGGAAGGAGAACTTTCATTTTCGGATGACGGTGAAGAAAATCATCTCCGAGATATCGCTGACACGGGTCTTCATAAAGTTGTTGCACGCCCGAGA
>JZKD02S2248582.1:195499-217016 GCA_000966675.3 Picea glauca
TTGTCACTGAACCAGGAAACGACCTTACTTGTGTCTTTATTTTCTGTTTCAAGTTTTAAAGTTGTTTATTCAATATATGACCTGGAATGTCTGAAGTAACCAATTTATTAAAAACGCTTTTATAAAATTATAAAAAAAACAATCAATCACCCATGACAGTCCCAAACGGGAGACAACCAAACATAAAACTCGGTTTACAAGATCAAACCAGTATTGCATTGAACCTATTTAACACTATCTTACAAACTGCAACAAATAGAACTGAGTTAGAGCGATCGTGGGTAGCAATTGAACGCGATATAACTATCCAGGAACAAAGAGAAGAAAGACAGAGACAGTTGAGAAACCGACCCTGATCTAGTTTTCTTTGTTTCATTGTTTTAAAGTATTATCATATTTGGATGCCTAGACGGTGTGTTTTATAGCCTTAAAACACAAACTCTGGAACAATAGGTATCAGAGAAGGTTCCTTCAGAAATCATTTTAACCACTGGAAGGAGATCATGAATTATTTTTAGAATGGAGTACCATTGTTGAATGGTCAGAATGGGTTAAAGTATGAGATATGGAGAAAATGAACAAAAATATTTTTAAAGGCACATGGACATGATATTTGGCTACCAGTTGGTACAGGATATGATAGGTCAAAAAGGGAAAAGACTGCAACCAAGAAGGAATTGAAGAAGAATAACAAAATACCAATGGATTTCATCTAGTAAGGATTACCTAATTCAGTAAGAGAGAAGGTTGGTAAATGTTCATTAGCCAAAGAACTTTGGGATAAGTTACATGACATAGATTCTTCAGCCATCACAAATTCATAAAATGCGAAAGAAGATGAAGGTACATATCAAGAAGAAATATGTTCACCATGTCAAACAAATTCAGAAGATGAAGAGTACATAATCCATAGAGGTATGTTATTTTTCTTTAATTGTGAAAAACACAGACATCTTGAAATATAATTCCATGAAGGAAGTGAGACAGAAAAACTAATTGAAAAATAAGACGATTATGAATCAGAATTGATTAGTGCTTTAGATGAACTCAGAAAATAAAGAGAAGAAAACAAGTCACTCAATAAAGAATTGATGAAACAAAAGAAAAGTGTTCACATTTTTGAAGAAGCCCAATAGGTCATAGAGAACTTAAGAACTCGGCTAGAAGAATCCAGAAAGATCGAAGAAAATCTTGAATATCAAAAGTAGTATTTGGAAGCCAACACAAAAGCACAGAAGGAATAAGCATAAATGAGAGAGAAGATATTGACATATCATCTTAAGGAAAGAACTAATGATCCAAACCATCTTGAGGTAGATTTTTGTCAAGAAGAGAAAGGACTTGAAGAAGAAATAATAACATTAAAAATCCATCTTGAAGAAGCGAAAAGAACATAAGAAGTCATGAAGTCTCAGATAATAAAGAAAGAAGAAGAAGTTGTCACATTGAGAAGTAAAATTGTCAATCTCAACAAGAAAATTGAAGAGACAAAAACATCCACATCAATCATAGAGAATGAGGAGAAGCACTCTAGGTTGGTAGAAAAGAAGAATGAAGAAAATCAAAAGAGTTATGAAGAAGTAATCAAAGGAATGAATCATGGTCAACTAAAATCTAAGAAAAATATTGAAGATACATATTGAATAAGACCATCCATCTTCAAGCCACAAATAATATTCAATCATGATCGTGACCAGTCAAGGAAGAAATTTAGAAGGAATGCACCACAAAGAAGATCCTTCACTACCAGTTATGCAAATTTATTTTATGGTCATTATTTTTATTGTACCAATTTTGGACATAAGGTTGCAGATTGCAGGGATTATAAACAAAATGTTTAGGCAAGAAATGCCTATGTGGCCCCACATAACATTGAATGTTACAAATGTCATAACTATGGACACATAGCTAGTGATTTTAGAAGCATGATCGATACTTTCATGAAAGAGAAAACTGATATCAGATATAAGAAAGTATGGATAAGAAAACATGAAGAACAGGTCAACAAAGACCAAGTCTGAGAGATTGCAAGATTTGCAATAAAACGAGATGAAGAAAATTCTACAGAGAAAAAGAAAGATCTCAGATATAGATAGGTTCAACTAAAAGAAAAGAAGGACAAGAAAATAAGGAATAGGTTCAAGAGATTTTACTTTCAGGCATTGTAGTGAAAGATGAATCCACAGATAGAAAGAAAGAAGTTAGAGCTCAGAGAGATGATGAATCTACCAATGAAGATGATGATGAATACACATAACAGAAGGAATTGTTTTGAGCCATCCGACTTAGAGACTCCCCGGTAACATGAGTATTAGACAATGAGAATCTATGCAATATATTTCACAGACCAAAGAACCATCCTTCAAGCATCTTGCAGATGTTGACTAGACAAATCTAGAGCAGTTAGTTAGAAAAAGTACAGTTTGATAGATTAATCAGTTGTAGTAGTGAATAATGCAAGATAGTATAGTAGTAAATGGGTCCGCATTATGGAGAATTGTGCAGTAGAGTCTTGGACACTATGGATATATATGGATTTGTAAGAACACTTAGCATGTTTCGACATATATATGAAATTATACAAGAGCATGGATTCATAGATTGGTTCAAAGTGTGGTTTAGAGAAAAAGGAACATTATGGATGTTAATTACAAAGGAAATGGCTCGAACAATGATAATGGATTCCAAATTGACAGATATTTTTTTGGACACATGTAGTGCATACAAAATTTCACATTCAAAACATAGTAATGATCATAAACAACAATGAAAAAACTCCTTATGAGCTATGGAAAGGAAGAGCAACAAATGTGAAGCACTTCAGAGTATTTGGAAGCAAATGCTACATCAAAAGAGAAGATGGAAGAATGGGAAATTTTGTCTCTCGTATGGACAAAGGATTACTTATTGGTTACTCAAGTACAAGGAAAGCATACAAGTGTTACAATATGAGATTGAACAAATTTGTGGAAAGCATCAATGTAACAATTCATGAAACAGGTGGATGAGAATCAAAGGAAAAAGAAAAGGAATCAGTGGAACAACTTTACGAAGAAGAATCAAAATATGAAGAAGTAGAAGAGAAATATGAAGAAGATTAGACATAATTAGAAGATCAAGTTTAGCAACTGCCTCCCAAGACACCTAGAAAACAAGTACAAAATAATCATCCCTCATATCATATTATCGGAAACAAGGATGCAGGAGTTGAGACTAGAAGAAGAATATGTTCACCAGAATAAATGCACCTAGCACACTTATCTATGATTGAAGCAAACAATTTTGGAGAGGCCAACAAGGATGAATTCTGGAATAAGACCATGGATGAAGAATTGGATCAAATAGAGAAGAATGATACTTGGGAATTGGTTCCAAGACCAATTAATAAGAATGTGATTGGAACAAAGTCGGTTTTCAGAAATAAATTGAATGAACATGGACATGTTACAAGGAACAAAGCTAGATTGGTATGCAAATGATACACAGAGGTTGAAAGAATCGACTTTGAAGAGACATTTTCCCCAGTTTCTAGAATGGAATCAATTTGATTTCTCTTAGCTTATGCATGCTTCAATAATATCAAAGTGTATCAGATGGGCGTGAAATAAACTTTTTTTTAATGGGGAACTTTAAGAAGAAGTCTACATCAAACAACCAGAAGGATTTCAATTGTCAGAGATCACAGATTAAATGTGCAAATTGAAGAAGGCCTTGTATGGTCTTAAACAGGATCTTAGAGCATGGTACTCTAGACTAGATAAATATCCACAATAGGAAGGGTTTGGAAAAGGAACTACATACAACAACCTCTACATCAAGGTAACTCAAGATAGTATTTTATTAATTGGATTTTATGTTGATGATATTATTTTTGGAAGTAATGATGACAGGTTAAGCCATAAATTTGCAAAGGATATGCAAAATGAATTTGAAATTTCATTACCTGGAGAACTATCCTTTTTTTTGGGTCTTCAGATATGTCAAAGAAATCAAGGAATTTTTATTTCTGAAACTATGTATATCATAGAAATGATAAAGAGGTTCGGAATGGAATATTGCAAACTAGTTACCACTCCTATGAAAACCAATTGCAAGTTGAACTAAGATGATGATTCAAAGTTGTTGGTGCTTATAAATGTCTTATTTTCATCCACCTTTCCCTTCACCATTCTCCATATTTCATGACCCCATTTACCTTTCAGGACATCATTTTCATAAATACATTTGGGTTTCACCTTATTATTTTACACTTTATTCATTTTAGTATTAAAAGAGAATTTGTGATTAAATGTTATAAAATTGACATGTTTTCATATATATATCAAAAATGTGTGAGCTTTGTAATGTGTAGGAATATGAGAAGGATTGATTCAAAAGGACTTCTCGAATACTTCCTCCACCATTTCAAGATTTGAGGAGATAAGCCCATTCCAAGGAGAAGATCATGGAGATTTGGTTGGAATATCTTATCGAAGAGATATAAGATATATGTGTGAGTATTTGAAGGGATTATATTTTGTAATAATGGAAAATATTTGAGAGAATAGTGGATCTGTAATTATGAGATGGTTATATTATCTTCAAGGATTTCATGTATAAAAGAGAGTTCTCTCTCTTCATGAGGGGGTAGTAATCATTTAGTAGTAGTCAGTGAGTAATAATTTGATAGTCATTTAGTAGTAGTCCTTAAGATTTGAAAGAGAAAGGGATTCTTAGCTTTGATTCATAGTTTTGGTTTCCATGTGTTCATTATTCTTTTATGAGGATTGATTTGATTATTGTAATATAAGATTGCTTCATTGGTGTGTGATCTCATATGTTGTTGTGTGATTCAACTCTTCACATGCTGTATATGCTCTTCCTTCATGTAGTTCTCCAATCTTAGATTAATTTCATTTACGCAATTTCATTTCAGTCGTGTGTTTCAATTTCTTGCATTAGATTAATGATTCAATTTCAATCGTGTGTTTCAATTTCCTGGATTAGATTAATGTTCAATTTCATTCATAGCTTAAAAATTATATTATATTAGTTCCATTTCAATATTGCATATACTTTGCATGTTCTTCATCAGTTTATGAACTCGGAGTTGACAAATTAAATAGTTGGGAAAATACTACAATGCAATTAATTCCACATTAGTTCAGCCCAATGTAATGATTGTCATTCCCTTTACGATTGTTGTTCCTTTACAGGTGTTTCATCTCTGAATTTTGGGTATTGAGAATGAAATGTTAGATCCTACGTAGGAAACAAGTAAAATGCTTGTGCCAATGCCTACCTTCAGCTGGTGCATTGAGGTTGTTTTTAGGACATAGTTAGAGCCCAACATTTTGGCGTCATTGTTGGGGAAGCACGATGGATTGAGGTATTAGTTTATTTTTAATTTTAATTCATGCAAGTGTGAACTAGACGTGTTGGTAAGGGGTCATAGAATCTCGTGAGAGGAGACTCCTCATGTTCTCCCTACCAACTAGGTAAAAGTAGTTTCAATTTTTGCAAATTTCAATTTCTGCAAGAGTAGTTTCAATTTCTGCAAATTTCAATTTATGCAAGAGTGTTTAATTCATGCAAGTGTGATATAGAATTGTTAGTAAGGGGTCATATAATCTCATGAGAGGAGACTCCTCATGTTCTCCCTACCAACTAGGTAAAAGTACTTTCAATTTCTGCAAATTTCAATTTATGCAAGATTGTTTAATTTTTGCAAGTGTGATCTACACGTGTTGGTTCTAAGGGTCATAAAAGATTGTGAGAGGAGACTCCTCACTATCCCTACCAACTATCAATAGAATTTAATTTTCACAACTGTGAAGAGTAATTGTTTTCTATTTCAGTAAGAGTGCTTTTATTTAAGTTTTTTTCATTTAGATTTCAGTTTTGGGTGCTGTAAGAATCCTTTTTAACATGGTTTAACAATGAATGTTAGCTTGGAACTGCTCACTCATATCCTAGAAGATATCGAGGTTTCCTCTTGCATGGAAGAGGAGATCGTGACAAGGATCAAATATTCAAATACTCCTCCATAAACAATTGAAGATCCAACATCTAAAGACTCGTATACATCCGATTACGAACAATTGATCGAAAAGGATATCGAGGAAGATGAAGAGGAGTTACAACATGATCTGAGTGAGGAACAACGTGCCTACGAAAGCCTGATCGAATGATGGTTTCAAGCGAGTACTAGGTTAGATACATTTAGTTTTTATTTTTATTTCTCTAATTCACAGTTTCAACAGCTAATTTCACACGTTCATATATATTTTTTATTTTCATTTGTGAAATTGAAAGATAACATATTCTTACTACTGTTATGTGAATGGCTTCAGTGGAAGTTTAATTACACATAACTAATTGTTAAATCTAATTAGCATAGAGTAGGTAGGATTTCATTTTCAAGTTTTTTATTTGTTTCCAATAAGTATGCTCTTGTATTGCGCCTTGTTACGATCTGGAAAATCAGAAAGTAGAAATCAAAGGAATGGTTATGACATGTTTTGAGGAATGTTTTGGTACTATTGAAGATCTGAAAAAAAAAATGTTTAAATCAATTTTTGTCTTCAATTTTCAAAATTAATTTGTCTCCATTTTCTAAAAGAATTTTATTCAATTTGATTTGTCTCAAATGCTAATAAAATTTACAGTTTTATTTAAAACAAAATATACAGAAAAAACAAAAAAAAAAATAAAAAAACAAAATACAAAATGGATAAGTTGAACTGAAGATATCTCACAAATGGGGATCTAGGTTCTTATGATTTTTGGACATGAAGTGCATTATGTTATGATAAAAAAACTCAGTAAGTTTCAGGACAACTTAGTACACGTTTTTTGAGAAAATCAATATTGTCACCTTCAACCATTTTTTAGTTTTCTAAAAATTCGTTATGTGGATATTGCTGATTTTCGACGTGTAGAAGAATTTGGACCATAGGAACCTAAATGAAAATTTTTAGCTCAACCCAATTCTCCGTTTGTGAGAAACTTGCATTTGGCATTTGCTATTACACCCTGGAAATACACCCCTGTAATAGCCTACAACAAAAACAATAATAATTTTTTTTGAATGCAATTCATATCACAGTAATAGAACTTAGCTGGGAGATCCGATTTTATGGGTGGAGGTTATGGGGTCGAACCCCATCCACGCCACTCTTTATGATGTGTTTTGAATGATTTAATGATTTGGCAATGATCTGTTAGTTATGCGTTCTGTTGGAACTCGGTTATTGTTGGAGTCACCCCTGGTTTTACAATCCTTGAGAACGAAAATTATATGCCTATAATGTTGATTTCATGCGAGAAGGATGATTTTAATTTTGGGTTCTTTGTTTTCCATTTTCCTGTTAATATCTTTTCTATTTTTTTTTTCGCATTTTTCTTTGATATGTAAAACAAAAATAAAATAAAAACTATGTAACCATAAAAATATATATATATATATATATATATATATATATATATATATATTCATTTGTTTTATTAAGAAAAACAATAAAAAATAGATGAATAAATAAAACCATACAAAGAAAAAATATTATGAAAATGAAAAATGTATGGATAAAGAAGTTCTTGTTATTTGTTTTAGTTATGGTTTTACTTCGTGTTGTATGTGGTTGAACATGTAGTGGTATCTACTCAGATCGTGATGATACAAGGGTTTTCATAAAATATTTAAGTGCAAGCATCCACAAAGAGCACATTTGGATCCCTGTACAATTGCATACAAGCGATACTGCCAATAAATGTTTTTGTAAACAAATCAAATATTCTAAAAAAAATAAAATTCCAAATGGATTTTCACATTTCCTGAAAACATCATTGGAATCATAATTTTTATCTTTTTATGCTAAAATTATTGTGAAGTCACTTCACTAGGTATTCACGAAGAGGATTGTCAAAAATGCGCTATCACCAAATGGTAAAAACACATTTTATTTATTTTTCATTTAGTTGATAGCATTAGTATTAATTTAAACACTTTATGTTTTCGATATTCTCACAGTATTTGCTGCAAATTAGTGCTAACATTTTACAGGTTCAAAGACGATCAAACTTCTTCCAAAAGTGACTTTCAATAATCATAAAAAAAAATCTGAAAAAAGCATGCTTTGTTGACTGCTTGAAGAATTTGTTACTCATCATAAACATCATGACATTTGTTTTTACACAAAAAATTTTCATAAACCCATTGGCATCATGAATGTTCTCCCCCATTTATCCTTCAAAGCAGATTGGTCATCCCTGTGTTGAATCCCATCTTCCATTGAATTATCCTTCATGAATTCGCACACGCCTATCTTTCTGAGTCACATACATCTCTTTATATTTTCCTGCTCATTTTTCCTTGTCACTAAAACTATCTAACTCCCTTTCCATAACTACATTGTCTTACCATAAACATTGTTGCTACTGAGATATTTTCATTTATAGTCCTACGAATCTTTTTACAAACTCACGTTAACTGATGTGGGATTCCTTAACGCCCACCTTTCAACAAGTCTTGCCCCATCGACTTCAACACCTTATCTGGGATATAGACTAGATTCCATTTTGAGTACCTGGAGGCTTACATGCCTTAATGGCAAGTACTTTCACTGAAAATCATGGGAATACATCAAAGTCCCTTGATCGTCAGATCTTTAAAGTGGCTCAACATCATCTCATTCATTCACACTTCGCAATATGTACTCAGGTACCTTGGCACTCATTTATATAAATGGTGAGTTTGCCTCACATTGGTTAATGACATTCATAAATGGTTGGTAATCCAATGACTTATTGTCATGCTCGACATCGACACATTCATTCACATGACTAGAATTGTACCACTGGGTTTAAAAGTGGGTGAAAACTATACAATTTTTCTTGACTTCCTCGATAGTTACAACAACATGACTTCATTTATTTGAGAGTACTATAGTTCCACTTTTGTACTTCCTCTTTTCCATGATTCATTCAACAACAATTCAGATTCCTCCACTTCACATTCTCTGATCCAGCAGACAACAATCTCAGCTACAGGAGCAATCACTTTTCATATGACCTTGCAGTAGTGACATATTCCATGCCCTAGTAGCCGCATCAACCATATTCCTATTGCATATTTTATCAACATTTTGGGTAAGTGGAGGTATTTTATTTTCTAAAATTTCATCATGTAATTCCTCAACTGCTAGCAATGAATAATTTGGAAAATTCCCTCATCAAGTTTCCTTTCCTTTTCACTTCTATGACTTATGCCACGTTGCATGAGGACATGCAATCAGTTCAGTTGGGGGGTAGGGGACTTTATTAACTATCATCACTCCATTTTTCCACTACCATCATTCCATTTTTCATCTCATTTACCATTTATGGACATTTATTTTCCAACTATACTCTATTGTGATTTTCCTTATAAGCATTGATATACATACTGGCATGATTCACAAATATAAAAAAAGGGCTTTCTTATACTCAGTGATGTTTCCTTATGCACATTGATAGCATATATTTTCCAGTAAGAATATGGGCAAATTATTATCATAACAACTAGAGAACAAATAACGAAATGAATGTTGTTAACACAAGAACCAACATTCTTTATATTCATAGTTGTCACACAAAAACCAACCATAAGAAAATGTTAGTTGTTACTCATGTAAACCCCATCCTCGAAACATTCATTATCATCACTCAAAGCCAACATTCTGATGCCAAAATTTCTTGAGAATATCCATGCATGGTTGCATGAGGACATGCAACAAGTTAAGTTGGGGGGTATGTTGGGGGCTCATAAATGTCCTATTTTCATCCACCTTTCCCTTCATCATTCTCCACATTTCATTGCCCCATTAACCTTTCACGACAGCATTTTCATAAATACATTTGGGTTTCACCTTATTATTTTCCACTTTATTCATTTTAGTATTAAAAGAGAATTTGTGATTAAATGTTAGAAAATCGACATGTTTTCATATATATCTCAGATCTTTGTAATGTGTAGGAATATGAGAAGGATTAATTCAAAATGACTTCTCGAATACTTCCTCCACCATTTCAAGATTTGAGGAGATAATTCAAGCCCATTCCAAGGAGAAGATCATGGAGATTTGGTTGGAATATCTTATCCAAGATATATCAGATATATGTGTGAGGATTTGAAGGGATTATATTTTGTAATAATGGAAAATGGTTGAGAGAATAGTGGATCTATAATTAGGACATGGTTATATTATCTTCAAGGCTCTCATGTATAAAAGAGAGTGGTATCTCTTCATGAGGGGGTAGTAATCATTTAGTAGTAATCAATGAGTAATAATTTGATAGTCGTTTAGTAGTAGTCCTTAGGATTTGAAAGAGAAAGGTATTCTTAGCTTTGATTCATAGTTTTGGTTTCCATGTGTTCATTATTCTTTTATGAAGATTGATTTGATTATTGTAATATAAGATTGCTTCATTGGTGTGTGCTCTCATATGTTGTTGTGCCATTCAACTCTTCACATGTTGTATCTGCTCTTCCTTCATGTAGTTCTCCATTCTTAGATTAATTTTATTTACGCAATTTCCCATTCCTATATTAATTTCATTTCCTCAATTTGCCAATCCTATATTAACTTCATTTATGCAATTTCCATTTCCTAGATTAATTTCATTTACGAAATTTTCCATTCCTAGATTAATTTCGTTTACGCAATTTCATTTCAGACCTGTGTTTCAATTTCCTGCATTGTATTAATGATTCAATTCTAGTCGTGTGTTTCAATTTCCTGCATTAGATTAATGATTCAATTTCAGTCGTATCTTAAACATTATATTGGATTAGTTCCACTTCAATCTTTCATATACTTTGCGTGTGCTTCGTCAGTTTACGAACCCTGGGTTGAAAAATTAAATAGTTGGGAAAATACTAAAATGAAATTAAACCCACAATAATTTGGCCCAATGTAATGAATTTCATTCCATTTACGATTGTTGTTCCTTTATAGGTGTTGCATCTCTAGAGGCTGGATATTGAAAACAAAAGGTAAGAACCTACGTAGGCAACAAGTAAAATGCTTGTACCAACACCTACCTTCGGCTGATGCATAGAGGTTGGTTTTAGGAAATATTTAGAGACCAACGAAAGTCTACAAATGAGAGGAAATATAGTTAAATGATTGGTAGCTTACTATATGTGACAACATCCAGACCAGATGTAATGTTGGAAGTTGGACAGGTGGCACAATTTCAAGCAACACCAAAGGAATCACATGTATTAACAATGAAGAGGATTTTTGGATATCTCAAAAGAACAAAAGAGTTTGGATTATGGTATCCAAATGGAAAGGATCTAAAACTTATTACCTATGTTAGAACCATGATTTTTATGGCTAAGGTTAGAGGTCTGTCAACAATTTTTCAAAGTCATGCATTTTAGCATCCATATTGTTTTTATGACTGGCATCATCTAACATCTCTAAGGATCAGTTTCAAAAGGAAGCTTATCATTTATTTGTTCCATTTCCATTTGAAACTGTGTGATGCAAAATTTTATATGAGCTTCCTGGTGCGCTTCACCGCACAAAGGATTATGTCACGTAGTGGATTTTCATCACGCAGTGGATTTTGTCGCGCAATGGATTTTCGTCACATAATGGTTTTTTGTCGTGTAGTGGATTTCGTCGTGCAATGGATTTCATCGCATAGTGGATTTCATCATCCAATGGGTTGTCGTGCATGGGATTATGTCATGAATAGTATTTTTTCGAGAAGAGGATGTCATCTCACAGTGGATTTTCCTGCACACAGGCTACAGGTTGCACTGCAAAAATGACTAGTTTAGTGGTCAACTTCAAGATCAATTTTTTACCAACTATAGAGAATTTTTTAAAATACATGAGAGGTTTTTGTTGAAGAAAAACCAAATAATAAAAAACTCTCTCAGATATTCAAAATGTGTCCCTGATTTGGATATTCGAAGGAATATTTTAGCCCTATTTTTCATCTTTCATGATTTCATGTCCGAGACATGTTTTTGCAACATGTATTCCAACCAACTGGAGATGAATTTAAAGAAACTGAGAGAGGTTTTTATTTATAATGATATTAACTAAAAAAAACTCTCTTAGTTTATAAAAATAGTTTTTTATCAGTGATATGCGATGTCATCTTTAATACCTATTTTCCCAGATTGTTGTGCATTCTGCTGTGTTTTTGCTATAGGTTACTGTTGCGTAGAAGAATTGTTGTGCAGGGATGACATAGTGTCCAAAAATGCACATGATGTAAAATAAAAACCATATATTCAAATTTTTATCATGATCAATTAATGCAAAGAATATTTCGGTTACTATTATGAGTTGGCAAAGTTGGGTTTTCTATTTTTAGTGAATCCGTTGAAGTTATTGTTCTCTTTCAAAGAAAACGGATCCATGATTCTAGGAGGGAGTAGTTCGACCCTAGAATCCAAGGGTGACATTATATTTCTATATATGGGGATCATTTTCATGTAAACAAGGTTGGTTGGAAAAGTTGGTAGACGACAACTATTGTATGTAATTTGAGTTTTTGACCAGAATTGAATGCAAAGGTCTTGTAACTTGATGAAGATATTATAGTTGTATCAGTTGGATGTATTTTGTTCCTCTCTTTACGTTTGTGCTTCCTGTCATATTTTATTCATATATTTTTCTATCTATTTCAAAATGAATTTTCGAGCATGTGGATTCGCTGCGTAGTACCCCTTGTTCGCGCCACTTAGACAAAATGATTTCTTCTAAATGTTAACTCTGAATTCAATCGCAACTGTGCTCCAAGTTACTTCCTGTGGTTTTATCCCACCCCACATTACAGTTTTACACTGAATATTGTTTCTCGCCTAGCCTTATCCTCTCAAGTTCAGTAAATAAGTCATTTCTCCCTGTCTTTTCCTCAGATCGACTCCATAGCCCAAGTCTTACTTTCTTGCACCAATATAACCATAACCCACTATATCATAGGTGTTAAATGTAGCCATTGCCTTCAAAGTCATATCCTGCGCGAAGACTCCGCCATTTCCGAGAGAGCCCTCTCCAGATATGAAAGGTTAGTTTCGGGTCTCAAAGTTGGTTGAAAATGTTAACTTCATCATCTATTTATCAACTGAACAGATTGACGAAGTGATAACATTGTGGTGTCATTGTCGACGATGGAATTGAATAAATTTTCCCTAGGAAGAATGGCATTGTTTTAGTTCTAAGGTCTGATAGCAGAAGACACTTATGCACATATTGGCTATCTTTCTGCTCTGGCGACTCCACGCATCAAAAAATCAGTTGAAAGTGATTCCACTAGCATAATAATACAGAGATAAATTTCTCATGGTGACTCCAATCAAGTATCAAATGATATTCAAAGACTCCACTAGAGAATGAGATCTTTTGACAGAGATATGGAAGAGCAGTATGGAGAAATAAGGTACTCGAGCTCAAGTTTAGTTCAATAAGTATTTTTTATGTTTGATCAATATCTTCTTGTCCTTTCCTAATATTTTCAAAGGAATATTTCTTCACTTACTACATTCAAATGAAGCCCAAAAATATACCCTTGTATATCCCCCATGGAAAACTATAGGTATACCTCCTTCTTGTATAACCAATATTCACCAACCTCCTTCCTCTGAGCCATATGATGTTCATGATCATTCTTGTGATCTTAATGAAACCAAAGATGAGATTGTACCTTTTTTTCTTAATCATACACCCTCCAAGATTCAAGAAAGATACAGTCCTCTTAAATTTCCTTCCATCCTTCATGACTTTCCTTTGAAAAATTATAAGTACCTTCCTTGGTTCAATGGAGAACTTGACAGAAAGTCAGTTGAAAAACATATTTAGGAATTTGATCATTTCATAGAGATTTTTGAGATCGAACATGATGGTGTGTCTATGAGGGTCCTTTATTAGTTCTTACAAGGAGATGCCAAAGCATGGTTCACACATTTGCAGCCTTAGTCGATTGGCTCGTAGGATGAATTGAGGGAAGTTTTCCATAGATTTTGGGGTGAGAGAAAGTCACGGGATATACTCCTTTCATATTTGTATGCCATGAGAAGAGGGAAATATGAAAGAATCTCAAATTTCAGTAGGAGGTTTTCTAGTCTTTATTATAAACTACCTAAAGAAATCCAACCTCCTGAATTTGCTGCCATGCTCCATTATGTAACAACCGTTCAATCATAATTATATTTTCTTTTGATGGATATGAAGTCTATGTCTTTGCAACAGATGTTCAACAATTCTCAGGAAGTTGAAGAAAATATCCGAGCATGTAAACAGATTCGAAATGAGGAGTCATATGCTAAAGAACATGACAATGAATATGAACAAAGAACAATTGATTTGAATCTTGAGAAGAGGGTTAATAATTTCATATGTCCTCTTGAAGATTTAAATGATGATGATTTTGCAAAGGATTATATTCCACTTATTGAAAAATAAAGTGCTAATTTAGCTTCTGATCCATCCCATGATAATCACGGGGTCGATTGTTTTATGTATTCATTTGTAGATAGTCAAGAAAATGAATTTGCAAATCAGCTTGTTGAAGAGTAGTTTGATGTCCCAAGTTTTTTCATGTTACATGACATTGCAGATGTTGTTGATTTGTAATTATATTATGAATATGATGATGACTATGATGTTGACTTCCTAGAAAAAACAGTTGCATGTTCTCTATAAGAAAATGTTCATTTTCAAAAGTGTAATGAGATCAATCAGTCTACATATCATAGTTACAAAGAAGAATATGAATAAAGTACTGAATCAACTAAAGGAAATTCTTTACCTTTATGATTTTCTTCGTTTAAATTGTTGAAATAAAATTTAAAGATCATCACCGAGGCAGAGGAATGTGTGCTGATGCAAAATCATACTGATTCATGGGAAAAAATTGACAAGAAATTGCAAGAATCTTCTCATGTGTTTAATGAACCTGTTTCTTGTTATATGGAAGGTTTTATCAGTTCAAAATTACAACCATTAGTCGAAGATGAATATGAAAATGAGTGTGTCCGTAAATCGAAAGAAATTGAAAAATGTGCATATGACAACAGTGAAGAAAATGAAGAAATTCTTGAATTGGATGAAAGAACTTTCCATTGTGTTTTGCATCTTTCGAATTGCTCAAGAAAAATGTTTATAATGTTTCAAATCAAAAATCCTACAGACATGATGTTGAATATGAATAAAGAAGTGGACTTGCAAATGAAAACTGTCTTCCATTATGTTTTTCTTCCTTTGAGTTGTTGAAAGTAAATCATGAGATAATAGAGGAAATAGTGAAGTCTGATTTCATTCACAGTGACATTGTTTTACATGAGAAAATTGTTATCAGTGAAGAGGACCAACAACCTTCTCATACTTTTAATGACCATGTTGTTGATTACATGGAAGGGTATTTCAATTCAGATTTGCAGCCTGTAATCAACTATCAGCCTAGAAATAAATATGTTGGTCAATTAATGTCAGTGTTAGATATGGATTGCTTCCCAGTAGGGGTTTCATTTCAGCCAACACTATCTTCTTATCTAGAAGATTGCTATTTCCAACAGAATCAACATGTTTTCTAGCCTTTTGTGGTAATCAATAGGTTGAATTGCATGAAAACAAGGATGTAGTGGAAGGTGTGAAACATGATTGTTGCTTTATGCACATTCTGGAGAATCCATTTGCAGTTTTGTTGGAGGCAACAAATAGTCTCAATGTTTTTGATTTTTTGAGATTTGAATTTATAGATAAATTTTTAAATGACTTATGAGTAAACAAGCTTTTGAAGAAGATTGTGCAAAAAAAACAAAAAGTGGATAAAGAGCATGCATCGTTGCATTGGCATTTTGAATTCACTTGATTGACATATTTTTCAACAGTTAGGGTAGGTAGGAGTGCGAATAAGCTCTGCACTACGATCATTTCTTTTAGCAATCTACAGTTTTCATTTTCATCTTAGTTTCATATTTCAGTTTGGATCATATACAATTTTGGGTTTCAACGGATGTAGGTTACAAGTTACAGTTGGAAAGTTGAGTTTGGGAAAATCCCAATGGATTGGCACATGTTCTATCATTCTTTGCTACGTAACAGGGAGGATAGAATCCCTGTTGGAGCCAATTGTTAGTACCATGATTTTCATGGCTAAGGTTAGATATTTTTCAACAATTTTTCAAATTCATGCATGTTAGCACCCATATTGTTTTTATGAGTGTCATCATCTAACCTCTCCAAGGGATAGTTTCAAAACGAAGCTTATAATTTATTTGTTCCATTTCCATTTGTAACTGTGTGTTAGAAAATTTTCTACACACTGTGCAAAGCACTTCACCATGCAAAGGATTATGTCATGCAGTGAATTTTCATGATGCAGTGGATTTCATCGCACAGTGGATTTCCATCGCGCAGTGGTTTTACATTGCGTAGTGGATTTGGTCGCGCAGTGGATTTCGTCGCGCAATGGATTTCGTCGCGCAGTGGATTTCATCGTGCAGTGGGATATCGCTCATAGGATTCTATCGCACATAGGATTTTTTTCGCGCAGAGGATGTCATCATGCAGTGGATTTCATCATGCAGTGAATTTTCTTGCGCACAGGCTACAGGTCGCACTGTGAAAATGACTAGTTTAGTGGTCAACTTCAAGATCAATTTCTGACAAACTCGAGAGGGATTTTGAAAATACCTTATATTTTTTAGTCAAGGACAAACCAGACAATAAAAACCTCTCTCATATTTTCAAAATGTGTCACGGATTGGGACATTCGAAAGAATCTTTGAGCCCTATTTTCCATCTTTCATGATTTCCTGTCCGAGACATGTTTTTGAGACACATATTTTTCCCAACTGGAGATGAATTTAAAGAAACTGAGAGAGGTTTTCGTTTAAAAAAATATTACCTAAAAATCCCTCTTTCAGTTTCTAAAAATAGGGTTTTATCAGTGAGATACGATGTCAACTTTAATTCCTATTTTCTGAGTTTGTTGTGAATTCTGCTGCATTTTTGTTGTAGGTTACTGTTGTGTAGAAAACTTGTTGTAAATGGATGACAAAGTGTCCAAAAATGAACATGATGACTCATAACAACCATATGGTTGAATTTTGATCATTATCAATAACTGTAAATAATATTTCGGTTACGATTATGATTTGGCAAAGTCATGTTTTCTATTTTTAGTGAATCTGTTGAAGTTATTGTTCTCTTTCAAAGAAAATGGATCCATGATTCTAGGAGGGAGTATTTCAACCCTAGCCATCAAGGGTGAAATTATCTTTCTATATATGGAGATCATTTTCATGTAAACAGGTTCGGTTGGAAAAATTGGTAGACGACAACTATTGTATGTAATTTGAGTTTTTGACCAGAATTTAATGCAAAGGTCCTGTAACTTGATGAAAAGATTCTAGTTGTAGCAGTTGGATGTATTGTGTTCCTCTATTTACATATGTGCTTCCTGCCATATTTTATTCATATCTTTTTCTGTCTATTTAGGAACAAATTTTCGAACCCGTTGATTCGCTGCGCAACGCCCCTTGTTCGCACCACTTAAACAAAATGTTTTCTTCTAAAAGTTAACTCTGAATTCACCCGCAGTGGTGCTCCGAGTCACTTCTTGTTTTTTTCTCCCGCCTCACATTACTATTTTACACTGAATATTGTTGCTCACCTAGACTTATCCTCTCAAGGTTCGTCACTGAGTCATTTGTCCCTGCCTTTTCCTCATATGGACTCCATAGCCTAAGTCTTACTTTCTTGCGCCAATTTAACCAGAACCCACTATATCATAGGTGTTAAATATAGCCATTTTTTTCAAATTCATATCCTTCATGGAGATCGTGCCATTTCCGAGAGAGCCCTATCCAGATCCGAAAGGCTAGTTTCAGTTCTCAAAGTTGGTTGGAAAAGTTACCTTCAACATATGTTTATCAGCTGAACAGATTTACGAAGTTCTAAAAACCTACATAGATGCATATTGGGTAGGTTGCATTGATGACCGATGAAGCACCACTGGAGCAATGTTCTACTCGGGTGAGTTTTTAGTATCTTAGCTAAGAAATAAAAAATTATCAATATCTTTATCTACAACCGAAGCAAAGTATATTGTAGTAGCAGGATGTTGTACACAAGTTCTATGGATGAAACAAACTCTGACAGATATAGAGTTTGAGTATGATGATCCCATTCAAATATATTGTGATAATACATGTGCCATTAGTATCTCAAAGAAACTGATCATGCACTCCAAGATGAAGCAAATTCCAATAAAGTCTCACTTTCTACGGGAAAATGTTACAGAGAATAACATCAGAGTTGAATATGTGGGAACAAAAGAATAAGTGGCAGACAAATTTACAAAACCACTTCCATGGTAAGCCTTTAAGTATCTTCGCTAGAGACTCAGAGTAATTTCTACTACAAAATTAATTATTTTGAATGCTTATCTTATATGTCATATATTTACACAAGGAAGCACCATAAAGAGGACAGTTCAGGTTGGGAGATCAATTTCAGGAAGAGTTCAGTTCGGGGGAGAAACACCAGATGGAAACATACCTTTTCCATTGATGAAAAATGGGGATATATTTATGAGATGCAAAGGTAAATGCTTGGAGAAAGAGCACATAGACATGGTTCTAGGGGGAGGTATGGTCACAGGGGAACAATGGTCACAGGGCAAGCATGATTGATATGACTTCAGTATTGCATCAAAGTGTTTCCATCAATTCCAAAGGGGGATTATTGATTATTTGGGTTGGTTGTCATTGATGTCAAGCCTTGAATAAAGTCTACTAGGGAATTCCGGTAGCATAAAGGTTTGAGTAATGGACCTAAGTTTGTTTGACGTATAATGGTATGAGTTTTAATCTATTTGAATGTAATACTATTCTATATGGATAGTACGTTTCATGCCATTTTAGGTTATGTGGAACGTCACATAACTCCTCACGGTTAGATAGTTATGGCCATGTGAAGTTGGAGAACCCTCGTGAGTCATCTAGAAGGTGCAAAAGGTCAAAGTAGTCAAAGTGGTTGCAAAGAAGAAATTATTTAAATAATAAAGTGAAGTGATGAGTGTACTATAAGTTAAAGTGGATAGAAAAGAAATTATCTAAATAATAAATTTAATGGATAAATTACTAAGTGGACAAGTGGTTAGAAGTGGGTTAGCCCTAAAATAAGGAAAGTTGTTTAAGATGGTTAGAAGGTAACCTCTTCAGGAAGTTACATAAAAGTATAAATAAGAGGAAATGATCTCTAATTTTAATGATAGTTGAGAATATTGAATATATACAAGTGATTGAGGTAACAAAAGGATATCTAAGGTGAATTTTAGAGGGAAGGTGAAGTAAAGAAGACAAAAATTCAAGGTAGGATAAATTCTTTTGATGATGCTTTATAAGGTATTTTATTTAGAAGGAATATCACCATTTTCACAATACATTTTTTTATAGAATGATTCAGACTGCGAAATAAGGAGGTCATTGAGAAAACATATCCAAGTAGTTGTGACTAAAATTTCATCTTGTGGGTCATTGTATTTTTGTAGTTACACTCCGTGGAAAATAGGTTTTGTGGGTAGTCCTGAAACCAGTCTAAAACAAGTGTTTTGAGTAAAAACGCCATAACTTATTCATAATAGATCCAAATTCAGTAAGACCAAATGTATTGGTTAGAGTAAATCCTTTGGTATTCTGTTTACCATGTTCATGTCCATACAACAAATATTCCATGTCGGGCACTCTCTACAATTCCTCTCTCTAGAATAAGCCAAAATTCAACAAGGTATGCCATTTTTTCTATAACTCCTTTTCTAAGAGGTTCCAAGTAGTGAAACCTAGAAAATTGCATAAAATACACTGAAGAACATTATGTATTATTTTCAGATATTTATTCATTATAGCTACATAGTTATGATTATTTCAAGTTAGGGTTGTTGACTAATCAAAATTAGTCATGTGAGAGTAAAGTAAAGTTTGATGAAAATTCTAGTCTCTTGTTGTTAAAGTTAAGGAAGGTTTGTAGGTATGTGATCATATACACCAAGTATATTACAGAGTTAAAAATCAGATTTGGATGATGAAATTGATGAGGTATTTTCTTTTAGGTACATGTTGGGTACATGGTTGAGACAAGTAGTTGATGAGTTGGCACATACATGAGGTGTATAGTTGATGATGTTGGCACATATTGATGAGTCATATTTTATGTGTACTTGATGCATTATTGGTACATATTCGGTGCATGGTTGATGCACTCGTTGATTGTATAGGTTGAGGTATAGGTTGGTGCATGGTTGATGCATTTTTTTATGGTACAAGTTGATTACAAGTTGTTTGGTACAGGTTGTTACATGTTGTTTGGTGCAGGTTGATTGGTACAATTTTACAATAGGATATCTCACAGTGATAGTGTGACAATGGTTCCATAATTCTAATTCTATGATAGGGTGGTTGGATGGGGAAAGAAAAAGTGGTTGTAGCCACATTCTTTTTGTAGTCGAAGAACATAGAAGGATGTAGCCAGAGAATTCGATAGTTGTATCTTCCCTCAGGTTGTAGCTTGAGAAACTAGGGGGTTGGAGCCTACTTCCATTCATAGCTAGAAAAACAATGAATTTGGTTCTTCGAATGAATGTAATTCTTAAAGAAATATAATAAAAATAATTTCGTGGTTTTCTCCTGCTTTGGGTTTCCACGTAAAAACATTGGTGTATTGTGTTTGTGTATGATTGCTCATGTGTTCATTGTTTGTTTACTATGAAACTATTGGATGATAATGATACATTGACATAACACTTTAATTATATGGTTAAAAAGGATTGGGGAGTTGGAGCTTCCTTCAGGTTGTAACCTGAGAAACTAGGGGTTTGGATCCTCCTTCCAGTTTCAACTAGAAAAAAAAGGAAGTTGGTGCTTCAAATGAATGTAATTCTTAAAGACATATAAGAAAAATCATTTTGTGGTTTTCTCCCACTTTGGGTTTCCATGAAAAACATTGGTGTATTGTGTATGTGTATGATTGTGCATGTGTTCATTGTTTGTTTACTATGCAACTATTGGATGATAATGCTACATTGATATAAAAATTTCATTTTATGGTTAAAAAGGATATTATTTCTCTATTAGTGATTCACCCCCCCTCTCAGTAATCCAACAATTCAAGAGTTGGTTTCACCTTACAGTTGCACCTGGATAATTCATAAGTTGTTTCTTCCAATGGATGTATTCTTTTTATATATACGAAAAGAATTATGTGGCTTTATCCCATTTAGGTTTCCACATATATTATAGTGTACTATGTTTATGTGGATGTATATTATTCTCTATTGATTTATACTTATCATGATATATAGATGATATACTACTGATGATGTTAATTATTACATATTTTGATTAAAAGTGATAATAAATTGCTCATACTAATCCATCCCCCCTCTCAGTATTTCAACAAGGGAGAGGGAGACAAAGAGAGGGGGTATAGAGAGAGAGTGCGAGGACAGGGGGGGTAGGGAGAGAAGAGGGGTA
>JZKD02S2248582.1:217897-293174 GCA_000966675.3 Picea glauca
TGTAGGAGAGAGAGAGAGAGAGAGAGAGAGAGAGAGAGAGAGAGAGAGAGAGATAAATGGAAAATAAAAAATATCTTATATGAGAGTGTGTGTGCTCTTAGGAACATGTATGTGTCCTCATAATGTGTCCATGCTATTAGGATCATGTGCACATTCCTAGAGAGCGTGCATGATCTTAAGAATACATTTGTGTTTGTTTGAATTCAATTTTTTTTGAGTGGGATTGACAACTTGGTTTCCACATATGTGGGTTCAGGATGACAAACCTAGTGGTTTGGTCTACAAATTCATAAAAACCTCCATTTTTGTGAATATATCTCTATATCTATGTCTTTTATTCTATTTTCCTATAGGTTAAAGAATTCAATTGTTGACGAAACTACAAACATATATAGATTCGGCTATGGAGATTCCAAATATATAGTGTTTTATTTTTAAATTAACATTTTTTACTATTTTTATTATATTTTTTTCTTTGCATATATAAAAATCCTAAAATACATATGTCTCTTATTTATGCTATAATGGTTTGTCAACTTAGCCATTTCTTGAATGAATTATATGATGAACTAGAAACACATATCTACAATCTAAAAACAAAAGATTATTTTTATCATGCTACGATCCTCTTAGACCGCACGAACAAAATCCTTTGTAATTTAAAGGATATATTGGCTTTGATCATTTAAAAAAAATATAAAATTAAAATCATAAATTTCCAAAAAATACATCACACTAGAACAATAGGTTCTCTACAAGCATAAAAAAATTTGTAGCGAAATTCCACTGTTAAGGTAATCAACAACTGTAGGAAAAAAGACATATACGATATATTTTATTGGAAAATAACATAAGGCTATTAGAAAAAATCAAATTTTACATAGTTATTTACAATTTATATGAATAAAAGTTGTATATTCAAAAAACTAATTCAATTTCCTACATGTCATATTCTTACACCATACCCAAATTCATTGTAAAAGTACCGTGAGTAATCCATCCAAGTTAAAAGATTGTTTTTTTTCCATGTTTGCATTGCCACTAACACATCATGAGAGACCATCATTAACTTTCACAGACCCTTGACATAGTTTAGAGACAGGGTTAAGTGTTCATCATCTGAGTTGAGCTCATGTTCATTTAACACGTCAAAATTAACTTTCTTTTTGTATATGAGGATATTAGATACACTACTTTTTAAGTTCCAAACATCTCTGAAAAAATCACCATACAAGATATATGGAACACTATAGAAAAACTCCCACTTTATTATTATAGAAGACCCTTGAGGTATGGAAACACTAGAAAATCGATCCTATTATGGAAGGGATCCTCTCATGTTTACTTGCCTCTTCAAGGGGGAAACCTTCAAATGAAATACATGCTCCAAATAAAACACTTCTCAACTTGTCTCATTACATTTATTGAACCTGTTTATATAGTGCTACCGGCCACTAAGAACATTATAGAGGAAGAAGATTCTAGAAGTATAAACTTCTAATAAGTCCTCTTAAATTTATTATGTTTATACTAATGTATATAACAAGCATAATGGGCTTTATTTAATAATATAGTGGACTTAGTCCACCTTACATTGAATGACCTCCAATGTTATCATTATGGTCCCTTCGAGCCCCCTACTACCTCTCTAGATACACTACATTCAATACCCTTTATGAAATCATTGTCCTCAAAAATTGTTATGAGGGTGTACAACCATATACCAGGGTCCCAGGGGTATGTGTTGACCATAGTGCTAAAGTATTTTGGAGAACATGGGTCCCATGTAGAAATGTGAGCTACCACACTGAAGTAGTCCAACTTCCATTGTAAACATGGGTCCCATATCCAAGTTCTCATGTAAATTCCACGTTGCAAATATTGGAAATCAATAACCAACTGAAAATGATGCTCCAAACATGGAAACTATTCATCTAGATCCAAATATGTAGAACTATATAAAGAATCATCCACTACTACCAGAGAATAAGAAAACTAAAGAAGAATATGCATATAAGGCTCTTGTTTAATCTTAAGGATGTGTCATTCATGAAGTGGAGTAGAGTCATCAAATGGAACATGGAAGTGGTTTTCATCCCATAAATGACAAATTTCCATATACCAATCTATTGGGTATGTGCTATATTTTTTGCATGTGTGCGTGTGGATCCTTATTTTTTGCTATTTTTAGTGGATTTTGCTATTTTTAGCGATTTTCTAAATTAATATTGGATTAAGGGATTAGGGTTTTGGTATCTACAGAAAACCTAAAAGAATTGTACATATTGTATGGTGAATGGTGAAATTCGAGAACAATGAATATAAGAGAGGTTTTCCCCGGTTGAGGATTTCCAGTATAAATATCTATGTACTATGTGTGTGATCCATTGATTAAATTTTATTTTTCTTAAGAATATATATGAATTGCTTTACTTCACAGGTTTAAAACTTACATGTGGTATGAGAGCTCATTTTTGTCTTCAAAGGGACACCTCTGTTGTTGAGGGTTTGGCTCGATCTTGATAGATCAAGTTTATCTTGGGTCTGTGATAAACCTGGTTTTAGTGGGAGATTTTGCAGTGGTTATTCGAGTGTATAAAGAGGAAAGGTGAGATCTTATAGAATCGATATAGAGAAGTTCAATGGTAAAATATTTGAGCTATGGAAGATCAAGATGGAGGACCTTATTGTATACAAACAACAATGGATCATTGTGGATTATGGTACACAACCTACTAGTACGCAGCCTACTAGCACACAGATGAATGGTACACAACCTACTAGTACACAAACTACTAGTACACCACCTATTAGTATGTCAAAAGAATATTGGGAGAAGTTGGATAGAAGAGCAAGGAGTACTATTCGACTCTGCCTTGCATATTCAGTGTTGTTGAATGTCTCGGAAGAATCTAAAGCCAAGGAACTATGGAATAAGCTAGAGAATTTGTATCAATCAAAGTCCCTAGTAAATAAGTTGTTTCTTCGAAAAAAGTTGTATCATATTAGGATGGAAGATGGTGATTATGTGACAGAACATATAAATGCCTTTAATACTCTGGTAAGTCAACTTGTCTTTGTTAATATTACGATTGTAGAAGAATATAAGTGTATTAATTTGTTATGTTCTTTTCCAGACTCTTGGGATAATATAGTTGTAGAAATTGGTAGTACCACTCAATCTACATTGAAGTATGAGGATGTAGTTTCATCCTTGTTATCTGAAGAGATGAGGTGGAAAAGCATGAATATTCATAGCACATATGTTTTATTTATAAGAGGTCATACTCAAGACAATAATTTTGGTAAGCCTTTGGGGGGAAGATCTAAATCTACAGGTAGATCTAAGTCTCTAGGAAAATATTTGAGGAAATGTTGGAAGTGTGGTAAAACAGGGCATTATAAGAAAGATTGTAAGTCCAAGAAGGTTTAAAAACCAAAGGGATCTGATAGTACCTCTTCCACAGAGGAAAAAACCTCCACTGAAGAAGGAGGTGACATTTACCTAGCATCTACAGGTACACATGTAGACCGTGATGTATGGTTGATTGACTCAGGTGCATCATACCATATGAATCCTCACAGGGAGTGGTTCTCTGAATATGAAAAATATGATGGTGGTGATGTATTCCTAAGAGATGACTCGACAACAAAAATCATGGGACATGGAAGGGTTAATTTTTTGCTAAAATATGGAAGGATTAGAACTCTCCCTGAGGTTCTGCACATTCTAAAACTAGCCAGGAGCCTAATATCCATAAGCAAGTTGGATGATGTAGGAGTGGATAATGTATTGGGAAAGGGCACTTGCAAGATGGTACGAGGAGAAATGGTTTTGATGAGGGGACTTCAATGTGGAACTTTGTACAAGTTTTTGGGAAGAACTTATACTAATGGGTGTAACATTTATGTTGTCCATGAGTAGAGAAATGAAGGAGAAAAGACCAATATTTCCCCTAAAAAGAAGACCATGTTGTGGCATCAAAGACTGGGTTATATTGGAGAAAAGGGCCTTCAAACACTACACGATAAATGTATGGTTGAAGGTATGTCTAATTTCACTCTGGATTTTCATTTTTGTGAACATTTCATATATGGTAAACATAATCAAGTAAGATTCCCATCTGGTGCTACAAGAGCAAAGGGAATCTTAGAGTTGATACACAGTGATGTGTTTGGACATGTTCCTGTTCCATCCCTAGGTAAATATATGTATTATGTTTCATTCATAGATGATTTCTCAAGGAACACATGGATTTATTTTCTTAGAAAGAAATCTGAGGAATTTGTTAAATTTAAAGAGTTTAAGGCCCTGGTGGAAAATCAGACAAAAGAATAAAATAATGGTATTGAGAACATATAATGGTGGAGAATTCTGTGGAAATGAATTCAAAGAATTCTGTAAGAAGTGTGGTATAGAAAGGAAGAAGACTACTCCATACACTCCTTAGTAGAATGGAGTTTTAGAAAGGATGAACATGACATTGATGGGAAAAGCAAGGAGCATGCTTAGCGGTTCCAAGTTAGGACAGGAATTCTAGGCAGAGGCAGTGGCTACAACATGTTACCTGGTTAATCGATCACCTTCATCAACATAGGATGATAAAACTCCACATGAGGTATGTACTGAAAATAAACTCTCTCTTCAACATCTTAGAGTGTTTGGTTGTGATGCTTATGTACATGTTTCAAAGGAAAATAGGAGTAAACTGGATAAAAAGGATGAAAAGTGTATCTTTATTGGTTATAAAGATGGTGTGAAAAGTTAAAATCTTTGGAACCCAGATACCAAGAAGACGTTTTACAGTCGAGATGTTTTTTTCAGAGAGGTAAAATATGTTTCCAAACAGGAATTCCTACAAAGGCCAAAAGAACCTGAGAAAATAGAGCTTGTGTTGGACGATGAAAAATCTGAATCATCTAAAGAAGATGAAGCAAAAGAAGAATAAGAAATGCATACCCGAGTATTGAGGAGATTAGTTAGAGAAAGAAGGAAACCATAAAGGTATAATCCACCTTATTTCTGTTCCATTTTTTCTTTATCTATTACTGATGATGATCCCATAACTATTAGGGAAGCAGTGAATTCAAAGGATATTAAACTATGTAAGAAGGTCATGGTTGAAGAAATGGATGCCTTGGATAAGAACGAGGCATGGGATATAGTTGAGTTTCCATATGGAAGAAAATCTGTTGGTAGAAAATGGTTGTTTAAGAGGAAGTTCAATGCAGAAGGAAAAGTGGAGAAATACAAAGCTCGGTTAATAGAAAAAGGCTATTCTGAGGTAGAGGGAATTGAGTTTGGTGAGGTTTTTTCTCTTGTTTCTACATTAATTTCTATTAGATTTATTTTATCTATTATTTCTTCTTTTGATATTGAAGTGGAACAGATGGATGTGAATAAAACATTCCTACATGGGGATCTCGAAGAATAAATCTACATGAAGAAGCCATAAGGATTTGTAGTGAATGAAAAGAAAGAGTTGGTTTGTAATCTAAAGAAGTCACTATATGGTATGAAGAAATGACCTAGGATGTGGTACCAAAAGTTTGACACATACATCCTTGGATTGGGATTTGTGAGAAGCACGACTGATCACTATGTATATTCCAAGGAGGTTGGTAATGACTTCATTTATGTAGTGTTGTATGTTTATGGCATGTTGTTGGTAGGAAATAACATGGATGTTATCAAGGAGGTGAAATCGCATCTATCCTCCAAATTTGACATGAAGGATCTCACTGTTGCTAACCTCATACTGGGAATGGAAATTAAAAGAGATCGTGCAAACATGAAACTCTGGTTGATTTAGAGAAAAAATGTTGAGTCGATATTGCAGAGGTTTAATATGCATGGAAGTAAACTAGTCAAGGTTCTTATTCCTATAGGTGTAAAGTTATTTGTAGATGAGTGTCCCAAGACATAGGAAGAAGAAGAGAAAATGTCTCATGTTCCATATGCTAGTGTAGTTGGCATTTTGATGTATGCAATGGTCTGTACTAGACCAGACATTGCACATGCAGTGGGAGTTTTCAGCAGGTATATGTCAAAAATAGGGAAGGACCATTGGACAATAGTAAAGAGGGTCTTCAGGTATTTGTGTGGAAGTACCAATTATGGATTGTTCTACCAAGGAATACCAGGATTGGATAGAGAGGTGGACATACATGGCTTTGTTGATGCAGAATGGGTTGGATATCTAGATCGTAGAAGATCTACAAGTGGGTATGTGTTTAACCTATTTGGAGGAGCAATTAGTTGGATGACCAAAATATTGGTTGTAGTGGCACTCTCAACTACAGAAGTTGAATACATGGAATCCACTCATGCAAGCAAGGAAGTCATACGGTTAGAGATATTGTGTTTAGGTATTGGGTTGGTACAACAAGCAGTGAGATTAGATTGTGACAGTTAGAGTGAAATATTCTTGAAAAAGAACCCAACTTATCATTCGAAGACAAAGCATATTGATGTTCAGTATCACTTTGTGAGAGACATGATTGAGGAAAAGAAGGTGTTGCTGGAAAAGGTTGACACTTTGAAGAATGTTGTAGATTCACTGACAAAGTTTGTGAGCATAGAAACGTTCTCCTGTTGTAGAGTATCAATGGGCATTGCTTCCTTAGATTTTTTACTATATAATCATGTGGACCCCTAGATGCAAAGAAAAAAACAAGTGGGAGAATGTTGGGTATGTGTTATATTCTTTGCATGTGTGTGTGTGGATCCCTATTTGTTGCTAATTTTAGTGGATTTTCCTATTTTTAGCAGTTTTCTAAATTAATCCTGGATTAATGGATTAGGTTTTTGGTATCTACAAAATACCTAAAAACATTATATATATTGTATGGTGAATGATGAAATTTGAGAATAATGAATATAAGAAAGTTTTTCCTCAGTTGAGGGTTTCTGGTATAAATCTCTGTGTACTATGTGTATGAACCATTGATTAAATTATGTTTTTCTTAAGGATCTATATGCATTTCTTTACTTCACGGGTTTAAAACTTACACAATCCCCACAATCATAATCCAAATCATACTAGGAATATCATTCTTGATCATATTGATCCATAACATAAGGGTATCTGGTTCTAACAGTATATCCATCCTTAAATTCAATAACAACATTGAGTATTTTTATCATGTCTACATGGTTTAGGCCCCTAAGGTTTTGATAGAGAATTTATATAGAAGTTGCACCACCCAACATATCCATTGGAATCACCACATATAATATATCTCTTAAAATTCCATATCCACTAGAATTGATCTGGTATCAATTTGATCACCCTCTGAAATGTTATGAGCTCTACAGTCTCGTCATTGTCACAAATACCCTAAGAAATGGTTGATTTTAAATCAATGATACATTTACTACCAAATCTTTGATTTGGATGATTTGTTTTTTGAAGTTGGGTGAAATTGTGAGATGAACTCAGGTCTGTAATTTTTCTGGGAAAATTTGGCCCCATATACTACAAAAATAAGAAAAATTGTGCAATAGACCCCATAATAACACTAAAAATAATCATATTTAAAATGATGATTTCTTCACTTCCCAGACTCCAATTCAGGTGATTTTTTTTTAATTGGATTTTTTTCGAAGTTGAACTCAAATGTACAAACAATTTATGCAAATTCCATACAAAAAAGTACAATATTTCTCTGGAGTGTCACAAACTTTTTTTATTCTTCAAAAAATATGCAAAGAAAAAATAAATTACACACAATTCTTGCCAAGGAAAGTTATTTGATAACACTTGTTAAGTTCCAAACATTTATGAATAAAATCACCACAAAAGATATATGGAACATTATATAAAAACTCCCACTTTATTAATGAAAACCCTTGATCTAGGGAAACACCATACAATGGATCTTATTATGGAAGGGATCCTCTCCTGTTCACTTGCCTCTTCAAGGGGGAAACCTCCCAATGAACTACATGCTCCAAATATAATAATTCAAAACTTTTCTCATTACATTTCTTTAACCCCTTTACATAGTGGTACCAACCACTAAGAACATTCTATAGGAGTTAGCTTCAAGAAGTAGAACCTTCTAATAAGTCCTCTTACATTTATTATTTTTATACTAATATATTTAACTACCATAGTGGGCCTTATTTAATAATATAGTGGACCTAGTCAAGCATATGTTGAATGACCTCCACTATTATCATTATGGGCCCTCTGTCACCCCTACTAACTCTCTAGCTACACTAGAATTTATTTGAGTAGTTGTATGCTGAGATGTGTTGTACCACCATTCAACGAGGGGTAACCATTGAGCCCACTACTTTTGTCAGAATGATGCAAAAAACTACAAATATGATTCCTACACTTGTTGACAAATTCAATTTGGCCATCAGTCTCGGTACGATAGGAAATTCTAAGATGCAATTGGGTTCCCTAGAGTCTGAACAATTTTTTCCAAAAATTGTTGGTGAAGGTTGTATATCGATTAGAGATGATGTAATGAGTCATGTCATGAAGTTTTAAAATATTATCCATGAACATTTGACACAATGTCGATGCGATGAATAGGTGTTGAAGATAAAATAAATGAGAATATTTTGATAGAAAATTGACTACAACCATGATGACTAACTTATTTATTGATTTAGTTAAGCCAACAATGAAATCCATAGAAATATCTCTCCAACTAGCAGGGGGAATTAGAAGAGGTTTGGAGTGTACCCAATTATTTGATTGTTTCTCACTTGTTTCATTGATAGACATCACATTAATCTAGAAATGTGAATATGTCTTACATCATACCATCCCAGAAAAAAAGAAAATTTGAACGGTTCATAGGTTTTGGTAAACCCTGAGTGTCTAGTTGTGGGTGAAGCATGAAGCTCAGAAAGCATCGTGGATTTAGTTTGTGACTTTTGGATTAAATACAAAAAACATTTGTAGTGAAGATATTCATTTCTCCTAGAGTACCCTGGATAAAATGGAGAATGGTGTTGCAATTTTCGGATTAGTTGAGAAACTTTTGGGTCTTGCAACCATTCCTAATGAACAACTTGGAGCCAGTTTGGTACAATGAAGGAGAGGGAAAATATGGACCCTTCATCTTCATACTTCTTGGAAAGAGCATAAAAAACCATTTTTTCCTTTACCTTCTTATAAATTATCTCATAATAATATCCAAAGAGTTTGGTCACCCATTTTTGTTGCTTCGGGGATGAAATTCGTTGTTACAAAAAATACTTGAGGCTTTGATGATTAGTTTTTTTTTGGAAGTGATTCCCTAAAACATAAGGATGTCAAAGATCCACAACATGTAGAATATATAAAAATTCGTTTTATTATATGGATTGGCCCAAATATCTCTCTGGATGTTGTTTTCTAGTGAAGGCCAAATTCCTACCATCTTGCATGAGGACAACCCCAATTCTTTTCCCAAAAGCATCACATTTCAATACAAAAGTATTTGTGAATTCGGGAAGTGCTAGGGCATGGGTTCTTCACATATCTTCTTTCAAGGAGTGGAAACATTGATCGGTAGCTAGACTCCAAGTGAAAGTATCCCTTTTAATCATAACAATGAGAGGGTCTATAATGTTTCCATAATTCTGAAAAAACTTGCGATAATAGCCTGTTAAACAAAGAAAACCATGAAATTTCTTAAGAGTTTTATGGCAAGGCCAATCTTACATAGCTTCAATTTTCTTAAGGTCCACCCATACACCATCCTTGCTGAAAATATGAACTAGGTATTCAACTTTCGAGGATCCAAAGGAACATTTGTATTGTTTGATGAAAAGATTGTGTTGAGAGAGTATATGGATGACTTGATCCACATGGGTGATATGGGTTGTCCATGTTTTACTATATATGAGAATATCATTAAAGAAAAATAAGAAAAAATGAATGAGAAAAAAACATAATACATGATTCATGAGAATTTTGAAAGTGGAGGGAGCATTACAAAGTCCGAACGGTATTACCAAGAAGTCATAGTGACCCTAATGAGTTCTAAATGAAGTTTTGGGAATGTATTCCTCTTTCATACAGATCTGGTGGTATCTAGAATAGAGATCAAGTTTGGTGAAGTACTGAGCACCACTCAATTCATCCAATAGGTCATCAATGACATGAAAGGGGATTTTTTTGTGAATTTTTTGAGGGCATGAAAATCCAGACACATTCGCCAAGTACCTTATTTACTAAGTACCATGACCACAAGATAAGAATAGGGGTTGGTACTAGGATGAATAACACTCGCTTCGAGCAATTCTTGATTTTTTTTCTCAATTTCATTCTTATGGTCAAAGGGATGACAATAAGGCTGACCATTGGGAGGAAGAATTCCTAGTATGAGAGGAATGGAATAACCATGGACACCACAATAAGGGGGAATTCCCTAAGGAGTGGAAAAAACAACTAGGTGTTTGGAGAGGATAGATTGAAGGTTTGGATGCATAAAGGGTGTGTCAAAAAATTGAATGGAGTGGAGTTGGGAAATAATGTCGGAATGGCCTTTTCTGAGGAGATTTTCCATTCGACGGGAAATGATGATCTCTGCAGAGTCTGCTATGATTCCTTAAAACTTATATTGGCGTCCCTATTGTTGGAATTGCATGTTTAGTCCCTAAAAATACATGAGAATGGGTATGAGAGTGTGTAACCATTTGACACCAATAATAATGTCACAACCCTCCAAGTTTATAGAAAACATATGGGATTTTAGGTGATACTCACCAATTTGGAGCCGCCCATTTTCACAACATGCTCCACATTTCATGGAACCTCCATTGGTAGCATGATTTGAAAATTATTGATTGCACGGATAAAAAATTGTTATCTTAGGAAATGTGGCGATGAATAAAATTATGGGTGCTAACACTATCAATGAGGATGATGAATTTTTTATTCTTAATGTAACCAATTAACTTGAGTTTCTGGGTATCAGAGAAGCCAATTAGGGCATTAAGTGAAATAATAAAATCAACTTTTGATGGATTAGAGGGTGGAGTCAGATAAATTGGTTGTGGTAGCTCCTCCATAGGGGGAACAACTTCCTCCTCTTCATAAACATACTCAGTCATGGACATAAAAATATTGCGTTCCTTACACTTGTTCCCTAGAAAATATTTTTCATCAAAACTATAGCGAAGAACCTTGATTTGGAATTCACCCATTTCTTCCCAAGTTAATTTATAGATATTGAGGGGGGTTGCGGGAGAAGGATTGTTTGTTTTACATAGAGGAAGAAAATATGGTTTTTTGGTATGGGAGGAGAAAATTTGTTGTGCTTCCTTGGATCGTTGAGTAGCTTGCAACCAATTTTGGGGGTGGGCCATGAGAACATGGGCATGCATTTCATATTTCATTCCACTGATAAACAATTCCTGGAAGAAGGCATGTGAGCTTCCCTATGTTATCAAATCCATGTTCTCAAAGGTGGAAATAAATTCTTCCACTATCTAAGACTACTTCAACTTGGTGAAATGGAAAATGGTGGGTATCAAAGTCAAAGCGATCATAAATATATACAACCAGCTGTGTCTAAGAACCATACCCTTGGAATTCCTTTATATACCACTACCACCATTTCTAGTGTTTTGGATCCAGATGTAGGATACCATAGAAAATATTGGATAAATCATTAGTAATTCTGTGCAAAGAGAAATCACGTACCATTTGAGTGACCTCGCTTGTGGGATTCGAGCCATCCAATTTTCTAACCTGAATTCTAAGAAGGCCTAGGTCACAAGCATGGTAGGTTGAATGAGGACCTTGGTAATGGGAAGAGTCATTGTCTTCCTCGTAGGAAGGTTGTTTAGAAGAGGTAAGGTTGAGGGAGTGGCCCATCAATTTTTTGAGTGAGTCTTTGATGTCTTTGATGTGGGCACATTGGTCCTATAGGGTATGAATAGAGGAATTGATCCTTCTAGTATTGAAATTGAGATTCTTGATGTCCTCCTTATTCTAGAGGTTGTCAGAAATCAAGCTATTGAGATATTTGGCATGGGTGGTGGCCATTTGGGCAGAGGAAAAACATGGTAGGTAGGTCCTTGAAAAATTATAGGTGATAGTTATCACATAAGATGGGGAAAAGAGAGGAAGACAAGGGGATAGGTGGAATATAAGGGTGATAGGAAGGGTGGGTGGGACCACAGAAGAAAATGGTGAGAGGTGATAGGTATCACAAATATCCGGGAAAATGGGAATCCAATGGAATATGGCCCAAATAAGGGTGTCGGGTCGATGAAAACAAATTCTTAAAAATGATAGGTACCATGACAATCAGGGTAAAAATAGTAATAAGGGTGTCAACAAGACCACTATACTCTCTTTTTTTTCAACTCTTGTGGAGTTATACTTCGATATGAGTAATATTGTAGTGGTGAAATGACCATACTCTTAATAGGAAGAAATGTGTAGTAGTTTTGCAACCTGAATGTGGTAGAAAAGGTTGCACGAAAATATATATTGTATGTTCATTTTCTCTTATGTTTCCATCCCAAGGCTTAGGTTGTTCAGGGTTTCTACATACAAGAGTTTTGTCTGTGCTATAGCTCTTTGATATATGTGCAAGGTAGAATAGTATTACTTGACCTAATATATCATGGAACCATCTAAGGAGGCTAGACCATACCCTTAGTCATACTACTCGATTACCCAGGTACTAGATAGTATCTTCCCAAGTGTTTTTCTTAGTTTCACTATAGTGGTCAAGAAGTTGATCGGTTGATATATGCAGGGTTTCAGGATACCTAGGCGAGTTTGTATACAATTTTGTTTTTGATGTGCTACCACTCAAAGGGGTACCAATAGGGGTTATAGGGGTTTCCAACAATGTGAGATTAAAAACCTCTTTTAGTTCCAGCGAGTAAGCTTCCCCAACTATGTATTTATGTGCTAAATGACATATCATTATAGTTTTAAGACGTCGGAATACGTCTATACCCTGAAAGAAATTACCCCAAAATTCTTTCCAAGGAAAGTACTTTGATACCACTTGTAAGGTACCAGACGTAAAATAATACGTAGAAACAAGAATATTCAACATAAATCAATGGAGAAACAAAATATTGAGAAGAAAAACACAAACGAATATACGTTTATTTAGAGAAAGAAATGTTCACTTACCTCGCCGAGGGGGAAACCTCCAACAAAGAAGAGCTCTATTACAATAATTCTCAAGACAAAGATTATTATGTCTCATCATATTATTTATACTAATTCTATCTTCTAAATAACATTCTAGAAGAATATCTTCTAGAAGCGGAAGCATTTATTAAATCTTCTTACATTGACTTGTTCACATTTAATAAATATGTCTTATTGACTAATTATATCGTTTATTACATGGAAAAAATATTATTCTACCTATGTGAGGGGTTAGGGAGGTTAGTTTAGCTACTTATCTAGCTCTTATACCAATTGTTAAGTACCAAATATATACAAATATAATGACCACATGAGATACTAAGAAGAATATGCAAAATCTCCTTTATTATTACCAAAACTCTTGAGGTAGGAAAACACTATACAATGGATCATATTATGGAAGGGATTCCCTCCTATTCACTTGCCTCTTGGAGGGAGGGGAAATCCTAATGAGATACAAGCTCCAAATACAATACTTCTCTTCCACACCCCTTAATATAGTGCTACCAACCACCTAAGAACATTCTAGAGGAGGAACCTTCTAGAACTACAACCTTCTAGTAAGTCATCTTACATTTATTATGTTTATACTAATATATATAGCTACCATAGTGGGCCTTATTTAACAATATAGTGGATCTATTACACCTTACATTCAATTCCATCCATTGTAATCATTATGGACCCTCCACCCCCCCACTACCTCTCTAGCTACACTACATTCCATTCCCCTTATGAAAGTGTTTTCCTCAATGCTTGTTATGAGGGTGTACAACCATATAATAAGGTCCCATGGATAATTTTGTACCATAGTGTTGAAATAGACTAGAGAACCAAGGTTCCATGTAGAAACTAAATCCACCATGATGAAGTATTCCAATCGCCATTATAAACCATGATGCAATGTTCAAGTGCTCATGTGAACTCCATGTGGAAGATATCGAAACCCAATAACCAACTGAAAATGATGCTCCAAAGACTAACACCTGTCATGTGGATCCAAATAAGAATATCCTTCCATATAGTAGGAAAGGGGTGAAGCTTAATATGGAAGGATCCATACCACTATAGAATATATAGGCTTGACATTGGTAGTCATAACTAACTCATGAATAGTTACATTGATGTTCTCTACAGAAGGTGGATTAGAGTCATCAAATAAAATATGAAAGTGGTTGTCATCCAAAAAATAACAACTATATAGATACCAATCATCACAATCTACCTCAAAGCCAGACTAAACATATGCTTATTGATTATATTGGTCCATAATATACCTATCCTTCCTTGAAAGTTTCATCCCTTTCTGGATGTCTTCTAACTACCTTTGAAGTTTTATGAGGAGTTGAAAGGGAGTTGCCATTAGAAAAACCACATATAATATACCAAGAGAAAAATATCAAAATATTCTAACCAATGCCATTGATATGGTAGAAATGTAAGAACCCTGTAACAGGTTATGAAATCTATAGTCTCAAAGTCATCACAAAACCCCCCAAAATGGTTGATTTTAAATCAACGACATTTTCACTTCCAGAGCTCCCGTTCAGACAATTATTTTTTGAAATTGGGTGAAATTGTGAGACAAACTCATATATGTAATTTTTTGGGGAAAATTTGGCCCCAAGTTCTACATAAATCATCAAAAGCATCTAGTCATCCATGGAAAACCCTAGAAAATTGTAGATTTTAAAATGTTGATACCTTCACTTCCTGGACTCTATTTCAGATGATTTGTTTCCTGATAAGAACTCATATATACAACTATTTTTTGCAAATTATATACAAAAATATACAAGAATTGTTTGGAGTGTCGTGGCCTTCCTTTTCTTCTTGAAAAAATTTGCAAAAATACAAAACAAATTCCCCTTATTTGTGTCCAAAGAAAGTGCTTTGGTACCTCTTCAAGGGGGAAACCTACTAATGAAATGCAAGCTCCAAACACTTCTACATATTGAAAAAAATGGACGAAAGTACCCTTTCATCGCAAAATTCAAGAGAAAGAATTCATTTTTTCAATTTATTTATAAATCAAACCCGAATTGGTCTCTCTTTCTACGAAACTATATGTTCATCGCAAGAGCGATGATAACCATTGACCGTTACACTATTTTACAAAGTCAATGTTGAATTTTATATTGTTTTACAAAGTCAACATTGATTTTGTCAACTTTCCTCGCTCTTGCGATGATAAAAATATCTATAAATATTAGAGGTATAAATATTTCTATAAAAACGACGGTTCAGAAAGGGTATTTTTGTGCAGAAGAATGTCGCGGAATATTAGAGGTGGAAAAAAAAGTAAAGCGGGTGAAAAGGGTGATGGTAGATTTTATTACCCTTGCAAAAAATGTTTCTTTACACATCCCATAAGAATTTTAATATAAACAACTACAAAACATTGTACGAAATATGGGCACATTGATGGGGGATCGAATGAATATTGTCTCATGGTAATTAGCTATATATTCATTATTTGTTTTTATATTGTCAATTTTATATAAAATTATATATATGTATATATATTGTTTAAATATTTGTTATAGTATGCACTAATTTTTCATGATTGTTTGTAATTATAAAGTCAGAGTTTCCCTCCAACTTTCTGTAGAATATTGCACCAAGTAGTACTAGTAGAAACGATTTTGTACAAGTTGAGGAACATGATCAAGAAAATAAGGATCTCATGGAAGAAGATGATGTGACAAATCAAGTTAATGATCCCATGAAAGAAGATGATGGGACAAATAAAATGATCCAAGATTTGTTTTCTCAGTCGGATGAGGATGAGGACAATGATGGTATTTATGATGAACCTCTATTAGAAAAGGGGAAAAAATACTTTATGAAGGCCCAAGAGAAAATATTCTCTCCACTAGACTTCTACTAATGAACTTAAATGTTATGAATAATTTTTCAAACACCTGTATGACACAGATCCTAAGGTATCTAATATGTTTCATCTCATATTATACATAAATGTTGACTTTTTTCAATTTGTTTTTAGTGTTATTTAATGTGTAAAATAAGAATGAAATTTTTAGGATTAATATTGTTACACATAAAAAATACTCACCTTGATAGTGTTGCAAGTGTCATCATTACAAAGGTTGCAAGTGTCGCATTTCGCTCACAAAGTCACAAGTGTCGCATGTTTCTCACAAGTGTCGCAAGTGTTCAAGGAAGCATACTGCCATGATGCCTATGTCGTGCCTATAATGACAAGAGAAGGACACTTGAAACACCTCAAACATTTGATTTGAAAGAGGAGAAATGAGTCAGAAGGCTTGCAAACCTCTTACCATCTGAAAGAGCACCTCAAAAACTGAAGTTTTGGAGGGGAGCGCTTCCCTATACCTCTTCTGGGAGTGCTCACGCTCCCCCTTACACTGTCTGGGAGCGTTATAAAGCTCCTTTGGCCCTTTTGAGGGAGAGCTGGTGTCTTTAGGAGTGTTGGAGTCCCCCTTAATCCTACTAGGGAGAACTACAACACTCTGATGCCCTTTTTGAGGGAGATCTACCTATTCTGGGCAATAGTTGAGTTGTTGAAATGAATGGCGGAAGGATCATTTCATTCTTAGAAGGCAATTGATCTCGAATCCCTAGTCCAGCCATGTTCTTAGGGAAGATCCTCAATTGAAGGAGGCAAATCCTCAACTTCCACAAGGATATCTCAAGTCATTAAAGCCTCTCCAAGGCTATATAAACAAGCTTTCTAATGGTGAAAGAGGACTGAAAAAGGAGAATCACACCAAAATTATGATCTCATAAGTGGTGCTGGAACATAGATATTTTGGAAGTAAGAGACCTATGATATCATAGGGATCAATTGGTGAAGCTATCATCATTTGGATCATGGATGTTTTGAGAAAGGGGTAGACAAGGAGGACTTGACGAAACTGTTGCAATCCATCTACGACTGTAAGCAATGTTTTGTCCTCATTAATATAATTTGTTTGGCCTGTTTCTTTCTAATTATTGTTCAATATCACATGAATTTGTATATTTATTAGATATATATATTTAGGGATAACATTTATAGAGTAGGAAGTGGTCATACTTTGTTTTTCTACAGGATTCATCGAGGAGCGAAAGATTGGAGCTCAACTTGGAGCGTGCAGGGACAAACACCGGTAAAAGGTACTTTTGTTCTCCTTCCTCCTCATGCATTAGTTTGTATAGATATGAAAGGAAGTCAGTGTCCATGTTAAGTGTATTATTTCTTAATATTTAAGAGTATATCTCTCAAGAGGAGGTATACCTGTCCGTAGGGAGATTTTCCTTCAACAGAAACTGGCGACCATACTGAGGAAACTGGCGACTCCACTGGGGAGAATCAAATCGAAACTTTTGGTTTTGATTTTTCCTCATAAGAAATTGCCTTACCCTTTGTTGTTTTCTGATGCCTTTTTCACCCATTCATATATGATTTCACTTTCTGATTGACTTTTTATCCCATCACACTCAGCCTGATTGTCAAAATTTAATTGAAATTTTGAGTTTTTGGACTTTTTTATGAGTTTTTTGAGCCTAGTGCCCCCCTGCCCATGTTAGAAGAGTGCCAAGACTCCATAAAAGTGTTAGAAAGATATTTTCTAACGCTCTGGTGGCCCTTATACTAGAGTGCCAACCCTTTTTGCCCAAAATCTCTTCAAAAATTGCAATTTTTGGAGGTCTAAACCCTGTTTTTTCACTTGCTGAGTTGCTTTAAGATTCATGATTCTTCCTTTGACCTTTGAAATTCTTCCTTATGAGAAGTAAACACCTTTTTGTTCATATTTTATGCCCTTCTCCATTATTTTTGAGTTTTTTCTGTTGAAATCTTGAAATCAATCCCCTTCTTTCTTCCCTCCTATCCAACTGAGCGAGAACTCTAGTGAAGGACATTTGAAGTCTACAACTCTTCTCATTTGGTTCTTTGAGGTCATATAATCCAATATATTTCTCCTTCCTTTTGGGTTTTTGGTTTTCTTTCTCTTGTTTGATCACAAAAAAAAACGGTGTGTTGTTTGTGCAAAATCTGCATATTCTTCTCTGAATCTCCTCTATCTAAAAGGGTAGTTGGCAAGACAAGTTTTTCATTGAATTGATCATAGTTCACATGAAAATGAAAAATGTACATCTTAATGATTAGTTTTCATATTAGTTTGCATTTATGAAATGTTGTAGCATCATATTGGATTTGATTAAGAACAAAATTGATTGAGGGCATTCCTTATCAAGTGTTTGATAGTAAAAACGACTCTTCCTCTTTCCCTTAAATAGGTATTCATTGAAAATAAATGATTTATTATCATATTTCATGCATATTTTTGGGAATTGAGTCATCATTCCATCAGTTTCACTCTCATACACCCTCTGAGTAAACAACAACCATTAAAATCAACGCTTAACTAAAATTTGTCAGACTTTTTACATCTTTGTTAGCAAACCTACATTAGTTTAAGGTGTAGGGATTTGGAATAGGTTGAAAGGATAACTTTCCAAAGATATCAAACAAACTTAGTATCTTGAGGTAGAGAGAGTAAAATCCAATTATCGTATTGTCTTGCTGGAATCCCCCTCTCACACAGGGGTTACACACGAGGTCACATTTGGCTGAGTTACAGAGATTATCCCTCCATGGCCCAACTATTTGTAGTGGTCGGATCATATATTGGGGGTCACTAGAAGGTATACCCATGATTATGTGTGGGAGCCTTTCAAGTTGATTTCGGACTTGTTATCCTGCCCATACGTTTTGACTGGACTATCGACTATACCCGCCCAGGGGCTAACTACAAGTTGGTGACCTTAGTAGCCACAATATTTAGGGTCTCACAAAAGGTGACGGTGAAGGGAAGTCTCACTGTACCTGGAACAAACGTTGGTCAAACTCACTCGGGCTCCTTGGAGGGTAAATACACAATTACTGTGTGGAATCTTGCACCAAGGCGTAAGTCCATTAAGCAGGTCGCCAACGTAACTGATCCCCCCTCTCTATCCCCGCCCCTTCCTATTTTGATCTCGCGAAGTTGGATTTCATCACCAAATAATGGTTTCATCGTAGGAAGGTTTGTTTGATTGATTGCTTCTCAGATTCGTAGCATGTGTTGTTTTTTTTACTTAGTGGACCTTAGGTCGAGTCAGTGTTAATGGCATTGAATCTTGGGAGTACCAATGGAGGAACCCCTTCTCCTGGGGAACCTTCTACCTTTCCTTCATTTGGAAACTTTGGTCCTCCATATGTTGCCACACTGAGTCTTCCATAACTCACTATTAGATTACCAGTTTGGTTGTTCCCCACTCCGGTGGTCCCGAATCCTCCCAATGTTTTAGTTGCACCTAATACTTTGGATGTCAATACACCACCCACACATCAACCTCACATTGACTTTTCACCTTCTTCGCCCATTAAGTCTCCTTCCATTTCTCCTTCTTCACCTACTGAAAGCTCTAAAGCAAGTAGCCAGGTTGATCAAAAGAAGAAGAACTCGAAAAGGACAAAGGCCCCAACAACATCAGATGTTGGCTCTAAGAAACCAGTTACTATTAATAGTACTGGGAGTGTTGATGAGATCAACAAGATTAAAATGAAGAATCCAAAACCCAAATTCCCTTCCAGCCTTTGTAAGGGTGACCACTTTTAGAGGGGTTGCCCCGGTCTTACCCAGGTATTAGAAATGTGTCCCTCCACGTCATCGGCCTCTATTGGTCATGTCGATGATACCCCGTCAACTAGTGATGTTCAGGTTGGTAAGAAGAAGAAAACTGTTAAGTTCCCTTGCACGTTATGTAAAGGTGATCATTACTCTCACCTTTGTCTTCGCATGGATGAGGCTTCTTCTCTTTTGGAAAAACTTCAACTTCCAAAAGGTTATCATAATATTTCCTCCGACCCATCATTGGTTGATGGACTGGTAAATCCGGTTCCATCCCCAATCAGTCTAGTTGATCAGGTGGTCAATATAGTTTCCTCCTCGATTGAACCATGAACCCAAGTAGCTGATCCAGTTTCGTCATCGATCAGCCCCACTCTTCATCAAAAGAGTGACACCAAAGTGGTCGATCTGTTTTTATCCTCGGTCGATCCCACTCTCCCGTTAGAGAGTGACACCAAAGCGGTTGATCTTTTTCCACCCGTCGACCCTAGTCTTCCCTTGGAGAATGAAACTCAAGTGGTCGATCCAGTTTCTCCATCGGTCGATCCCATTCCTCCATTGAGGAATGTCAAAGTGACTGATCCAATCCCTTCTTTGGTTAGTCCCACTCTTCCTCTGAAGAGTGCTAAAGTGGTCTATCCAAGTCCACCATTGGTTGATCCGATCCAATCATCAGTCGATCCTACTCTCCTTCTAGAGATTAAACCCGATACTGCCCATGTTTTTCTCGTTAATACAGACTCTACCGTACCGGGGGGCATTCCTCCTTCTCCTGCGAAACCCCCTCCAAGTAATGAGGCCATCCTTTTTTATTTGGGTGTGCTAACTAGATCTCGTCTTCCCTCTCATATTCCTTTCCATATTACAGTACAGGTTCGTGGTCGGGACTTTCCTCAAACGATGATATATGAAGGTGCATCCGTTAGTATTTTTTATTTTGTTGCTTGGTATGCTTTGGGTTGTCCGCAGCTCTCACCGGTTACACAAAATCTGTTAGCTTTTAAGAGATGAACTAGTCAACATTTAGGGATCCTTCCTTAGTTTCCTGTAACTTTGGGAGGGAAAACTGTCTTTATCGATGTCATGGTAGTCCGAGACCCCTTGGATTTCTCTTTACTCCTTGGGCGAGATTATGTCTATGCTATGAAAGCTCTTGTATCCACCCTTTTTCGTGTGATATCTTTCCCTCACGATGGAAGAATTGTGACTATTTATCAACTTTAATTCATCGGCCCCGACTGGGTTGCCTCCCTAAATGGTTCTTATATGCAGACAGTATCACCCCCACCGCATGTCAATTATGTGGTGTTATCTCCCGTGCTTTCAACTTCCGACGATTTGGATCCGGTAGTGGACATGGTGATTTCTTCGGTAGGATTATTGGAGCCTAATCTCCTTACTCCTGTCACGACCCTTGACATGTGTTCCTTCTAGAGTGATCATCTTCCATCTGGCGAAGATCTCTTGGAATCCATGACCGAGTTTTTTCCCTTGACATGGTATCCTTCCAGAGTGTTATCCTCTTGGAAGCCATGATCAACAAGAAACCACGAGCATAGTTTCTCTTCTCTTGGCAAAGCTCGTTAAAAAATGAAACATAGGTCCTGAGCATAGTTCTTTTTCTGTGTCAAGCTCGTTAAAAATTGAAATAGTCACCTCTCTTGAACCTTCTTTTCATCCACCCTTCCCCTTTTTCTCGTCTACTAGATAAATTGGTGATGACCTTAGAGTCGATGAATGAATCGAATCTTGGAGGGCATGTCTCCAGCCTTTGATGATCCATTCTGGAGTTAAGCCTCTATCTTTCAAGCTAGGGGCATACCAAGCTTAGTCTTTATTCTTTCTTGTGCTCGTAAATACATGAGAATGCATCCGGGTAGACTTTTATCTCTTTTTTGGACCCGCATGGACACAAGAAAAAGGACAACACTGGAGTCATCTTTAAGTTCTTTTCAGACTCTCTAAAGATGAAAAGATTACCAAGTGACCTTGTTCTCTTCACGCTCGTTAAAGTATTTGAATAAAAATGTCTGTTGAGCAATAGTTTATCTCTTTTTCGGTCTCGTCAGACTACTTTACGAAAAAGGACAACATTGGAGTCATCTTTAAGTCCTTTTCAGACTCTCTAAACATGAAAAGATTACCGAGCAATCTTGTTCTCTTCACGCTCATTAAAGTATTTGAAGAAAACATCTATTGAGCAATAATTTATCTCTTTTTCAGTCTCGTCAGACTACTTTACGAAAAAGGAACTGAGAGAGTTCTCTTTTAAGTGTTTTTCTAGACTCTATAATCATGAAAAGCCTTCTAGTTTTCTTTCTTTGGACTCGCTAAACAAAACATCGACATACCCATATGGGATCGAACCTTTACTTCTTCCAATTCGTTAAACAAAGGAAGAGGAACTTACCGAAGGTAAGTTTTATCGAGCATGTGTTATCCTCCTCAAGCTCATTAAATAAAAAATTCATACTCGTCTATCTGGATGGGGGAAAAATTGAAAGAAGCAAGCCGAGCAGTTTTTTGAGAACATTACCAAGTAATTCTTAGAGTCACCCTTGAACAAGACACTTTGTCTTTTGCACGAATTATAATCCGCTGAACCTCTGCACTGAGCCAATCCTTGGAGTTTCTTTCACTCCTTTGGGTCAGCTGACATAAGTCACAACATCCACTGCATTATCAATTTTTGGTCCATGTCATGTTTCTATTGTTGTGCCTCAGTGTTCAAGGGAAGTATCTTCCTCTAGAGTCAGCCATCACAAATATATTGTCTCAAAAACCGTGTCATTCCATGTTCATTTGATCTACCAATTACATCTCTATGTCTGTTTCATGTCATTGATGGGGGATACATCAAGGCCCTCCTTTGACGAGCCTATTCATGTCGACTTCAACACATTATCTGGGAACTAGGCTTAGAAACCAGTTAGTACTTTGGGACCTGCATGCCTCAATGGAAGGCCTCCTCACGTCCGACAACAGGTTTACACCATTGAAATCTGATAGGATGATTCCACGGATGTTCGACTCCATCTCATCCATTCACGTTTGTTGGAATGTACTAGGGTACCTTGGGAATCATTGATATTAATGGTGATCTCCCTCGTGCTTGTTAACGGTTTACATCATTGACCGGTAATCAAGTGGTTTATGCCATGTTCGACATCAGGAAATCTATTCACATGGTTAGATTCGTACTACATCGGGATCGGTAAGAAGACCCTGGGTTGAGTTATCACTTTGATATGTACTTTGCCTAGGTTGCAAAGGAGTTTCTATTGAACAATGACACATATATTGTTACATAGATCCACTTTGTATTGGTCGTGGATATGTCTTTTCATCTTGTAGATCCACTATGTATTCTTCATGGCTACGATTAGTTCAGGTCATGGGAGTATAGATCCACAATTTATTTTCAATGGCTATACCTTTTTATCAATACAATTATGGATCCGCAGTGTATTTTATGGCGAGCATATCTTGCAAGTCTTGATCACCCAAGCATAGGTATGCCTGCCTTGGGTTTGAAACATGTCATAATACTTGTTGGATGTTTTTGTGCATCTTTTGTCAAGTTATATGCATCTATGATGCAGGAGCATCTCTCCACGTCAGCGACCATCCATCAGCCACGCCAACGAATTCAAATCGCACACTAAAAGAGAGGCGCAGTCCTCATTTAAATTTGAAATGAATGTAATTGAATGTCTTAGGCTGGTGAGCCATGGAAGCCATGCCTTTGTGCAGATGTTAGATAAGATCGGCTTTAATGCTAGATCGTATGAGATCTAGATCTAGATGCTGGACTAGACAACCATTGAATGTAATTTATTAGAGTAGGTAGACCTGGAGGGAAGCGCTCGATGAGCCCCTCAGGTAAAAGAGATTTTAGATATCATTTTGAGAGAGTGGAGCTAAGAGAAGAGGGTGTTGAGTTGTAGAGCCAGAGAGAGCTCAGGAATCACCATTGTAATTTCAGGCATTTGCCATTTTAATATGATCAGAAGCAGTTTTTCCTGCATGTGATTCTGTGTTATATGGGTGTCTGTGAGTGTTCCTTTTATGTAGTGAATGTATGATTATAATGCATTCTGCAGGAGTTTGTGTGATTTCAGGTTGAAGGTATTTGAGGCTTCATACCAGGAGGGTGTGACAGAATGCTGAGGGTTCTAAGAGCTGTGTACAGAGGATGCATTTCTGAACACTGTCGGTTCAGACAAAGACCTGCTGAGGTACAGAAACTGAGATCAACAACTCAAGAAGAAGACTTCAAGGTTGTTGAATACCTTGGAGGCAAGGATGTGTAGCTGAAACACAGTTGCAGACAAAACTTTGTTGTATGTTCTGTAGAGCTCTTCCAGGTGGGCATTGAACGTGAGCACGAGGTGCTGGAGGAAGAACTCTGCTAAGAGTTTGAAGGAGAAGCAGAATCACTGAGGATTCTGAGAGCTCTGCCAGAAGGGCGTCGAACAAGTGCAAGAAGTGCACAGGAGAAGAAGACAGGACCTTTGAGTGTTCTATGGAGAAGATACTTTGCCAGGAGGGCATTGAGGGAGTGTGTAGACAGGCACCGAGGAGGAAAGAACTCTTTGAGTTCTTTTTTGTGAAGGGAGAGTCCACTGAAGGACCTCCACTGGGTTTCTGAATACCCAGACGTACTCAGGAAGAGGCTTGAGAAGAAAGGGTCGCCAGGAATCAGTCGATATTCTCCATCTGAAGGAGAAGAAGAGAAAAATACCTTAGGGATCTAAGTGGTTGCGGAATCTCAAAAGAGGTAGCACGCGAGGTGCGCATGAAGACTCTGCAGGAGAGAAGACGTTGAAATCCTCTAAGAATTCCAGGAGAAAAATCTCAGAAGGAATAGCGTCGTGGATCAGCCGATAGAACCTGGGCCGTTGGTTTCTAAGTCCAAGGAGCAGTCAGAGGAGCATGCACTGAGGCAGGACAGGTCTAGTCGTTAGATCTAAGCATAAATCTTGTTAGTCATTAGATCGGGAGAAGGTGCGCGGAGGATAAGCCTCAGGAGAAGCGTAGGGAAGGAAGACAGGTCTGAGCCATAGATTTGGTGCAGGGTCACCGATAGCTATCAGATCTGCAGAAGCTACTAGGGAGCTAAGCCTCAGGAGAAAGGAAAGAGTCCCTCGACATCAGAGAAGGTGAATTAGCGAGATTTGATATGGACCATTCATTTGGGAGCAGACGTGTGTCACGAGATTACCCACCTCGGGGACTCGAGAATCGGAGGCTGAAGGAGGAAGTCATTTGACTTCACAAGTGGTGAAGTGGCGAGATATTTGGATCCATCCATCTGAGGAGGACGCATGTCAAATATCGAGAGATCTCACGAACTCGGGAGTTCGCAAGGTGAAAGTCCAAGTATTGGGTATTCAGAGTCGCGAGGCGCGAGGACGTGAAGCAGCGAAGGAGCGAGAGATTTGTATCCATCCATCTGAGGAGGATAAGTGGCATAGATCAAGAGATCTCACAAACTCAAGAATTCACAGAGTGAAAACCCAAGTATTGGATGTTCAAAGTCACGAGACGCGTGAGGACACGAGGTGGCGAAGTGGCGAGAGGATTGTAGTCGTCCATCTGATTGGACAAGTGTCAGAGATCGAGGGATCTTGCGAACTTGAAAGTTCACAGGGTAAAGACCCAAGCATTGGGTACTCCAAGTCATGAGGGCATGAGGTGCGAGGAGAAGAATAGTCATCAGATCTGGAGTGTGGGAGAGCCATTGGATCCACACGTGGGATCGCGTATCGGAGTCTCGCGAGAAGAGACTCGAGAATTAGGCCACGGGAATCGTGAGATTGAGAGATTGTGATATCTTGATAGTTGGAGGGTAGTGTGGGCCATAGTGGAGTCGGTGAGTGGAGTACAGGTGGCACGAATACCTCGAGATCTCGCCGCGAGGAGTCCCGAAGTATTGGCGTTAGGATTCATGAGTTGCGAAGTGCCGAGAGCCGAGGTTCATGTGGACATGTGCTGCCTGGAGAAAGAAGTCAACATTCCATTGAATTCTCGCATATTGAGCATTTGCAGGATAGGAGGATGAAAACTCGATGATTCAACCGGTGAGGTTGCGAAGTTCGAAGTCTCAACGAGATAAGAACCATTTAAAGGTTAACTCACTTGCGCATCGGCACTTCGGCACCTCGGCCGTCGAAGGTTGGGAAAGAAAGAGCTTGATATAGCGAGTTGCAAGGTCACGAAGGAGGTAAGGCCATGGAAACAGGAGCTGTGGTCATATGGTGGAAGCTTATATAGGAGGGCTAGCGCGTAGAAGCCGAAAGCTCATCGAAGATTGGGGATTCATAAGAACAGAGGGTTGTCACAATGAGATTTATGAAACCCCGAACCTTGATACAAAGTCAGGGATAACCACAGTCAAGTGCTGAAGGTCGTGGAGGGTAAAGAAGGACCTGTGGACTGGGTCAAGAATTTTCACAGGGATTCCCGAGAGGATCAAAGAGCCACTTTGGCTCAACAGAAGGAGAAATTGAACGATCCTGTTAGCAGAAGGTCAGGTGAAGAGACCCTGCGGGGTGATAGGGTGGACCTCACACACGTCAGGTGGTATCAGAGCTAGTTCTTGTCTGTATATTTTAGGCAGGAAGAGACGCAGGAAGAGATAATAGAGCACTCTGATACATACGTCAGGTGGTATCAGAGCGGGAATCTGTTTGTATATTGCAGACAAAGGAGCAGAAGAAGATAGAGTTGTTGAGGACTCTGTGATGATTGTTTACAGGTAGGCAACGATCATGGAGACAGTCAGCAGGACTGTAAGATGAAGCTGATCACTCAGGATTGCAGGAGTGACAACAACAGGTTTTCCAGAGAAGCAGATGGGGACAACAAGATGGCTACTGAAGGCCATAGAAAGAAGAGCAAGGCAGAAAAGCTTGTCGAATGGGATAAAGAAGATACTAGAAAAATCTATGAATTAAAAGAATACATAGAGAAGCTCAAAATGCGGATGAGGCAGGATAAGAAAGCTAAGCTGAGATGGGTATATGAATGGCCCATGAAGAAGCTGAAATCAAGATGGCCAGTCAAGCAGCTAATGGTCATGAGACAGCGCAGACTGTTGAAGAGATGGTTGAGGTATGCTGAAAACCTCAAGGCCACAGAAGAGAAGATGATTTGTCACTGTTGGCCAGAGACTGGGAAAGGTCTCGATGATTGGGATGATGCAGAGAATGAGTTGAGATCAGCTGAAGATCTCACGGACTGTCATGGGGACAGTCGAGGAATTTCAATTTTCCAGGAGGGAAATGATGAGAGATCGTTGAGGGATCTCGAAGACTGCCAGGAGGGCAGTGGAAGCATATTAACCTGCCAGGTGAGCAAAGATGAGGATGTGGGACTAGATGAAAGTCTTATGGACTCAGAGGAGAGTTCAATTCAGCAAGGAGTGTTGATGAAGATGGGATCGGTTGATCTCATAGTCTGCCAGGAGAGTAGCAGGGACATCCCATATTTCCAGGTGGGCAGGGATGAGCAGATGAGACTATCTGAGGGTCTCATAAACTCAGAAGTGAGTTGGGTTCAGCCAGGGGAGCTAACAGAGCAGGTGATCTCAAAGCTAGATTTGGATCAGCAGATGCAACTGACAGAGGAGGAAGATCAGAATGATATTCTAATGATTGGGGGAATTGGAATATTCCTACCATTTGTCCAGGAGGAGGTAGAAAGTTGTGTTGCAGATGCAGCAACAGCAGAAGAACAATCATCAGAGACTATCAAAAAGAAGAGATTGAAGCAGACTTTGGAAGCTACCCAAGCAGAAGAACAAGAAGAAGCGGATGAAAAGGATGATGACCATTCTGAGGAATGTCTCAGCATATTCATCCAGGGAGCTGAAAAGAAGGAAGCTGTAGCATTGGAGCTGACAACCGAAGGAGAAGACAAGGAATATGGTGAGCATTCTGAGGAATGGCTCGATATTTTCAGCCAAGAAGCTGAAAAGACTGCAACCTGGGAGATTGCAGGAACAAAAGAAGAAGAAGCAGACATCATATGTTTTTTTGAACTGTGGTAGCAGATTGAATCCCTGGAGGAAAGGATAAAAGTGTAGGGCATTCACATCCAATAGGTGAAGTTGGAGATGGATGAGGAAGGTGTGGGAGATCATGGTGATATTCCCATGTGCCAAAAAAATTTGCAGCTGAGGAGACTGCAGAAACAGGACCAGCCATGGGAACAGTTGGATGATGTGATAGAAGATATCAGAAGACTGATGGTAGAGTCAGTAGAGACTACCAACAGGGAGAGGTTGGGTAGACAAGAATCAGTAGTAGCGCAACAGAAGAAGCAACAGCAACAACAACAGAATGGAGCAGATGGGAAGCTCCAAAGACTTATTTGGGATCCAGGTGAATTTCCAACCCCTTAGAGGGGAAGCGCATGAGCAGGAGCTCATGATTTTGAAGCTGAGGAGTTTGATGCAGGAGCATCTCTCCACGTCAGCAGCCAACCAGTAGCCACGCCAGCGAATTCAAATCGCACGCTAAAAGAGAGGCGCAGTCCTCATTTAAATTTGAAATGAATGTAATTGAATGTCTTAGGCTGGTGAGCCATGGAAGCCGTGCCTTTGTGCAGGCATTAGATAAGATCGACTTTAATGCTAGATCGGTTGAGATCTAGATCTAGATGCTAGACTAGACAACCATTGAATGTAATTTATTAGAGTAGGTATACCTGGAGGGAAGCGCTCGATGATCCCCTTAGGTAAAAGAGATTTTAGATCTCATTTTGAGAGAGTGGAGCTAAGAGAAGAGGGTTTTGAGTTGTAGAGACAGAGAGAGCTCAGGAATCACCTTTGTAATTTCAGGCATTTGCCATTTTAATATGATCAGAAGCAGTTTTTCCTGCATGTCATTCTGTGTTATATGGGTGTCTGTGAGTGTTCCTTTTATGTAGTGAATGTATGATTATAATGCATTCTGCAGGAGTTTGTGTGATTTTAGGTTGAAGGTCTTTGAGGCTTCATACCAAGAGGGTGTGATAGAACGCTGAGGGTTCTGAGAGCCGTGCACAGAGGATGCATTTCTGAACGCTACGTGTTCATACAAAGACATGTTGAGGCACATAAACTGAGATCAACAACTCAAGGAGAAGACTTCAAGGTTGTTGAATACCTTGGAGGAAAGGCTGTGTAGCTGAAACACAGTTGCAGACAGAACTTTGTTGTATGTTCTGTAGAGATCTGCCAGGAGGGCATTGAACGTGAGCACGAGGTGTTGGAGAAGGAACTCTGCTGAGAGTTTGAAGGAGAAGCAAAATCACTGAGGATTCTGAGAGCTCTGCCAGAAGGGCATCGAACAAGTGCAAGAAGTGCAGAGGAGAAGAAGACAGGACCTTTGAGTGTTCTGTGGAGAAGATACTCCGCTAGGAGGGTGTTGAGGGAGTGTGCAAACAGGCACCGAGCAGGAAAGAACTCTTTGAGTTATGTGTTGTGAAGGGAGAGTCCACTGAAGGACCTCCACTGGGTTGTTGAATACCTAGACGTACTCAGGAAGAGGCTTGAGCAGAAAGGACCGCCAGGAAGGCGTCGATATTCTCCATCTGAAGGAGAAGAAGAGAAAAATCCCTTAGGGATTTGAGTGGTTGCAGAAGCTCATAAGAGGTAGCACGCTATGTGCGCGTGAAGACTCTGCAAGAGAGCAGTCGTTAGAATCCTCTAAGGATTTGAGGATAACAATATCAGAAGGAATAGCATCGTGGAGAATGCATAGTGAGGCATGAGGTTGTAGGGCTCACAGAGGAAGAAAGCATAGGCCGAGGCCTTTTGAATCTTTGAAAGTTATTCCAAGTGTAGGAAGAAAGAGCACCAAATCTCGGGAGGAGCAACGTCGGCCATTGGATCGACCGATAGAACCTGGGCCGTTGGTTTCTAAGTCCAAGGAGCAGCCGAAGGAGCGTGCACTGAGGGAGAACAGGTCTGGCCATTAGATCTCAGCATAAATCCCGTTATCCGTTAGATCAGGAGAAGGTGCACAGAGGTTAAGCCTCATGAGAAGTGCAGGGAAGGAAGATAGGTCTGAGCCGTAGATTTGGTGTAGGGTCGCCGATAGTCGTCAGATCTGACAAGCTATGAGGGAGATAAGCCTCAGAATCAAGGAGAGAGTCCCTCGACATCAGAGACAACGAATTAGCGAGATTTGATCTGGACTGTTCGTTTGGGAGCAGACGCGTGTCACGAGATTACCCACCTCGGGGACTCGGGCATCGGAGTCTGAAGGAGGAAGTCATTCGACTTCGCAAGTGGCGAAGTGGCAAGAGATTTGGAGCCATCCATCTGAGGAGGACGCGTGTCAAAGATCGAGAGATCTCATAAACTCGGAAGTTCGCAAGGTGAAAGTCGAAGTATTGGGTATTCAGAGTCGCGAGGCACGAGGATGCGAAGTGGCGAAGGAGCGAGAGATTTGCATCTGTCCATTTGAGGAGGACAGGTGGAAGAGATCAAGAGATCTCATGAACTCGAGAGTTTGCAGAGTGAAAGCCCAAGTATTGGATGTTCAAAGTCATGAGAAGCGCGAGGACACGAGGTGGCGAAGTGGCGAGAGTATTGTAGCCGTCCATCTGAGGAGGACAGGTGTCAGAGATCGAGGGATCTCGTGAACTCGATAGTTTGCAGGGTAAAGGCCCAAGCATTGGGTACTCCAAGTCGCAAGGGCGCAAGGCGCGAGGAGAAGAATAGTTGTCAGATCCGGAGCATGGGAGAGCCATTGGATCCGCATGTGGGATCGCATATCGAAGTCTCGTGAGAAAAGACTCGAGAATTAGACCAAGGTAATCACGAGATTGCGAGATTGCGATATCTCGATAGCTGGAGGGCAGTGTGGGCCATAGTGGAGTCGAAAAGTGGAGTATAGGTGGCACGAATTCCTTGGGATCTCGTCGCGAGGAGTCCTGAAGTATTGGCGTTAGGATTTGCGAGTCGCGAAGTGTCGAGAGTCAAGGTTCATGTGGACATGTGCTGCCTGGAGAAAGAAGTCAACATTCCGTTGAATTCTCACATCTCGGGGATTCACGGGATAGGAGGATGAAAACTCGACGATTCAATCGGCGAGGTTGCGAGGTTCGAAGTCTCAGTGAGATAAGGATCATTGAAAGGTTAACTCACGTGCGCATTGGCACTTCGGCACCTTGGGCGTCGAAGGTTGGGAAAGAAAGAGCTTGATATAGCGAGTTGCGAGGTCGCGAAGGAGGTAAGGCCATGGACACGGGAGTAGTGGTCATATGGTGGAAGCTTTTCCAGGAGGGCTAGCGCGTAGGAGCCAAAAGCTCATCGGATATCGGGGATTCACAAGAACAGAGGGCTCTCACAACGAGATTTACGAAACCCCGAACCCCGATACAGAGTCGGGGATAACCACGGTCAAGTGCTGAAGGCCGTGGAGGGTAAAGAAGGACCTGTGGACTGGGTCAGGAATTTTCACAGTGATTCCCGAGAGGATCAAAGAGCCTCTTCGGCTCAGCAGAAGGAGAAATTGAACGATCCTGTGAGCATGAGGTCAGGTGAAGAGACCTTGCGGGGTGATAGGGTGGACCTCGCACACGTCAATCTATACCCTTTCTTGAAAGTCTACAAAGAATTTTAGTTATCATTTCCTGTCTTCTAACCTCATACTTTGCGGGGCAATCTGTTACACATCAAAAATACTCACTTTGATAGTGTCACAAGTGTCATCATTGCAAAGTTCGCAAGTGTCACATTTCGCTCACAAAGTCACAAGTGTCGCATGTTGCTCACAAGTGTCACAAGTGTTCAAGGAAGCATACTTCCATGATGCCTATGTCGTTCCTATAACGACATGAGAAGGACACTTGAAACACCTCAAAATTTGATTTGAAAGAGGAGAAATGAGACAACAGGCTTGCAAACCTTTTTCCATCTGAAAGCACCTCAAAAACTGAGTTTTTGGAGGGGAGCACTCCCCTATACCTCTTCTGGGAGTGTTGGCGCTCCCCCTTACACTATCTGGGAGAGTTATAAAGCTCCTTTGGCCCTTTTGAGGGAGCATTGGTGTCTTTAGGAGAACTGGCGCCCCCCTTAAGCCTACTAGGGAGTGCTACAGTGCTTTGATTCCCTTTTTGAGGTAGTGCTACCTATTCTGGGCAACAATTCAGTTGTTGAAATGAATGTGGGAAGGATATTTTCATTCTTAGAAGGCAGTTGAGCTCGAATCCCTAGTCCAGCCATGTTCTTAGGGAAGATCCTCAACTGCAGGAGGAAAATACTCAACGTCCCCAAGGATATCTCAAGTGGTTAAAGCCTCTCCAAGGCTATATAAACAAGCTTTCTAGTGGTGAAAGAGGAATGAAAAAGGAGAGTCACACCAAACTTATGATCTCATAAGTGGTGTTGGAACAGAGATATTTTGGAAGTAAGAGACCTATGATCTCATAGGGAGCAATTGTTGAAGCTATCATCATTCATATTGTGGATCTTTTGAGCAAGGGGTAGACAAGGAGGACTTGACGGAACTGTTGCAATCCATCTACGAATGTAAGCAATGTTTTGTCCTCAGTAATATAATTTGCTTGGCCTGTTTCTTTCTAATTCATGTTCAATCTCACATGAATTTGTATCTTTAGTAGATAGATCTATTTAGGGCTAACCTTGATAGAGTAGGAAGTGGTTGTACTTTGTTTGTCTATAGGATTCATCGAGGAGCGAAAGATTGGAGCTCAACTCGGAGCGTGCAGGGACAAACACCGGTAAAAGGTACTTTTGTTCTCCTTCCTCCTCATGCATTAGTTTGTATAGATCTGAAAGGAAGTCAGTGTCCACGTTAAGTGTCTTCTGTCTTAAGAGTTAAGAGTCTAGCTCTCAAGAGGAGATCTACCTGTCCGTAGGGATATTTTCCTTCAACAAATATTCTTTACATTAACTAGTTATTTGTTATGTTGTAGAATATTAGGTGAATTTTTGTTACCATTGTTGACCCTTGACCAAGATTTTTGAGATTATTGGTCATGTTGACCTATTTTGGGACTTCGACATCCTGTAAAATAAGGAGTGCAAGACGAAGCGAAGATCACGGGATCTCGGCCCCTTTTTGGGTCCTTTTTGAGATTATAAAATGGAAATGGGACATCGGCCTATGGGTTCACCCATGTTTAGGACTATTTTTTTATATATAAATAGATTCTTATGCTAGATAGAAGGAGAAAATAGTAGTAGTACATCTATGTGATGTGAATGTATGCTAAGTGCAAGTAGATTTTGTAAGTGCTTTGTGCATGATTGTAAGAGACTTGTAGAGCTAAGTGTGGGTTCTTGTAGAAGATTGTGGAAGCTTAGTGTTGTAACGTAAGGAACAAGGATCTAGCGAGTTGCACAGATCTTTTCTCCTGTACGAAGCAACGGTTTTGAAGCTCTGTGCTTGTAACCGATTAACTGAAGACAATAAAGAAGAATATTTGGTGGACATAGCCCCCAGGGTGGGGGTGAACCATGTAAATACTATGTTATGTTGCTTTGTGCCTTATCTTGATGTCTTCAAATGTTATTTTCTAAGTGCTTTGATGTATTTAGATAGATCTACTTATGATTTGTGCTTATTATATGTGAGAATGTTAGATCTGACCTATATAGCCATGATTAGTGCTTGATATGCTCGATCGGATCTATTTACCTATTCTAAGTGCTTAAATACATTAGATTAGTGTGAATGTTGTGAAGCTCTTTTTTATCAGCGAAGTGGGTATTTATTGCATATTGAGAAACTGTCAGTGCTAAGTGATTTATTAAGTAGTAGAATCACATATTTATGTCCCAGCTAAGGTTGCAGACACCTAAGTCTTGAAACCACCCCTGCCTCTACCTTGGGTGAAACTTCATATGCTTCGCAGATGTTGCCGAAAGGGCCGGTAGTTAGGGATTTTTTGGAGCATTGTTGTAGCATTGAACCCTCGATCTGCCCTTATGCCAACAAATGGTTCCATTGTCGGGACCTAAAACTGTGATTTCTAAGAACTGAGAAATAAGAAGATTTGTGCAAAGATTCGACTTGAGATTGTGAAAGTTATGTGCGTAGATTTGTGCCCTAATTCGGAGTATACTACTCGATTTATAAATCTCTGTACTAAAGAAGGAATCCCGATCTTAAGAAAGGAGGTCGGATCTAAAGGAAAGAAGCAAGATCTAAAAGTTTTTTACTCTAAGAAAGGTAAAAGTGAGAATTTCTAATTAAAAGAGGTATTATTTGCAAGCTTTGTGCCTTGATAAAGGTAAGAATAGTTAATTTTTTTAGATCTAGAATCTTTGTGCTCTGTAGAAGTAAGATAAGTGGAAATTTGTGTTTCTAAAGTATAGATCTAGGTATGCTTGATAGGTTTTGTATTAGTTGAAAAATAGGGCACTAATAGATGAAAGAAGGCTTGATATGAGTAGATCTGATAAGAATAGTGAAAGATATGTTATACCTATGCATAGAAAGAATGTTTGGACTAACAAATGGATGCAGGATCCTAGAAACATTTTTTTGCAGGTTAGCTACCATGATCCTAGTGCAGAGTACTGGATAAGATGGGGATCATTTAAAATCAAGAGAGTATTAACCCTCTGTTATAGTTGCATAAGAGTGAGACATCTTACTAAGGAATGCCCCAGGAAAAGACCTGGTTGCCTTTGTTGTAAAGATATGGACCATGAAGTGTTGGATTTACCTAGAATTATTGCTAAGCTGGAAGAAATTAATCTCAATAAAGAAAACCCTAAGGAAGATCTAGAAATGGTAGAACCCCAGAAAGAATAAGAGAAAGTATTGTTGAAAATAAATGAAACCATGAATGACCATCGACATGTCAGACTATTAGAGATCTTCAAGGAAAAAAAATGCATTGAAGTAAGAATCAGATACTTCGACATTGAATGTATTCTGGATGAAGAAAATCAAGTGAATGTCATGACATAAAGAGCTTGGGAAGCCATAGGGAAGTTTCCTATGATCCCTTCATTAGGAGGAATAGGACTATTTAGAGGAAAGATGATAAACCTATCTGGAAATCTCACTCTAATACCTATGAATGCTAATGGAACTTTGACAGAAAAATATTTTGAGATTGTTAAATTTATTGAAGATAGCGCCCCATTTACCATGTTACTAGGAAAACCTTTGATTGATAGAGATCATGCCAGACGAAAAGAAGAAGAAGAAATTTTGGAACAGAAGAAACAAGAGTTAAAATATTTCATGACCAAAGGATCGCACACTTGATTGAAGAACAAGAGAGAAGATCAAAGTTATTTAACACTAGCAACCCAAATGTCGAAGCTGAAAGAACATTAGAAGACCCATAGAAGATTGAAGACGAAGTATTATGTAGGAAACCTAGGGAAGAATCTCAACATCGTGAAGTCACTATGACCAAAGAAGATAAGAATTAGAATGGAAAAAGAACTATCAAGGCGAAGCTCACTAGAAAAAAGGCTAGAAAGTTAAGTAAGAAGAGAGATAATATTGAAAAGTTTCATAAGGTTCCAAAGGGAACTTCGTAAATAAAAAATTTGAAAAATTGGAGCTTCACTGAGATATCAGAACAACGACACATGGCACTTCACCATGACAAAGCAATATAGTCGTTGAGGACATTATAATCGTTCGATTGACGCTCCAAATAGGTGGAAAGGAAATTATGGTTCGTCATCAGATCTTTGGACCATGCCATAATGGACCGAACAAGTGTTAATGGAGGCTCATACCCATTGCAAGAGAACCATTGTCAAGTTCCCTATTTATCCCGCCATGCCACGCACCAAGAACACTTTTTCCAATTGAGAGTTCAAGCTCGCAGACTAAGCTGAGTTTATACGATGATCATCACACTTTTTATCTCTATCTCAATATTGTGTCTAAGTTATTACCCAAACCCATGATTGTTAACCCTAAGTGCATATGTCAAAAGAATCAAGCGTTGCAGAGAACGTTGTTGAATAATTGTTTATCAACCTGATGATTGAAAGAGTCATGTTAGAGAGAGGATTATCCACATGTGTACAAACATTATCCACGAGAGGACTCCCAACCTCTCCGTTAACTACTCGAGCCGGACCATCCCAACCAGTCGATGAAAAATGAACCAAGCATAGATCTGATATCGTGAATGCTAAGTTGATTCCGAGAATTTTACCTCCCTATATACCACCTCTGAGCAGTGTAATCAATTGAGACAGTGTGCCCAGAGAATTTGAGTATGCTTTGGTCATTGCGTACCTCCCGAAGGGGATACACGCAATTCACACAGATAAAGAAAATATTGAAGAACTGAAGTTTAGCGAACTCAACCTCGGTGACAGGAAGTTCTACAACATGCTAGCCCCACATAAATACCTGGACAGAACAAAGGGAAATAATTCAAAGAGATTTCCCCAGTCATGGAATATGAACCTCATGTAGTCCACATTGTTCAATGTCATGACGATTTCTCACTTTGGAAGGCACCAAGAAGTGAATACATGGGTCAAGTTGTTGTTGTCCTATTACCATGGTGGATACTTGTGGTTAAACTATCGTATCTTAGTGGATCCGACATTGATCAATCGAATCATCGAGATTAGTATGCAAGGCCCTGAACCACATGATTTCTATCTTGGAAAATCCATGGATTGTGCTCTCGCACAAAGGATCAAGGAAACTTATGGAGATGTCAAGAAGGGAAAGCGAGGCTACAAGGTATCCTCTATCTAGAACGATGCAGTGTGCCTATCCTATCAATTGATCATAGGAAAGTTAGTTCGCAAGAATCGACCCACCTAAGTGACTCGATTTGTATTCGACCTCGCACAAAAGTGCATGGAGGGCCTACAAATGAATTGGATGAAGTACCTTGAGAAACAGTTGGAACTAGACTACAGGGAAGTGAAAAAATCAAGGATATGAGTACCACTTCAGCTGGCTTCTAATTCTAATTGATTTCATCGCATGGGAGATGCCGAAAGATGCAACCTTCCTGTACATCGAGCCCTTTGAACCTTTGGTCATGAATTTCAGTACACTATGGTATTCTAGTGACATGAAAAAACAATGGGAGTCAAATTCCATGTTCCATACATATTACAAGAAGCTAAAGACAACCATCCAGTCTGAACCTCACATCACGCCAAATACTCTCCACATGTTTTGGATTTTAATGAAATTTGGCATAGACCACCATTTCATTTATATTACAGTGCGCACTGATGAGAAAAAGTAACAACTTGAGTATTACTACAAGATGACAAAGGAGGACTTAGAAGAGATTACTAAAGACTAGTAGATGTACCTCGTCATTCTAGTAGATCCTACGGAGATGTCCGACATTGATAGTCCAGAAGCAGTGCATGATACACCTGGACCCAGCAAGACAAAGAAAATTGAAGAAGCCCAAGATGTAAGTAGTACCTCAGCGAAGACTGCTTCCATATCACCTACGCAAGGAGGAGATGGCAGAGAGATAGATGGTGCAGAAGCTGAACAGAAGAAAGGTGAGGTTACACCACCTATAGATGAGGAGGATCCCTCGAAGAAAAGGAAGGTTTCCCCCCCGAAGCCTTCTCAGAATAAGTCGAAAGCCTCTATGACCAAAATGCAGACTACCCTCACCTCATATGACTATGATTTCATCATAGCATCCCTGAATGATGTTTTGTTGGAGATAGAAGAGAATCAAGAGGCTCAGAAGGAGGAGATATACAATCAAATTAAGGTTGAACTTCAAGGGGTGCAGCAGGCACTACAGTCCAGCCACACATTTTCCACTCTACCTCTGCCATTGGAAACATCAGAACTGGGATATGAGTCATCTCAACTCCATCGAATTGTTGATACAGTCAAATCTTGCCTTCAATGAGCATAGGAGGAAACATATCAAGCCACCCAGGATTTATCACAAGTACAAGGAGACCTTTTAGAGAAACACAATACTGCAGAATGGGAAAATCTTGCTCTCCAAGCGAAGTGGGATGAAGAAAGAGCACAACTGCAATGAAGCAAGGAATAGTTTCTCGCATAGAAACTCGAAGTAAAGGAAAGGATCAACAGATCACTTTTCTCTATGACAGTCATCGAAGTAAAGGCCAAAAATAGAGTTCCACAACAGGTGGCACAACTTGAAGAAGTAATTCAACAACTATAGCAATGCATAACATATTTGGAGCTATGAGCAGTACCCGAGACCCCACAAGATGTAAGAGACCAAAGGGAATCAACCACCATGAGCGTAGTTGAGAGACTAAAGGCTCTTTCCAGGGAGTGCAATCAACTGAGTAACCACAGTGCCCAAACGTATGAGAAGCTCACTAAGAACCTAGAATTATAGGCACTAGAGTCGCAGCTCTAGGAAGCGAAGTAGCATGTAGACACACTACAGGCGCAACTGAAGGCCTTGTCATCTATAAACAGAATGAAGAGATCTCAAGAGAAACACACCACCCAATAGTAGATCCATATGATCCATAGAAAAGACATGGAAATAACTCAATGGATCCAACCTGTGCAAGATAAGTCCTATCAGTTGTTTACAAAGGTTGAAAGCTGAGGAGAAGAGATAGAACATGGTGTCACTATAGCATAAAAATACCTAAAAGGGCCAAAAAATGATGCAGTAATCTAGGATTTCGCTAAGCAAGAAGTCGTAGCAAAACAACAGGTCAAAGAAGCTCGAGCCAAACTTGAGGCGTTCGAAGAAAAACTGATCAGACCAGAGTGACTCAGGACGAGTCACAGTTGAGTGTTGGGGGCCTATTGGCCCCTGACCAAGTTTTGGGAGATTCTTGGTCCTTTTTGGCATTATTTAATGGGAATGGGACATCGGCCCATGGGTTCACCCATGTTTAGGCCTATTTTGTATATATAAATAGATGCTTAGGCTAGATAGAAGGAGAAAATGGTAGTAGTTCAACTATATGATGTGAATGTATGCTAAGTGCAAGTAGAGTCTGTAAGTTCTTTGTGCATGATTGTAAGAGACTTCCATAGCTAAGTGAGGGTCCTTGTAGAAGATTTTGGAAGGCATAGTGTTGTAATGCAAGGAAGAAGGATCTAGTGAGTTGTACAAATCTTTTGTCCTATGCGGAGTAAGGGTTTTGAGGCTCTATGATTGTAACCGATTGAATAAAGATAATAAAGAAGAAGAGTTGGTGGATGTATCCCCAGGGTGGGGGTGAACCAAGTAAATACTATGTTATGCTGCTTTGTGCCTTGTCTTGATGTTTTCACATGTTATTTTCTAAGTGATTTGATGTATTTAGATAGATATACTTATGCTTTGTGCTTATTATATGTGAGAATGTTAGATATAGCCTATATAGCCATGCTTAGTGATTGATCTTCTCAATCATATCTATTTACTTGTGCTAAGTTATTAAATACATTAGATTACTATGAATGTTGTGAAGCTCTGTTTTATCAGTGAAGTGGGTATTGATTGCATATTGAGGAACTGACGGTGCTAAGTTCTTTATTAAGTAGTACAATCACAGATTTGTGTCCCAACTAAGGTTGCAGACACCTGAGTCTTGCAACCACCCCTGCCTCTACCTCGCATGAGACTTCATCTACTTCGCAGGTGTTTCCAAAAGGGCCAATAGTTAGGGATTTGTTGGTGCATTGTTGTAGCATTGAACCCTGGGTCTGCCCCTGTGCCAAAAACCATCATCAAATATTTTTTCCTGGCACATATCGATATTTTCATTCCAATATGAAAGACATTGGAATTGATTATCAAACTATAAATGCATTTCCTAATGATCATATTATATAGTATGGACAACATTCTTCGAAAACATAATTTCTGCAATCTCTTATGAGTAGATATTGAATCGATCAAGTAACAAAAAGGGTTCTTCGAAAGGTTGTTCGTCATATTCCCATAATTCGATGTTTGCAGCGATTATTTAGGTGTGAAATGATAGCACAATTTATGGATTACCATGCACATAACTGAACTGGAGATGGTGTTCTTCAAATTCATATTTATGGTTATGCATCTAGGGAAATTGAGGAAAAATGGGTAGATTTCAATGATGAACCTCATAATGTTAGGATTTCATTGGAAATTGATGGTGTTAATCCATTCATAGAGCTTAGGTATATTTACTTAGTGTGGCATATTTTTTTTATCAACATTAACATTCCTCCTTGGATGTCAATAAAGAGGGAGCACATAATGTTGCCAATGATTGTTCGAGGTATAATTTGTTTGCATTAATTTTTTGAATGTAACATTTTCATTTGTTTCATTTTTTGCATGATATATTTTGTTTATTTATCTACTTATATATACATATCATGGTTATAGTAATTATGTGTAATTTCAAACACATAGGTATGTACCAGGTTAAATATATGAATGTATATATCGAGCCTCTTATCGATGAGTTACTAAATTTATGGGTTGGCATCACTATGTATCACATATGTAAACCAATCGGCTAGAAGAAATTTAAATTACGTGGAATACTTGTATGGAAAACTCATGATGCCTCATGACTAACACATTTTTGTGGTATGTAGCATTCTATTGCTCTTTAATACTATGCAACTTTTAAAGATATCATGTTGCATGTTTAATTTTTAAATAATCTCATCGTATAATAATTGACATTAATTCATCTATTGTAGGTCTTCAAACAAAGGGTAAATTTTCATGTCCAGTTTGTTGTCCTATCATGAAGTATCATCATTCAAAAATTTTAGGAAAGGAGGTGTTTTATGAGTATAGGCACCTCCTCCCTAAGAACCATAGGTATCGTACTATTGAAAAACATCTTTTCAATGGGAAAGAAGAGATTGTTTTAAAACCACGAAGAATGACACCTCACCTATGGAGGTTGGAATATAATAGAAATCATCAAGGTATGTAATTTATTTATGTATTTTATATCATGTAATGTTTTGAATGTTTATATTAATCATTAAATTTATTTTACCATATTTGATAATTATTTTTGTAATTTTTTTTATGCTTCATGAAGGTCGCCATCATGAAGGTATTAATAATGGGCTTCCACGAGGATTGAAATATTATCCCACTCAATTCATGAGTTTTACCTACTATGAGGAGCTAAAAATAGCTCATTTGTTTGATACAATGCATATCAGGAAGAATGTGACATAAACATTATGGTGAATCATAGATGGTAGGAGGGATAAAGAAAAAATTGTCAAAATTTGTACCAACATTGATGGAGCCAATCATGCAATGTAAAGTGTGATCCAATCAAATAGATATGTACTAGACCAAAATAACCTTCCATGGTTATTAATAGAGAAACAAAGAAATGATGTTAAATAGGTCATTCAAAGAATTAAATTTTCCACGGGTTTTGCTTCAAACATAAATAATATCTTAATGGAGAAAGGTGAATTTGATGGCGTAAAATCACATGATTGCCATACTTTAATTAAGGTAATAATTTTGGTATACATATTTGTATATATTGTCCTTATACATATTTTAAGTTATTTATTTATTTTTTCTACTTTGGTCAAAACAAATAATGATTCATTGTTTTTGTTAAAGTATGTTCTACCGTTATCTCTCCCAAACAAATTTGACAACAACATCAAACAAGTTATATATGATCTTGGAAAATAAATGAGGTAAATAGTTGTGATTTATATGCAAAATGTTCTTTCAATTTGTTGTTGTACTTAATGACATGTTTTTTACTTGGAATGTAATATATTATATTATTTTATGTTAAAACATGTTATTTTCATGTGTCACAATATCGTGTAGATGGTTTTCATTGAAAGAAATCGATGAAGATGATATAAAGTATTTGAAGAGAGAAATTCCTTGGCTAATGTGTGAAATGAAAAAGTATATACCTCCAATATTTTTCAATGCACAAGAACACTACCTCATACACCTAGTTGAGGAGATTGAAATTTGTGGACTTGTACACACAAGGTCAATGTGGATGGTGGAGAGGCACTTGAAATCATTGAAGGCTTTGGTTAGACAAAGAGCACATCCCGAGAGTTCTATGGCGGAGGGATATATGGTATATCAATCCATGGCTTATATTAGTCAGTATCTTCCTAAATTAGTATCTCCAACTATGCATGCAGTGGATCACATTTTGGATGTGAACTCCATCAAAACATTTGAAGATCAACAACACATGTTGGGGAAAGGTAGAATGAAAAAAATGAGCGGTAATATATTAATAATTGTGGAGATTTATATAATTAATACATATAATGTTTTCATATTTTTTGTATATGATCATACTCATTAATATATTAATATATTTTATTTCAGAAATTATTAATATTTACCATGGACGTTATAACTAATATTTAATATTGGTGAATTATAATGAGTTTTTGATTAAGTTGCTCAAGATTGGGATGCATTGCTTTTATACGTTGCAAAAAATCTTGACTGGATGAATGTATGGATTGAAAGATGTAAACAACATCATGGCAGTAGATTATCATGCCAACGACTGTCTCAACTGTTTAGATAATCTCGTCGTAACAGAGATGCCAATGTTACACAAAGGGAAATTGATTTAGCATATGGTTTTAAAGATGGACAGGAAAGCAAATTCACCCATTTTATTCAGTTATTTTATATTATTTGAATGTGACTACATGTGTACTATATTTTTTAGATACTTTCCAAGTTATATAAATTATATGTTAATTTATCAATTGATAATGCATCTTTTATATCTTTGGCATATTGTAGTTGAAACACCACAAGGCTATGTGGTGCAATGGTCGTAAAATTCGCATAATACAGTTGGATGAAACTAGGAAAACTTATGATAGTGGGATAAATGTTGTATTCCAGGCCACTAATGTTTCCTCTAGGAGTGGTATACATACCCGAGAATATGAAAATAGATACTATGGGTATTTGAATGATATACTTGAGTGTTACTTTAATTCCTTCAAATTACTTATGTTCGACGTCAAATGGTATAGGTTACGAATGCATGAATGTGATGAGGAAAGAACTGTTATTCAACATGCCAATGAGTTTCTGATGATTAAAACAATGATGTTTGAAAGAGGACATGGTCCCTATGTTTTTCCAAGCCAATGTGAACATATCTTTTACTCAAATGTTCTAGGTGAGAGGAATTGGTCATTTTTTGTTAGATATGATCCAAGAGGAAGGCCAATTAAGTATACTCATGTATAGGAAGAAGATGATACTAAAGAAGAATATTGACGCAGGCGCACCCTCCCTGGCCCGTCCACTCTCACCAAGACCTTCTTTTCTCTCAGCCCGAAGAGCGTCAATGCTCCTCTAATCCCCTGTCGGGAATTCTTCACCCACAACAACTCCTTAATGATCTCCCTTAACGATCAGGAAATTGGAATTCATGATTTTGCGAATCCTAAGGTCGCGTGCTTCATGCTTTACGATCCCATGAAACTCGATGCGAGTCTGCGTTGACTCCTCCCCCTGTTATCGGAATTTTCCCTATCGAGAAATCGCCACTCACGACATCAACAACTTAAAGCTCCAACCTCCGAATACCGATGTACTGATTCTCTGATACACGTGTGGACTTGAATGCTCCACCTCCTATCCTTCTGTCAGGATTTCGAAACTCACGGGATCGCGAGTCCTATGGTTGATGGACTCGGGACTTGCCTTTTTCCGATCCTCGATACGATGCCACCTGTACTCCACTGGCTCCCATGGTCCCACACTACCGCATCATTGTCGGGATATCGCAAATCACGAATCTAACATGCAAGCGTTCTCTATCGTCGAGAACCCTGATTCCCCGAACCCCGATCTTTGAGATCTCTTGACACACGTCCCACACGATTGACGGTTCTGCTACTATCGGGACCTCATGAGTCGCGATATCGCCACTTCCATTTTACCAACTTTATGCTTCAACTTCACGACATGCCGAAAAGCGATGTCATGCACGATCTGACGTCCCTATGACTTGGGATCAACGACTCTACTCCCTCCTAAGCTTCGAACCTCCCCACACTTTCGCAGGTAACACAAATTTTGATGAAGTGCCTCCCTATTGAGATTCTTCCACCTACTCTCTTGCTAACCGGCAATGCTTCCCTTCAAAAACCTTGAAGGCCTATCCCTCCTGAGCTTCGATGAATTCAGTTCCCTCGGGAAGAAGTTCTTGCGCGCACTCCTTGCGACAAATATTCAAACACGACTAGGTGATGAAGCTTTCGATCCTGCGCACTCTTGCAGCAGAAATATTTCAATCCCTTTACTCGGAATCGCAACCTCGAGTCTTCATATAGCCTTCACACACCTTGCATGGCTCTGGTGCCAAATCTGCACTTCTGAGATCTTGGAACAAAAGTTCTCTCAACTTGAACCCTGCAGTCACGCACTCCTTGCAGACAATTCAAGTGCACACCTTGCAGGAATTTTTTGGTTCAAGCTAGAGAAACAATTGAAACTAACTCCTTGTTCTCATAGACTTCATTTAAAACCTGAAATCACATGCACAACATATATAAAGTGATTACATAACCATAAAACAAACATTTATGAGCACATCATCAACATAGAGAAATAACACCAGCCATGAATTTGAATCAGAACTTCCTTCTATTAATTCAAAGACATCTGTACGTGAGTGTTCTTCACAGAATTCTCTGCATGCTCTTCTCTTTCTGAATGTTGTAGCTTATGTTACAATGTACAAAGGAGGGTGTCTATAACCATTTTCCCTCTTGGATTCTATATCTATCAAATCTAGAATTAAATTCCTACCTAACAACATTAAATCTAATAAATGCCTCATCTACCTAAGGACAAGAGCCATCCGCTCAAGGTCCATTACAATATACAAAATGCGCTTTCATAAATGACTTCATTTAAAGACTTGCACAACAACTCCAAAGTATTTCCAAAATTTGGGTTGGTTTGTCTAGCTGGTCTTCGCTTGATGTTGTTGGCTCGCTTGATGTGGGCGATGCTCCTACATCATACTCCCTCGATTGAAAAAATTTCATGGGCTCCTGTCCATGAGCTCCTGCACGGTATGTCCATGCTTTTGTATCATTGCTTCTATGTCCCAGATGGCATCTTCTACCGGGTGATTTTTCCACTTGACCAGATACTCAAACTATTCTTTTCTTCGGGTCTTCTTTCCCACTCGCTTGTCCAGTATACACTCCATCTGCGGCTTCTCTGCTATCGACATCTATTTTTACCACTGGATCACTAGTTCCTCATCTCCACTCTTTATTTCTCCAGTTCTATATGGGTATAAATCCGAAACATTGAATATCGTAGATATCCCGATGCCATCCGACAACTCAATCTCATAAGCGTTCTCGCCAAATTTCTTCAGGACTCTGCATGGTCCGATTTTCTTCATCTTTAGTTTATTGTATGTTCCCATTGGAAACCTTTCCTTCCTCAGATGTGCCAGAACTAGATCCCCAACTTCAAATTGAAGTTGTCTTCTGTGCTGGTCTTCTCTGCACTTATACTCCTGATTTGATTTCAGTAGTCATTCCTTCACCTTGCTGTGAAGTTCTTTTATTGCCTCAACAAATGCCTTTGCACTAGCGCTGCTAGTTGCAATCTGTTCTAAATCTCGTAATTCAGAAACTCCTCTCGGTTGTGTCCCATACACAATCTGAAATGGACTCTTTCCTGTACTCTGATTCACTGAATTGTTGTATGCAAACTCTGCCTGTGGCAATATGCTATCCCAGCTGCTATGGTGCTCTATCACTAGGATTCTCAACAAGTCTCCCAGACTCTTGTTGACCACTTCCATCTGTCCATCTATCTATGGATGGTAAGATGAACTAAATGCCAGGTTAGTTCCTAGCTTCTTCCATAGCATCCTCCAAAAATTCCCTATGAATTTGGTATCCCTGTCTGACACTATACTTCTCGGAAATCCATGGAGTCGAATGATCTCCTTGAAAAACAAGTTCGCGATGTGAGTCGCATCGCTGGTCTTCTGGCATGGTATAAAATGTGCCATATTTGAAAACCTATCCACTACCACAAAGACAGAATCAACACCTCTTTGTGTCCTCGGCAAACCTAATACAAAATCCATTCTAATCGCCTCCCATGGCCTCTCGGGTATGGGCAATGACTGATAAAAACCTGCATTCTTCTTCCTGTCCTTTGAGTGCTGACAAATTCGACATCTGTAAACCAATCTCTTGACATCTGCTTGCATTCCTAGCCAAAAATATGATTCACTCAACTTCGTGAACGTTTGGTCATGGCTGAAATGTCCTGCCAAGCCTCCATTGTGCTTCTCTTTCAACAGGTTCTCCCTCATGGAGCAATTCGGAATACACAGTTTATTGTCTCTCAAAAACGATACCTCCTGGATCATATAATCTATCCAAGAACTTCGATCTCTAAGAACTGGATTCTTAGCTGCTTCATACACTTCTCCGAAATCTGCATCTCCTGCATACATGTCCCTCAGATTTTCAAAGCCCAATGTCTTGAGTCTTAACTCCTGCAGCAATAAACATTTCCTTCTCAAAGCATCAACCACTTTGTTAGCAGTACCTGCAATGTGTTTAATTACAAATGTGAAATTCTGCATATACTCTACCCATTTTGCATGTTTCTGATTCAACTTCTCCTGCTGAGTCACAAACTGTAATGCATGATTATCACTATACAGTACAAACTCTTTCGGGATCAGATAGTGCCTACACTTCTTCAGGGCTTGTATGATAGCATAAAACTCTTTATCATACGTGGAGTACTTCAGCTTCGCTTCATCCAGCTTCTCGCTATAATATGCGACTGGTCTATCTTCCTAACTCAGGACTGCTCCTATGGCATATCCGCTTGCATCACATTTAACCTGAAATGTCTTATGAAAATCTGGCAACACCAAAAACGGTTGCTCTGTGATCTTTCGCTTCAACAGATTGAAGCTCTTCTCAGCCTCTGTTGTCCAATGAATAGTCTTATGTCACTTCTTCACTGTGTCCATCATTGCTGCGCTAATTCCACTGAAATTCCTAATGAAATTTTGGTAGAAACTAGCCAAACCATGGAAACTCCTCACCTCAAAAACATTTCTTGGTGATGGCCAATTTTTAATCACATCCACCTTACTCGAATCCATCTTCAACTCATTCACTGAAATAAAAAAACCCAAATAAATGAGCTATGTCTGCATAAATGAAGATTTCTTCATGTTGATCAACAACTTCTCTTGTTGTAGTTTCCTCATCACAATGGCCAAATGCTTCAAATGTTAAGCCTTCATCTTACTGAAGATCAATATGTCATCTAGATATACGATGGCAAATTTTTCGATGAATTCCCTCAGGACTTCATTCATCAGTCTCATGAATGTGCTCGGCGCGTTTGTCAACCCAAATGACATGACCAACCATTCGTACAAACCTTCGTTTGTCTTGAATTCTTTCTTCCATTCATCGCCTTCCCTCATGCGAATCTGGTGATATCCGCTCTTGAGATCAATCTTTGAAAAATAATTTTCCCCACTCAAGCAATCCATCAGATCATCCATTCTCAGCAATGGAAACCTGTACCTGATGGTAATTTTGTTGATCACTGTTGAATCGATACACATTCTCCATCCTCCATCCTTCTTCGGACTAAGCACGGTCGGAAAAACACACGGACTCAAACTTTATCTGACCAATCCTTTGTCCAATAAATCCTGGACTTGATTCTTTACTTCATTGTTTTCCTGTGACGTCAATCTATACGCGACCTTATTCGGAAAACTGGCTCCCGGTATGAGATCAATGTGATGGCTTATGCTCCTCATCGGTGGCAACGAATGAGGTAATTCATCTACCACAATGTCAGCGAACTCTTCCAACAGTCCCTGAATTTCCTCTGGCAGATCATCCATTATTGTGCTAGTCAGAACAATTCCCGGCTTCCTGACCACAAAGAACTGTGGATATTTTTTCTTCTCCATCTCTGTAAGAAGCTCCTTCCCACTCATGAGAAGTATTGTGCTACTTACTTCCGGCTTCACCTCTTTATCCTTTATCGGAAGCAACCTGTGTGCCCTCCCATCCTTCTCCAGGGTATACGTGTTCATTCTCCCATCATGAACTATGTTTCTGTCATATTGCCATGGTCTACCCAACAAAAAATGACATACGTCCATGGGAATGACATCACACAATATTTTATCATTGTATCCTCCTATTTTGAATTCAACCAAGCATTGTTTAGTAACACTCACCTGATGTCCTTTCTGCAACCATGAAACTTTATATGGACTCGGGTGATCAGTTGTTTCCAGCTCCAGTTTTTCTACCATCTCAGTTGAAACGAGATTGTCGGTGATTCCGCTATCCACAATGACCTTGCATTTCCAGTCCTTGGCTTTGCAAGCTATCCTGAGCAGTATGGTCCTTTGAATTGGACTTTCTACCTCTTTCTTAGGTGTCAAAAGGACTTTATGCATTCCAAGCAATCTTCCATTGTCTGCATCCTCATTCTCAGCATCATGCTTCTGAGCTTCTGCGATGTGAGCTTCTCCGATGTACTTCTTCTTCTCTGGACACTTGAATGACTTGTGCCCATTTTTCCCACATGTAAAACATGTGATAATTCCTCCTCGTCCTCTACCTCAATCTCTAGTATGAGGAAGAGTGTTTGCGTCAGCATAACCTCCTCACTGATCATTTTGCTGTCCTATCATCTCAGCATATTGCTACCCTCGCTGTAAGGTACCACCTCTTTCAAATTTACCCTGAGGTTTCTTCCATTCCTCTTTGGGCTTTTGGAATTTCTCCTGTGCAACTGCCTTGCCTCTTGGCTGACTTCTGCCTCGGCCTCGCTGACCTTGCTTTCGGCTCAGCTTTTCTTCTGCCTTCAGAGCCATCTGATAAGAATCCTCAACTGTTTGGATGGTTACCATGCTCAATTCATCCTAAATGTCATACCTCAGACCATTCAGATATCTCACAACCTTCTCATCATCGCTCTCTCGATGACCTGCTCTGATGTTGATATTGTAAAATTATTTGGTATACTCCTTCACTGTCATCAACTTTTGTCTCAAGTTCTGCATCCTCCTGAACAGTGTGATTTGATAATTCCTTGGAATGAACTTCGCTTTCATCTTCGCGATCATTTGATCCCAGCTTTTGATCTTCTGCTTGCCTTTGGAACGTCTATCTGCCTGAAGCTCGTCCCACCATAAGGCTACATGTCCTTTCAAGTGCGTAAAAATGTGCTTGACTTTCTTATCCTCTTCGATATCCTAGTAATCGAAGTAGGTATCAAGAGCACGGATCCAATACAACAGCTCTTCTGCATCCAGACTTCCTTCATATGCTAGAATGTCTATTTTCTTTTTTGCACCCATTCGAGCGATAGATTTAATCAACCGCTCAGTTGATGCATCCTCTGCTATGACCTCTTCTTCATGTCTAGCTTCCTCTTCAACCTTGGAATCACTAATATCCCCTGCACCAACTCTGCGTCTCTGAGTTGTCTCCATCTCCTCGAGTCTTGCTCGGAGATCTCACATTTGCCTCTCCATTTCTAGATTTCCTGCTGGCCTACCTCTTCTTCTCACCTCCTTATCTTCGGGATCAAGTGACTATCTTTCTCTTCTGGGCGAATTGGTGAAATATTATCTTTTCCTTCTTTGATACAGAAAGAAAAGGTATTCCCGCTCTGATACCACTCTGATGCAGGCGCACCCTCCCTGGTGCGTTCGCTCTCACCAGGACCTTCTTTTCTCTCGGCTCAAAGAGCATCAATGCTCTTCTAATCCCCTGTCGGGAATTCTTCACCCACAACAACTCCTTAATGATCTCCCTTAACGATCGAGAAATCAGAATTCACGATTTCGCGAATCCTGAGGTCGTGTGCTTCATGCTTTATGATCCCCCGAAACCCAATGCGAGTCTGCGTTGACTCCTCCCCCTGCTATCGAAATTTTCCCTATCAGGAAATAGCCACTCGCGACATCAACAACTTGAAGCTCCAACCTCCGAATCTCGATGTACCGATTCTCCGATACACGTGTGGACTTGACTGCTCCACCTCCTATCCTTCTGTCGGGATTTCAGAACTTGCGGGATCGCGAGTCCTATGGTCGATGGACTCGAGACTTGCCTTTTCCCGATCCCTGATACGACGCCATCTATACTCCACTGGATCCCATGGCCCCACACTACTGCATCACTGTCGGGATATCACAGATCACGAATCCAACATGCAAGTGTTCTCTGTCGTCGAGAACCCTGATTCCCCGAACCCCGATCTTTGAGATCTCTTGACACGCGACCCACACGATCGACGATTCTGCTACTATCGATACCTCACGGGTTGCGATATCGCCACTTGCGTTTTACCAAATTTATGATTCAACTTTGCGACATGCCGAAAAGCGATGTCACACGCGATCTGACGTCCCTAAGACTTGGGATCAATGGCTCTACTCCCTCCTGAGATTCAAACCTCCCCACACTTCCACAGGTAACACAAATTTTGACGAAGTGCCTCCCTATTGAGATTATTCCACCTGCTCTCTTGCTAACCGACAATGCTTCCCTTCAACAACCTTGAAGGCCTATCCCTCTTGAGCTTCGACGACTTCAGTTCCCTCGGGAAGAAGTTCTTGCGCGCACTCCTTGCGGAAAATCTTCAAACACGTCTAGGTGATGAAGCTTTCGATCCTGTGCACTCCTGCAACAGAATTCCTTCAATACCTTTACTTGGAATCACAACCCTGAGTCTTTGTCTAGCCTGCACACACCTTTCATGGATCTGGTGCCAAATCTGCACTTCTGAGATCTTGGAACAAAAGTTCTCTCAACTTGAACCCTGCAGTCACGCACTCCTTGTGGACAATTCAACTACACACCTTGCAGGAATTTTCTGGTTCAAGATAGAGAAACAATTGAAACTAACTCCTTGTTCTCATAGACTTCATTTAAAACCTGAAATCACATGCACAAAATATATAAAGCGATTACATAACCAGAAAACAAACATTTATGAGCACATCATCAACACAGAGAAATAACACCAGCCATGAATTTGAATCAGAACTTCCTTCTATTAATTCAAATACATCTGTACATGAGTGTTCTTCACAGAATTATCTGCATGCTCTTCTCTTTCTGAATGTTGTAGCTTATGTTACAATGTACAAAGGAGGGTGTCTATCCGTTTTCCCTCTTGGATTCTATAGCTATCAAATCTATAATTAAATTCCTACCTAACAACATTAAATCTAATAAATGCCTCATCTACCTAAGGAAGAGAGCCATCCACTCAAGGTCCATTACAATATACAAAATTCACTTTCATAAATGACTTCATTTAAAGACTTGCGCAACAATTCCAAAGTATTTAAAAAATTTCGGTTGGTTTGTCCAGCTGGTCTCCGCTTGATGTTGTTGGCTCGCTTGACGTGGGCGATGCTCCTGCATCAAATATGATTCGGAAGATCAAACAATGATGAAAGATCATGCAGGGTTGACAGCCAAAGAATACGAAGAAGATCATGATCTAGGCATAGGAGACAATATTGCAGTTCTTGATGATGATGTCGATGAAAATATGCTTGAAAATGAAATTGATGACGATGATGATATCGTAAATCCTTTCAACATTGCTTCTAAACCAAATGATGATACTGATTTCGAGCTGGATGAAGAAGAAGATACATAATAAGGATGATACAAATGTTGAGTTGGATCAGGTACGTGACTATATATTTTAATTTGTATGAATTATTCTTTTTAAATAATTTACTTATTTCATGGGTCAATTACATGTTTTTAAGTTTTATGCGACAATTTTATATCCTATGTTAAATGTTGTTTAATTATTATGTGAAACCTAGAAATAGTCGCCAAAATTTTTATATCATTTGAAAACACATAATTTCATTTACCTTCATTAATTTTTGTTTTTGTATTTTATATATTGCATGAATCTTTCAGCTAGGTTTCTTTTGATTATTTTATATTTTATAGATTGGGTATTGGGGAATCGAGAGTGATGTGAGGGGGAGTAGAGGGGCCATATGAGCTTCAACCTTCATGTGGTTGGCCTTGTTCAATAGAGGATAAATTTTTCTTGAAACCAAGAGAATACCATTCATTTTTATACCATCATGATCGTAGATGTCATCATTCTTTTCATAGTATTGCATCAACTAAGTTTCGACGAACATGTTTTTTTATTTCTATAGAATCTTCGTTGAAACTATTTGAAAACATGGGCCTTTGGCCCATGAATTATGAAGAATGTATGTGTGTCATAGTTTTGATGAAAAATGGGACTTTTTCATTCACATGGGCAACAATGACCTATGAATGTGGCTAACGTTGAATTTTTTTCAAACTTTTTTTGTATGCACTGAAATTTGACATGGATAGACTATTAGAATGCCTTAATGATATGGGAGAGTTTCTAGACTCAAATTTGACTTACAAACCCACTTGTTTCCATCATTTGTTCATCATGTAAACCATAAACCCTATATTTCTTTCAAATTAGTGCACAAGTCGGTTGACACACGTTTTAAGTTTGCATCAATATTTCCTAACTTTTCTTTTAGGTTCTACATTGTGTGTTATACATTAATGTGTCTTTGTCATAGTTGTGATGAAAAATCACTCTTTTTTTGTTCATTGTTTAATCAACACAATAAAAACATTTCCATGCAGTACTATATGCAGGGACATATGTACTGTAGAACAAATTTTAAAAGGAACAATGCAAATACATTCTACTAGGACTACACATGGGCAACAATGACCTGCGAATGGGGCCAACATTTAAATTGTTTCAAATTGTTTCTATATGCACTGAAATTTCACATGGATAGACCATTTGCATGCCTTAAAGATATGGGAGGGTTTATGGACTCACATTCGACTCACATTACACCCACTTTTTTCCATCATCAATTCATCATGTAAACTATAAACCCTATATTTATTTCAAATTAGTGCACAAATTGGTTGACACAAGTTTTAAGTTTTCATCATCCTTTCTTTATTTTTATTTCAAGTTATACATTGTATATTATACATTAATGTATGTGTGTCATAGTTGTGATGAAAAATCCATATTTTTTTGTTCAATGTTTAATCAACACAATAAAAATATGTCCTTGCAGTAATAGATGCGGGAACATGTGTACTTTCGAACAAATTTTAGACATGGGAAACAATGACCTGGGAATGGGGCCAACGTTGAAAGTTTTTCAAATTATTTCTATATGCACTAAAATTTGACAAGGATAGACTATTCGCATGCCTTAAAAATATGGGAGGGTTTTTGGACTCAAATTTGACTCACACACCCACTTGTTTCCATCATCAATTCATCATGCAAACCATAAACCCTATATTTCTTTCAAATTAGTTCACAAATTTGTTGACACAAGTTTTAAGTTTCCACCATCATTTACTCATTTTTATTTCAAGTTCTACATTGTGTATTATACATTAATGTATATGTGTCATAGTTGTGATGAAAAATCCCTCTTTTTTTTGTTCATTTTTTAATAAACATAATATAAAATGTCCTTGCAGTACTAGATGAGGAAACGTGTTTACTGTTCAACAAATTTTAAAAGGAACAATGAAAATACATTGTACTAGGAATATACATGGACAATAGTGACATGTGACTGGGGCCAATGTTCAAATTTTTTTCAAACTATTTTTGTATGCACTGAAATTTTACATGGATAGACTATTCACATTCCTTAATGATATGGGACAATTTCTGGACTCCAATTTGACTCACGGGCCCACTTTTTTCCATGATCAATTCATCATGTAAACCATAAACCCTATATTTATTTCAAATTAGTGCAAAAATTGGTTGACACAAGTTTTAAGTTTGCATCAACCTTTCCTCATTTTTCTTTTAGGTTCTACATTGTGTATTATACATCAATGTATCTGTGTCATAGTTGTGATGAAAAGTCCCTCACTTTTCGTTCATTGTTTAATCAACAAAATAAAAACATGACCTTGCACTACTAGATGTGGGAACTTGTGTACTTTTGAACACATTTTAAAAGGAACACTAAAAATACATTGTATTAGAACTAGACATGGGAAGCAGTGACCTGCGAATGGGGCCAACACTGAATTTTTTTCAAACTATTTTCGTATGCACTAAAATTTGACATGGATAGACTATTCACATGCCTTAATGATATGGGAGGGTTTATAGAATCAAATTTGACTCAGAGTACACCCACTTTTTTTCATCATAAATTCATCATGTAAACCATAAACCCTATATTTCTTTCAAATTAGTGAAAAAATTGGTTGACACAAGTTTGAAGTTTGCATCAGCCTTTCCTCATTTTTCTTTCAAGTTCTACATTGTATATTTTAAATTAATGTATCTGTGTCATAGTTGTGATGAAAAATCCCTCTTTTTTTGTTCATTGTTTAATCAAAATAATCAAAATATGTCCTTGCACTACTAGATGCGGCAACGTGTGTATTGTCGAACAAATTTTGAAAGGAACAACAAAAATACATTCTACTAGGAATAGACATGGGAAACATTGACCTGCGAATGGGGCCAATATTGAAATTATTTCAAATTGTTTTTGTATGCACTAAAATTTGACATGGATAGACTATTTCCATGCCTTAACGATATGAGAGGGGTTTCTCGACTCAAATTCGACTCATAGTACACCCAGTTGTTTCCATTATCAATTCATCATGTAAACCACAAACCCTATATTTCTTTCAAATTAGTGCACAAACTAGTTGACACAAGTTTTAAGCTTTCATCATTCTTTCTTCATTTTTATTTCAGGTTCTACATTGTATATTATACATTAATGTATTTGTGTCATAGGTGTGATGAAAAATCCCTCTTTTTTCATTCATTGTTTAATGAACAAAATAAAAATATGTCCTTACAGTACAACATGGGGAAACATGTGTACTATCGAATGAATTTTAAAAAGAACAATGGAAAGACATCATACTAGGACTAGACATGGGAAAAAGTGACCTATCAATGGGGCCAATGTTGAAAGTTTTTCAAACTATTTATCTATGCATTGAAATTTGATATGGATAGACTATTGACATGTCTTAATGATATGGGATGGTTTCTAGATGCAAATTCTACTCACAATACACCCACTTGTTTCCATAATCAATTCATCATGTAAATTGTACCCTATATTTATTTCAAATTAGTGAACAAATTGGTTGACACAAGTTTTAATTTTGCATCATCCTTTCTTCATTTTTCTTTTAGGTTCTACATTGTATATTATACATTAATGTTTGTGTGTCATAGTTGTGATGGAAAATCCCTCTTTTTTTCGCTCATTGTTTAATAAAAACACAAAAAATATGTCCTTGCAGTATTAGATGCAGGAACATGTGCACTGTTGAATGAATTTTAAAAGGAAAAACGAAAAGACATTGTACTAGGAGTACTAGACATGGGTAACAATGACCTGTGAATGGGGCCAATGTTGAAATTTTTTCAAATTGTTTTTGTATGAAATGAAATTTGACAGGGATAGACTATTCTCATGCCTTAACGATATGGGAGGGTTTCTGGACTCAAATTTGACTCACACACCCACTTGTTTCCATCATAAACTCATCATTCAAACCATAAACCCTATATTTCTTTCAAATTAGTGCACAAATTGGTTGACACAAGGTTTAAGTTTGTATCAGTATTTCCTCATTTTTATTTCAGGTTCTACATTTCATATTATACATTAATGTATTTAGGTCATAGTTGTGATGAAAAATCCCTCTTTTTTCGTTCATTGTTTAATCAACAGGATAAAAATATGTCCTTGCAGTACTATATGTGGTAACATGTGTAATTTCAAATGAATTTTAAAAGGAACAAAGAAAAGACATTGTACTAGGACTAAACATGGGCAACAATTCCTTGCAAATGGAGTGAACATAGAAATTGTTTCAAATTGTTTCTGTATTCACTGAAATTTCACATGGATAAACTATTCAGGTGCTTTAACAATATGGGATGGTTTCTGGACTCAAATTCGACTCACAGTACACCCACTTGTTTCCATAATGAATTCATCATGAAAACCATAAACCCTATATTTCTTTCAAATTAGTGCACAAATTGGTTGACATAAGTTTTAAGTTTGCATTATCCTTTTCTCATTTTTCTTTCGGGTTCTACATTGTATATTATACATTAATGTATATGTGTCATAGTTGTGGTGAAAAATCCCTATTTTTTCGTTCATTGTTTAATCAACACAAAAAAATATGTCTTTGCAGTAGTAGATGCGGAAACGTGTGTACTGGCGAACGAATTTTAAAAGGAACAAAGAAAATACATTGTACTAGGACTAGACATGGGCATCAATGACCTGCGAATGGGGCCAACGTTGATAGTTTTTCAAATTGTTTATGTATGCACTGGAATTTGACATGGATAGACTATTCACATTCCTTAATGATATGGGAGGGTTTTTGAACTCAAATTTGACTCACAATACACCCACTTGTTTCGATCATCAATTCATCATGCAAACCATAAACCCTATATTTATTTCAAATTAGTGCACAAATTGGTGGACGCAAGTTTTAAGTTTGCATCAGCCTTTCTTCATTTTTATTTCAAGTTCTAGATTGTATATTACACATTAATGTATTTGTGTCATAGTTGTGATGAAAAATCCCTCTTTTTTCATTCATTGTTTGATCAACACAATAAAAATATGTCCTTGCAGTACTAGATGCGAAAACATGTGTATTGTCGAACGAATTTGAAAAGGAACAATGAAAAGAGATTGTGCTAAGAGTATTAGACATGGGCAACAATGACTTACGAATCGAGCCAACGTTTAACTTTTTCAAACTATTTCTGTATGCATTGAAATTTGAAATGGACAGACTATTCACATGCCTTTACTATATGGGAGGGTTTCTAGACTCAAATTTATCTCACACCCACTTGTTTCCATCATAAATTCATCATGCAAAGAATAAATCCTATATTTCTTTTAAATTAGTGCACAAATTGGTTGACACAATTTTTAAGTTTACATCAACCTTTCCTCATTTTTCTTCCAGGTTCTACATTGTATATTGTACATTAATCTATCAGTGTTATAGTTGTGATGAAAAATCCCTCTTTTTTGTTCATTGTTTAATCAACACAATAAAATATGTCCTTGCAGTACTAGATGTGGAAACATCTGTACTATCAAACAAATTTTAAAAGGAACAACAAAAAGACATTGTACTAAGACTAGACATGGCAAACAATGACTTGGGAATGGGGCCAACATTGAATTTTTTTCAAACTGTTTTTGTATGCAATGAAATTTGACATGGATAGACTACTCACATGCCTTAACGATATGGGAGGGTTTGTGGACTCAAATTCATGTCACATATTGTTTCCATCATCAATCGATCACAAAAACCATAAACCCTATATTTCTTTCAAATTAGTGCACAAATTGGTTGACACACATTTTAAGTTCGCATCAGCCTTTCCTCATTTTTCTTTTAGGTTCTACATTTTATATTATACATTAATGTAACTGTGTCATAGTTGTGATGAAAACTCCTCTATTTTTTCATTGTTTAATCAAGACAATACAAATATGTCCTTGTAGTACTAGATGCAACAACATCTTTACTGTAAAATGAATTTTAAAAGGAACAACGAAAAGACATTGTACTAGGACTAGACATGGGAAACAATGACTTGCGAATGGGGCCAATGTTGAAATTTTTTCAAATTGTTTTTGTATGCACTAAAATTTTACATGGATAGACTATTTTTATTCCTTATCGATATGGGAGGGTTTCTGGACTCAAATTCGACTCACGGTACACCCACTTGTTTCCATCATCAAATCATCATGTAAAACATAAACCCTATATTTCTTTCAAATTAGTGCAAAAATTGGTTGAAACAAGTTTTAAGCTTGCATAATCTTTTCTTCATTTTTCTTTCAAGTTCTACACTGTATATTATACATTAATGTATATGTGTCATAGTTGTGATGAAAACTCCCTTTTTTTTCCATTCATTGTTTAATCAACACAATAAAAATATGTCCTTGCAGTACTAGATGCGACAACGTGTGTACTATCAAATGAATTTTAAAAGAAACAACTAAAATACATTGTACTAGGAGTACTAGAAATGGGCAACAATAACCTGTGAATGGGGCCAATGTTCAAATTTTTTCAAACTATTTTTGTATGCACTGAAATTTGACATGGATAGACTATCCACATGCCTTAATGAAATGGGAGGGTTTCTAGACTCAAATTTGACTCACACACCCACTTGTTTCCATCATCAATTCATCATGTAAACCATAAGCCCTATATTTATTTCAAATTAGTGCACAAATTGGTTGACAAGTGTTTTAAGTTTGCATCCACCTTTCCTCATTTTTCTTTCAGGTTCTACATCGTATATTATACAATGTATTTGTGTCATAGTTTTGATGAAAAATCTCTCTTTTTTTGTTCATTTTTTAATCAACACAATTAAAATATGTCCTTACAGTACTATATGCGGAATTTTTTTTATTTTCAAATGAATTTTAAAGGAACAATGAAAATACATTCTACTAGGACTAGACATGGGAAATAGTGACTTACGAATGGGGCCAATGTTGAAATTTTTTCAAACTATTTCTGTATGCACTGAAATTTGACATGGATAGACTATTCACATGCCTTAATGATATGGGAGGGTTTCTTTGACATGTATATACTATTCACGTGACTTGATTTCTCATTCCTAAATGCTATATTTATTTCAAATTAGTGCAGAAATTAGTTGACACAAGTTTTAAGTTTGCATCATCCTTTCTTCAATTTTCTTTCAGGTTCTACATTGTATATTATACATTAATGTAATATATGTGTCATAGGTGTCATGAAAAATCCATCTTTTTTCTTTCATTGTTTAATGGGTGGCCAAAATGGGTGGTCAATCTTGTATACCACATTTGGAAGAATAATGGGGAAATATGGCTATGTGTTGAGTTCCATGACTCAAATCAAGCATACCTAATGGATAATCACCCACTTCTAAATATGTAAATGTTACATAGTAGGTGATAGGCTTAGTATCGATTTCTATGCTTTATTATTTATTACGTTATAATTAATGTTTGGTAGATGAATTAAGGGATTACCTTAAGACACCTTTCACAACCCTGTAGGGGACTTGTGCTTATGTTTATATTTCATTTAAGTTGATGAATGCTAGTGCAACATTTCAAAGGGCCATGGATCATTCCTACCATGATTTTATTGGTAATATGATGGTTCAAATTATCAATATGATCTCAATCTATTCCAAGGTTGGGGGAAAACATGTGTTCCATATTAAAGAATTTTTATCAAGAGTAGAATGTATGGAATATTTATAAACCCCCCAAAATTATTGTTTTCTATCACATAATTAATTAAACCCCTATGGAATATTTATAAACCCCCAAAAATTGTTGTTTTCTGTGGAATATTTATAAACCCCTAACTCCTATAACATCTAATACTTAATTAATCTCTAAATTCTATAACCGCTAAGGATACAATCACTAACTCTTAGAGCCACTATCACCCATAACCCCTAATATAATTCCAATAATGTCTAACTCTATATAGAACATACTTCCTAACATTGTAACCTTTAACACCTAACTATTATAACTCAATCACACCTAAACTCTATAAATCATAATATAACCCATCACTTGTATAACCTTTATACCCTTATAATTCATGACCACTGTCATCTATAACTTAACCCCTGTAACCACTTATCTCCAACATGCATAAGTGTTAATTATTAACTCATATAACACATGCATAGGCTTGCAAACAACCCATACAATAGAATCATGTGTTGGCTCAAGCACTAGTCATTAATAAAGGCTCTTGAGCTCAAGAATATTCCACAATATCTTGAGGCACAACTTGTTTTCCTTCCTCAACCATGGTCAAGATCCTATGATATATACTTAGTGAAAAAAACCTCCTAATGGAGTCCATATATTGAAACTGTGATGCTAAAAACCCCTTAGCTAATAGGGCTTGTGTTATGATAATTTTTAGGTGTTTTTCATGGTGATTGATCCTAAGAAGTCATGTTTAGGGAATAAGGTCCAAGATTTTTTCCTCCCATCCTAACCATGGAATTTGATATCAAGTAGGTCTAGTTAGGGATTAAGACCCTTCTTTCCCCCTTAACTTGCATGTTAATCCCTCAAGACCCATTTATAATGTACAAAATCTACTCATGGCGCCATTATATCCTGCTTTGGATTCTAAAAAACACCAACTACAACCATGAGAACATCCATTCCTAATGGGGGGTCTGACACATTTTTATTTAGGGCATATGTTTTGGTTTAATCATGGTAATCGTAACCCTCAAATAGTCAAAACATAACCTACAAGGGTCCTATGTGATGGCTCAAGGACTTGTCCAACACTATATCCTGAGAAGTTGTGTGGGTTGTAGTTGTTGCTCATAGAATTTAAGCCTAAGAATGTTCACTTAGGGAACAAGTCCTTTGTTTCCCTCCATTGACCTTGGTTAGACCTTAACACCCATTCTTGGTTCAAATTAAAACTAACTTATTTGTGGTGCTCAAATTCCACTTTGAGGTAAACGATACATTACATCGGTCATAAGTGGTGGTTTGACTACTTGTCTATGGTTCTTGATCTTGCGAAGAAAGGTTTGGGGTTGACAACTCTTGTTTCCTTTCATCAACTATAGTCATGAACCTAAGACCCATCCATTATGATCAAGAAGACCTCATAATGTCACCCATATTCAACTTCGATTCGAAAGACTCCCTAGAGAGGACTTGTTTCATTCTTTTTAGGTGTTGTCGATGGTGGTTGAGATTGAGAAGGTTTAGTTAGGGATTTAGGCCATTGTTTCCAAATTACCATGTTTATGCCTCTACACCCATTTTCAATGTACAAAACCTAATCATGATGCCTATATCCCTCTTAAAGGCCAATTAAGTTTTTTTTATGTTGGTTTGAGGACTTGTTCAAGGCTCTTGATGACAACTTGTTCACCTATCCATGGTCTTTTGTGGTGACTTGAGGACTTTTTCATCATGGTTCTTAATGTATATATGATAGTTTTGGGGCTTGATTTTTTGTTTCCCTCCCTTGACCATGCAGGTTAAGGGATTGAGGCTTGTTTCCCTACAACAACCATGGTCAAGGCCCCGAGACCCATATGTATATAGTATGAAAAACATATAAAAGGTGATGGTCTAGGTGTTTTTCATGACACATGAGATTGAGAAGTTTCAATCGTGGCTTATGTCCTTTACTCCCCCCTTAACCATTTTCAGTTGTTAAGACCCATTTCTAGGGAAAAAAACCTACTCATGGAACCTATATTCTACAGCTTGGAGGCCTTCAAGGAAACCTTACAAATGAATGAGGTTAAGGCCTCTCTACCCGACCTTACTGCAAAAAACCTCCTAATGGTGTCCTTATCCAACTTTGATGATAAGGATGCACTAGAGAGAAATTTTGTTGTGGTTTATATGTGTTGTTCATGATGATTGAGCCTAGGAAGTGTCATTTAGGACCCTCATATCCCTTGGCATTGATTAGACCATAATACTAATTATTGGTTCATGTATGGGTTATTTTCCCATCTTTCCACCTAAGTTTCATAATGTTTACAGTGATAATTACTAAAATAAATTACCCCTTCCTAAAAAACTAAAAGAGTAAATATGTAATCGAGTACACTTTAAAAAATATATATTAAAATCATTTAATTCAAATAATTATTACTCATTTTTTTTATATCTACTCTACTCAATATGCGAATGTAGAAATAACCTTCACCTTCACCCATATGCTTTGAGGCCGAGACATGGTTTGGTAAGGTTGGATTTCTTAATTAAGGTGGGATTTCTTTATGTATGAAACATAATTAAAATCAATTACCCTTCTTCAAGAAAACATGCCCATCCAATACCGAGCAGACTGAGAAAGAAGACTATGGTACCTATCTCTCTGTGACCTATGCTACCCTTGCTTCTGTGCATGATGCCTATAGATGTATGATGCTACCATAGCCTTTGGTTAGTCAATTGAACCAACCTATGACTTTGCCTCTCCTGGTTACTCTAATCGAGGGCCATCCGATACTGATCATACTGAGAAAGGAGGCGCAAGACTAGTGTCGAGATAAAGGAGGGGTGAGACTATCGAGGGCCACGCATACACTTTGAGGAGATAGGATTTGGTAAGGAAGGATTTCTTTAAGGAGATAATATCGAGGTAAAGGAGGTATGAGACTATAGAGGGACATTTGAGACCGAGGGAAAGGAGGGAGAGATCATACCAAGAAAGGAGGCACGATACTGTCAAGGGAAAGGAGGCGCTAGATTGTAGGAAATAATGGTGAGTATAACCTTTTCACACTCAAATTTTGCATGTATTTGATCATTAAGAAAAGGGATCCATGCTCAACCTAGGTTTTATGCATATTTTTTCACCACTATTCCATCACATACAAGCCCTACTTCACCATTCCTCAAGTCGTAATGTGTTATTTCTTCATCACTCTAAGCCCACATTCTTGCAATCAAGCATGAAATACCATCTAACTTCAATGACTCTCTGAAATGAAAAATTGAAGGCCATAATATCAAACCAAACTCTGCAATTTAGGGTCATGGAAGGAGATATGTCATGTCCCATTAACATGTAAATTTCTTCTTCTCCTATCTGCTGTTTCATGTAGTGTCATGTTCTGTTCAGATTTGAACTTTCCTCTTGTAATTATGGATACTTTAACGTAAATCATATTATTATATTGTTTTTTAGTTTTGGTCAATTTTCCTTTAATAATGAGCAAGTGATAACAAACTCAATCCTCTCATTTTTTTTATGTTCAACCTAATCTTACCTACTTCATGTACCTTGAATATTTTTGCACATATAATAGTCCCATGGCCTTGAAACCATCATTATATTCACTGTGATATTTACCAACACTAAAGGGTTTGAATGGATATTATTTGATTTCATTTTTATCATCATAAACTTAACATCAAAATGATTTTTTTTTTAATTTCTATTACTCATTATAAGTATGAGCATAGTTTGGCCTATATTACTCATTACAAGTATGAGCATAGTTTGGCCTATATTACTCATTACAAGTATGAGAAAAATTTGGCCTATACGAGGCCTTTGAATTGGCAAACACTTGCGAGGTTTGAATCAAACACCATTTCACCTCTTTGCATTGGATTTAAAATATTAAACTAACGCCATACTCAAGCATAAGAAATCTATCATGGATCGTTTTAATTTTTTTGTAGTTCTTGTATTACCTTATAAATGATAGCATAACCTTCAGTTTCGGGTTATGTTTCCCATGTATGTCATATATTGATGATTTTTGTGGTTGTGGTAATCATGATTCATTAGTTCAAAAAAAAACTGCATATGAATTTGATCCCAAAACCCATATGAGATTGCTTCATTAAGAGTGTTTTATAATGAAAAACATTTTAAGAGTTGTGCCTAATTTCACATGCTTACTATTAATCACTTACATAGAATTGGACCTTTACTAGAACTTTTTCAAACATAATTTTCCTCATTTGTTTGTTAGCCAACATGTGTTCCATCACTTTTTCACTCTTTTTATAACCAACTATAAAAGGATCATAAATCAATGCATTAGATAGATGCACTATTTTTCTTCAATCATAATCTATTCAGTTTATGATTGCTTGAATGTGTTGGGTCTATAATTCTGATTGTAAATTGCATTTTCACTTATATTTTGTTTGTTAGATGATTTTTTGGAGTTGTGGCTCCCATGACCCCAAAAGGCGATATGAAAAAGGGCCATATATGTATGAATGGGTGGGAGAAGGAAAATAATAATGTTTTATTTTCATTTTAATCCATAATTAAATTGATTTTCCAAATTATACCAAATAGGCCATTTGTACTTGGGTGACCCAAATATCCAACCAACTCTATTTCCATTTCCACCTAATTTGTAGCCTCACTTGAGCATATATGAGATAAAACTTATTTTTCTACTCACTAATGATGGCTAGAACCCTAATATTAGTCCATATTTCATTGGTAAAGATAGATGGGGAAACCCACACTTGGATCTTGTTATCCCGAGAGCCCCTAAAATTGCACCCTTTGATTTGATTATACTAATTTGAAACCAACTTACCAAATATGTAGAGGTGCCCACTCTTGTACCAACTATTATTGATAAAGGAAACAATTTAAGAATATGCAAGTTCCCTCTATTCCTCTTTAGAACCCCTAAAACAATCCTATGGCATTCCATGTTATTATGAAATCTAGTGATATCACTTCCATTGTTGATCATGTTGCTAGCTAACCCCACCACATCCATTTTCCGTTCACTACTCAATTTTTCAAATATGATACGAGGATGATTATTTACTTTGAGAATATGCACTTAGAGGTATATGTACCTATGTATCTTGCTTTGAGTACCCATTTCTCATTTCCCTTAAACAATTCTTGATCATCCAGAAGGTGAAGCCCCCATGATCCTTATGAGTATTTAATATGTGTATGGTGGTCTCTATAATCATAAAATTTTACTATGTTAGAAATGATTACATTTGATTCAATGTTGTATAGGTGTACTAAGTGAACTATGGCATTTTCAGGGTATTTTTAAAATTTGGGTCATTTGCTTCCATTTATATGGATAATTAGCCCATACGCTTTTTCATTAGCAGTGCACACATAGTAATCTATCCAAAAATTATTTCTTTCCTTAAAACCTGTTTCTCCTTCCCATAGCTAGTTTTCATCGAAGTTGAAATTCTTTCATTTCATTTTCCTCTTGCATGGTTTAAAGAGTCGATTCAAAACGCCATCAGTTTCACGACCACGCCTTTGATTAACAATAGAATAAAATCAAGCACTAATTAAAATTTATATAGACACGTTTTTAGGGCTATTCAAACCCATCTTATCTTAGGTGTAGAGATTTGTAACAAGATTATGAGAATAAATTTCCAAAGCTGATAAACAAACATAAATATTTTAGTTAGGGAGTGAAATCCAATTGCTATGTCCCTAAATTTGGGAATCCCTTCTAACACAAGGATCAATCCCGAGGTCGCAGTGGGGCCAACAGAGTAATAAAACCTACTTTTTTGGTCTTGATGTCGACTATTGATTGTCCCCCCTCTGATTTGGTATAGTAGGTGGTACCATAGAGTCCATAAAATTTCATACTTACTACCCAAGGTGACAACACAAAGAAAGTGGTTTTATACCTGGGATTGACGTTGGCTAGAGTCACTCGAACTCCTTGAAGGGTTGCCCACTTCTCGATGAGGTAACTTCCACCAGGGCATTAGTTCATTAAGAAGGTTGTCAACGTAAGTTTCCCACCCACTGAATCTAATCCCCTTCGTGCATTGATCCCACGATGTTGGATTCCATCACCAACTAGCGCTTCTTTGCGAGAAGGTTTATTTGCATGCTTGACTCCTATATTAATTAGCATGTGTTGTTTTTTTCTCCTTAGTTTTCCTTAGGATTGAGTCTGTGTCTAATAAAGTAGCAACATTACATTGTCCCTCGAAAGGATTGATACAAAAGTCTTGAGAATCCTTTTATAGTTGTTTTCTTTAAAGTATAAAAAATAAATAAATAAATATTTCATTGTTTTAGACTTTCAAACAAAATCCAATTTCTATCATCAATCTATTTTCCTTCTTCAAGGATTTCATACAATAAAAATAAGCATTGAAAGAAACATCAATGCTTTTCATAAATATTCGTAGTTATAAGACTTTAGAATAAGTGAAAAAAAATCAAAACCAAGGTTCATGAATATAAGTAGAGGAGTGTTCTGAAGAATATTTAAGGATTTCCCAGGTTCCTTTTTCTAGTTCCACTCCAAATAATTTGTCAGCTTCCTTGCTTATGTCCCTATAAACATGAGAAAAAGAGATATGAGTGAAGGATGCTTGAAAATTATTAATGTCAATGAAAAAAGGTTGTATAATGAAGATACTAAAGGTGAATTAACATTTCATCAATTGAATGACTACTAGTGAATCTCCAAAAATATGAATTTGAATATCTCCTCTTTCCTAAGCCAACAATAGACCTAGTTTTAGGGCCATAAGTTCAAAAAATAATAATTTTTGGAGTCATTCCATCTTTGAATGATATACAATGGCTTAGGTGAAGGTGTAGAACTCCCCAACCCCACCTTTAGAAGGATTTCCTTGTGATTCACCATCACCCAAGGAAGTTAGCTTCAATTTTACATTGATAGAGACAACACCTACCAGGGACTTCAAAAGTTATTTTCTGTAGGATGTTCCAAGTTAGGATCTTACCTATTCCTCCACTAAGTGTGGAGCTATGTATTTATCCTTTATGAAATTCACACATAATTTTGTACCTTGGAGGAGACTCCAAACATTTTTATCAACTAAATACTTTAAGAAAAAAAAGAGATTTTTGAGACGCCATCCTTCTTGTGATTTGGGAATTGATAATTTTTTCCAAGATACAAACAAGGATTAGTCAAGGTATTGGAATGGCCTCTAGAACTACTTTGACAAGGATTAGTCTGCCTCTATGTGATATCCATCAGTCGCACCCGAAATTAATATTTTTTACATTTTTCTATCAACCACTGCCAGTCAACTTTTAGACAGAAATTGGCCTTCATATCGAAAGCTAAGTATTTCAAATGAGAATTGAAATACACAATGAGAAAGGGAAAATTCTAGGAGATGTAATGATTTTCACCTCCAAGAAACCGCAATAGAAAATTGTCAATTTGGATGAATTGATATTCATGAGAATCACTTTGCATAAGAGTCAATCATATCTTTTATATTATTAAAAACTGTCCCATTTTTGTCATAGAATATAAGTATTTAATCTAAAAAAAGGTAAATAAGATAAATTAAAAGTGTTTTCTACATAAATTCCTTTAAAATTACAACTTGTTGAGAATACCTTTATGGATTTGTTGAGCCCTTTTTCTTCGATATGAAAAAAGAAGTGGGGATAATTGGCATATCCCTAGATATTTCTTCTTTCTAGTTTGAATAAAGGGGATGTAGATCCATTTATTAGGATTTCAAAAGAGACTTAATTGATACAAATCATAATTCACATGAAAATTTGATGATATAAACCCATGAAATTCATAATAATTAGTCTCGAGAAGGGACAACTCACCTTTTTGAAAGATTTGGAAAGACCAACTTTTACAATCATTTTTCTTAAGTTCCTTGTATTTATTGATTAGAGTCCTTCTTGAGAAACCCCCATTGCCTCATAAATTTTTCACCCTTCCAAGAATTGAAACTAATCAAGGGATATTTGATGAGAAATGATCTCTTTGATATTTCTTGAGATAATATTTAAAATTGTTTTGTAATGTAGTTGTATTGGCAAATTGGACAAAAAATTTCAAAAGAAGAGGGATTGTCAGATTTTGGAATCAATGTGATGAAGGTTGTGTTGAAGGATGCCAAGGTTTATCGTATGATTCTCAAGACCTCCACTACTCTCATTAGAATTCTATAATAAAATCATAACATATTAGAAATAATTCCATAAGGAGGTCATCTGGTCCAGGGCTTTTGTATTTTTGGAACTTTAAAGGGTTCATACGAGTTCTTCTTTTCAAAATTTTCTAGTTCGAAAATTATTCAGTTGTGATTAGGATCCCACCTATGGAGTCTCATTATATAATACAAATAAATTCATCTATGAAATATTTTGATACTAAGAAACAATCTAGAGTCTTATATATTCTTACCTTGCATATCCTCCAATTTCTCTATGTCGATTTATGATTTTTTTGGGATGTAACTCCATTTATTAGGATTTCAAAAGAGACTTAATTTATACAACTCATAATTCACATTACAAATTGATGATAGAAACCCATGAAATGGATATGAGTTAGTCTCAAGAAGGGCCAACTCATCTTTTTGAAATATTTGTAAAGACCCACTTTTACAGACATTTCTCTTAAGTTCCTTGTATTTATTGATTGGAGTCCTTCTTGAGAAACCCCCACTTCCTCATAAATTTGTCACCCTTCCAAGAATCAAAACTAATCAAGGGAGATTTGACGAGAAACAATCTCTTTGAGATTTCTTGAGATAATATTTAAAATTGTTTTGTAATGTAGTTGTATTGGAAAATTGGACACAAATTTTCAAAAGAAGAGGGATTGTCAGATTTTGGAATCAATGTGATGAAGGTTGTGTTGAAGGATGCCAAGTTTTATCGTATGATTCTCAATCCCTCCACTACTCTCATTATAATTTTATAATAAAATCATAACATATTAGAAATAATTCCATAAGGAGGTCAGTTGGTCGAGGGCTTTTGTATTTTTGGAACTTTAAAGGTTCGTACGAGTTCTTCTTTTTAAAATTTTCCACTTCAAAAATTATTCAGTTGTGATTAGGATCTGACCTATGGAGACCTATTAAAAAATACAAATAGCCTCATCTCTGAAATATTTTGATACTAAGAAACAATCCAAATTCTTACATATTCTTACCTTGCATATCCTCCAATTTATCTATGTCGAGTTATGTTTTTTTGGTTCAAAATCCCACCCTTTCCAATTTGCTTATCAAGAAACCTACCAAATTATAAACCTAACCCAATGATCCCAAAACCTCTAAAACACATAGAGATAAGTTTATGTCACCTCCAAATATCACCAAACCCTTTTGTACAAATGTATAGTTGAAGAAATTTTCCTAAAATTCTAGAATATTGGATTAGGGACCATAAATATTCAAGAAACTAATTTCCTTCTGAAGTTCTAGAGATAAAAGATAGGTCCCCGGTAAAAAATTCCCAAGAGTAATAATAAGAGAGTAATCCTAATTTCCAACTGGTTACATTCTATATATAGATATTCTTATAGCATCTATGAAACTAAATTCCCACCCCATTAAAAGCATGGATAAATCTTGAATTCCCTTTTCTCCATATGGAATTAGCTCTTGTAAGAATATGATAGGTGGATTATGAAATTTATTTAACCTTTTAATAACCAACTTATTTTAGGATTTGGTAAACCCTCTATAGTTTAGGGTTAGGAAGATCATCTAGAACCATCTCTCTAGGCCTTTAATCTAGGAGAACTAATCATTATTACTTTTCTTCCAATTTTGAATTTGGTATTTGTTTTCTTTTGATCCAAGGATGGGAATGTTTTTCTCTTTGTTTGAGTCTCTTTGGGGATGTTCATTTATGGAGTCCAATCGAAATATATTTCCTTAAATATCCTTACAAATCCATATTTTTCTTATGTTTAGGAGGTGAAATTACTTAGCTAGATTCCCATACTCATGGAACCTATCACATTTGAAGAATTGAACCCTCTAATTGTGCATCCAAAACTAAAGATATAAAAAAATTATTTAGAACTTTGAATGTAGAAAAAAGTTCGAAAATTGGAACTAGGATGAGGATGGACTACTCACTAACAAGACATGCACATGTAATTGAAGGTACAACCAAACAGGTATCTGTCAGATATTTCTTACTTGAGTGAGGGAAGCTTAGGACAAATAGAGGGAAATGTGACTGCATCTAGTAGATATGATACACAAACAAGGACTAGAGGTGAAAAAGTTAGAAGAAAATTATGTAGATGTGTGGAATATTTTCTTTCTGAAGGAGGATCATGATCTTATGATGATGAGAGCATAGGAGACATAGAGGTGCCACTCAGGTATAAGAATCTAGTAAAACAATGGGTACCTAAGGAACTGCCTTCATTATAAACTTACTTAATTGTCAACAATACGATATATTTCATTGCACCATCCTCCCTGCATGGCTTGGGGCTATTTACCATGGATGAAATAACTATAAAATACAATACAATAACTAAATTGATGGATTATGTCGGACCGTGTTACAATTATAACGATTGGATGTGACTAGTCTAGTATATGCAAATTATGTAGAGATATGCACTCACCTCAAACTATATAAAACTAATAAACAATGATAAAAATAAGGGAGCAACTATATATATATCGATGGAAGGCCTAAATCTTGCAGAAATATCAAAGGGTTTATAAACAACACATGATCTAGGACAATAAACAAGAAATCGAATTTCATATATGAGGGATGCAAAGAGAATCAAGTGGTCATGTGCACAATAAAAAATATAACTCCAGGGGAAGAGTTATTAGTGGATTACCATTTGAATCGAATAGAAACATTGACTAATAGTGGGTGGGTACTTACACAACACCTATTTAAGAAACTTCTACTTATTGAACTATATTGTTTTTTATCTTTAACAATGTTTTAAATATTTCATGGTCCCAATTTTATAATAATGTGGGAGGTTGATCGTTGAGGTTGATTTTATTTGGGTGGAAATCAATTTTTTTGTTATCGTAAACCATTTTTTAAATATTTGTGGGTTCTAATTATATTATAATGTGGCAGGATGATTGTTGAAAAGGGCTAGATGCATAACATGTAAATGATTATCAAATTCAACTTTCATTTTACGTGAATTTTATTATTTGTTTATATAATTTTATTTGTGCGACGATCATTTATTTCATTTGTTTATATAACTGAAATAACATTGATTTTCATGTTGAAATGATATGTAGTTGGCATAACATGTTGATCATGATTCCGTCGATGAGGAGGGGTTGTCTTCATCCCCTGATTCGATGGTATTAATAAAAAGAAAGATCATTAAAGTGAACAAGGAACTTGATAGCTTGTTAGACCGCCCAGATCAAACTCCTGACATCCTAGAAAGGATCAATATCCTTATGTCACAAATTAACACATATAAGGTAATAACCATAATTTAAAGTGTTTTTTTTAATGTACTCATATGTTCAATTATGAAAGTCTATTTTTTTAACTTTTACATTATCTCAGGAAAAAAAATATTTTTTTTTTATAAAGAGATTTCTAGAGCCTGTTCAACCTGGTGTTGGTAGTAGTGGCATTGTAGAGACACCATAGAGTCCAGGCGTGGGTTTTCATACAACTACTAGAGTATTTTTTACTTCTCCATATTTCACACCAATTTAGATAGGACCCATGACACGCACCACCGACCATCCACACAATGGTCAGGCTCTAGAGGTGGTGACAAAGATGATGATTATGATGTAGTTGAGATGGTTTCATTTCCTGGAGCTAGACGTGTGACCAACATGGGGACCATTCCATGCACATTTTTGGTCGATGATAATGAAATTTCATTAAAACAAATAAGACTCTCAGGTAGTTTTTCATAATCTGATTGTTTCACATTGCCGATCTCATACACAAATCATCTAGATTATTATTTTTAAAATAATGATCATATATTTTGTGTGTGTATGAAACGACCATTTTTATAAGCACCTGGAGAGAAATTCCTTGTTGATTTTTTGGGAAACCATGTGCATGAGGTGGAATTTCCAGAATTCCAACCTCAAAAAAGAACTTATGGATTATCTCGAAGGCCTCTTTGTAGTAGACATGTTCAATAAAAAAGTGATCCCTTATGTGGAAGGATAATATTTAAAATATATGCGGGGTGTTTATAGATGAATCTTCGAAGGAAACCCTAGGTATAAGCATCCTCCCACTTTTCCATAGAGAGAGTGGAAGGTGATCATTGATGATGCAAAAGAAAAGATATTGAAAAAATTAGGAGAAAAAATAACTGGTACCCCAAGTTAAATTAAAATATTTTGATTTCAATACCTTTAATTTTTTTTAGATCTAAATAAAATTTCGGTATATAAAATACTTGAAAATTTTGATGATAGGGTGCCTCACACTTCGAAGGAAACCAAAGAAAGGATTTCCAAACATGGCCAACACAAGTTAGGCCACAGAGGCTACTCGAGGTTACAATAATGAATCGTAAGTACCCAATTCATCATATTAAGAATATTATTTGTATCGCCTTACAAATCTCAGTTTATTGCAGCCAAAAACATTAAAAAAACATGCTCTTATGAAATGTAGGGCGACGATGTCGGAACTAAAACCACGTAGGAAGACCTGAAACTTGGTTACACGTATGGCTATAAAGTCGTGGTGAATGATAGGAAAAGCATGGGGAATACCCCAAGATCCAGTTTATAGGATAAGGTAAATAAAACTTAGTCTACATTAACCTTTCATTACTTATACAATATGTAAATGTTTTATATTGTCCATAACTTTAATGTATTACTTTTTTTTAATCAGGGGAGAAACACTATCAATGAAACCACTAACACTGGATAACAAAGTGTTGATAGTGTAGGGATGTCATAAGATCATGGTGCTCCCCAATAGCCCCATCCCAGTGGGGTGTATCCCCAAGATGTTCATGTGATAGAGGCCCATTATGGTAATCAAATGGATGTATATTAATCATGTACTTAATAATTTCATAGTAATAAATTTTTTACTTATAATTTTTATTACTTATACATTTACGGTTTTGTCTTTATAATTTTTGTCATTTCAATGGGAAAAAAAGTTGTAGTTGAGACTCCTCGACCTGAATATGATCAAGAGAACATGGCAGAGGTTTTTTTTATTATTAATGAGCTACTTAAATGATATTTAAAAATTCTCCATATAAATTAATATTTTTTGTTTTTGTAGGTGATGGCCCCTCACAACAGTTTCCACACCATGGGTATGATACCAGGCATGCTTGATGTGAAATTATTGGAGCAACATCAATTGTTGAAGAGCACCCAATAAACAAAGACATGGACATGGATGAATTACTTAAGAACTAAAAACAAAAAATAAGAGTAAAATAAATTGATGATGTATAATAATTTTATAACATAGATAGATGTACATTATATAGCTAGTATATTTGTAACATATTTTGAAAGATAAATCTCATTTATAATTTTTTTTTATGACATATGCCTTTGAATGAGAATATATATTAGGTATTGGGGAATTGAGAGTGATGTGAGGGGGGGCTTGAGGGGCCATAGGAGATTCCAACTTCATGTGGTTGGCCCTGTTCAATAGAGAAAAAATTATTGGGGCCATTTATTCATGGTGAAAACCTCTCTCAACCCAACAGAGCAACAACATAGTCAATGTTGACTTCATTGTTTCTCCTTCAAATTGAGGGAGGTTTTCTCCAAGATAAGATGGCTCCAATAAATTATTCTCAAAACCAAGAGGAACCTATTTAGACCATTGCGTATAAGATGTGTGTGTGTGTGTGTGTGTGTGTGTGTGTGTGACTATTTAATCTCCTCTCATATGGATTTTACAAAAAAAATATCAATGGTGTTTACTATTTGAAATCTTGTGGGTTTTAATTTCTATTATGATTTATTGACATGTCTTAAAAGTATCTGTTGGTTTTTACTAAAAACTAAATATAATTCTATTTTTATTTTTATTTACTACAGTATGTAGTTCACACATTTGCAGATGCTCTAGATGTTGTATCAATGAAACACTACACATTAGAATATCAAAGATCGGGTATATCTTGTCTTTTTTCTTATTTTTATGACATCTTAAGGTTCTTTTTATTTATTTTACATTACCATCATTTGTGGGCCACTATGGGGCCAATCATTCCATCTAATGAACCACATCCAGTTATATTGGAGCATCTACAATTCCCACATCACATTAAGTGTCTCTTCCTCATCAATGGAAGGGTATTGGGACACTATTTGAGCAAGTCGTTCATATGTGTTATTTTCATTTTAAACACATGCCTATAAATACAAATACATGCCATGAATTTCATAACAACTTATAAATCTAAGGTTATCCTAGAGGAATTAATCCAAAGAGTAGGAATACCATTTCATCCTCTCAATTGATCTAGTATCGTCTTGTTTTCATGTTGTCCATTCTCGCCTCCAAATTTTCCATGCACAAGGGTAACTTTGCATGTTCATATTCATAGATAGAGAGAGCTTATTGGAGGGTTAAAGTATCCTCCCATGAGAAATATTGAAGTCCACAAGATGCATTATTATTATTAGGTGATATATTTCATGTTACTATGTCTTCTCATTAGATAATAAATAATGTATTCTCTTTTCCCCAAAAATGTCGTTTGAATAATTGAAATTAATTTTTTTGATTGTTTATAAGTTATTATACATGCTAAAGGATAGATAGGTTGTTTTAATTTTTGTTCAAAAATCCTTTTTGTCTTCGATTAGTTTTGATAACCAACTAGGATAATTTTTTTGTACTCGCATGCATAACCTCATATGTAGATTGGAAACCATATTGGGGACTTTGTTCTATTAAACCTCACTCATTAGTTTTAAGGATAATTTTCTAATATCACACCACTATCAGGTCCAAGACCTTGAAGATTCCATCGAAAATTTTCTTTTATTCAGGGTCTAACTTCTATAAAGCTTTGTATGTAGATTCAATTTTTCCACTCTTTGTTAATTCCTCCAACCATGTAGTTTAATTCATTATATATATATATATATATATATATATATATATATATATATATATATATATATATATATATATATCACTTTCTTATTCTTCTGACTTCTTTCCTTTCTATTTCTAACAATATACTTTAAGTAGTCATTTTCATTTATCACCACACTTTTGCACACATTGAAGGACCTAAAAGCTATCCCATATCAAAGTTATGTTCTTAAACTTAAGTCATTAAAAGTGGTTTGTGTCATTCATAAAGGTTAGGATAGTGAAAACCCTCCATAAAAGCTGCTTACCAATAAAAAAGTTAGGTTCATGCCCCCAAACCAAGACTTATAAAATGTAAATAAACTTAAATATAATGTACAAAACTCCCCCTTGGGGACAAAATAAATTGTGGTGTAAATTGAGATAAGTATCCAAACAATGATCCATAGTTTTTTTTCATCAAAACATAGTTGTTTTCCTAGGGTACTTCATGAAATCTAACATACTTGTTTTCCAACATGAGAGATACACTCTCTTTTTAAGTATCCATGCTTGGCTCAGGAGTGGTAGTTTGATGAAGCCACCATGCTTTTTCAAAATTCATGTCACCTCTTCAAAAATTGAATCTGTCAAATCATTCTCCACATTAATCTATGAATATGTATCCTAGTTGTGAAACTGACATTTACTATCAAGTGCCATTCACAAAATTGTGAAGGAACATGAGACAAATACTTTCCACCCCCGTGGGTCTCACTCCGATATGAATTTCATTATAAATAACTATATCATATCTTCACTTGTTTCATTTAGTGGAATCGATCATCATCATTTACGAGACTTAGAAGGCTTCGATAAAATTTCCAAATTGTGAGAATTGCTAGAGCCTTAGGATGATTATTTTACTTTCCATCTTCACACCTATGAAAATATTTCTCTTTAAAGAATGTTTATTTACAAAGATTTTACATATTCAATTTAATAGAAACTTTTTAGTTGTTCTCATTCTTCCATTAATCAATTATATATATATATATATATATATATATTAAAATAAATATAT
>JZKD02S2248582.1:293757-313850 GCA_000966675.3 Picea glauca
AAAAAAAAAAATTCCTATTGAACGTCGCTATTCATAGACGTAACGAAGGGGTCGTTACTTATAGAGAATGTTATATAAGGAAGTGTAAGAAATGTGTTGGAGCACAGTGAAGAATATTGTTATTCTAACAAACAAGTATTTATTAAAGAGAGTCTTCCTTCCATGAGGAATAATATATGGTGTTACCCTACCTCAAGGGTTTTGACTATTTCTTGTGTTCAATATTTTGGTGAGTGGTTTGGTTTATTCTTGTTGAGATTAAGGGTTACTTATAAAGTATTTTTGCAAATCTATTTAGGTACTTAACAATTCGTATTATATCTCTTTCTCAATGATCTTAAAAATTATATTTGTATCTTAACACTATTGCCAAGCCCATGAATACAAGTCATCCTATTGGATTTTTTGCACTTTATTAAACCATTGAAAATTATTAGATATTGATAACTACAAATCTTGATTAGTTCTCTACTCAATAAATTCTCAACCAAATCTTTAGAGATTCTTTGGTATTTTCTATCGAAAACAAGGTCATGATATAGCCATAGAGGATTATGATAGGAACCAATAATAGTTGGGTTCGTTGTTGCAGTAGTATTAAAATCTCCTAGCATGAGGATATAAAATATTTATATATAGATATTCATAGAATTAATATAAAAAATATTCATCCACATGTAAAACCTAAATTTTTGAAACCTAATATGGGACCATTGCTCCATGGAAAACCTAGATTTCTAAATTATTATCATTTTGATCTCTATAACTAATAATAGATTTTCTATTCCTAATTATTGCTCATATTTCTTACCTTTTCTCCATGGAAAACCTAAATTCTTAAATTATTATCCTTTTGGTCTCTATCCCTAATAATAACTTTTCTATTTCTAATTATTGCTCATTTTCCTTTCTTCCTTTTAAGTTTTGACCATCCTTCCTTCCTTGATTTAGCTTGATCTTTTGAAATGAGTTCTTTATTTATAAATATTATTGATCCTTTTAGAATCGTAATTTTACTAAATATGCCATATTTATGGTTCTTAGAACTTACATTAACACATTTTACTCAATTATTTAATTTTGGGGAATTGTTTTGTCATTATAATGTTGAAATATCACTTATCCTTAAAAACAATATTAGAAATAACTTTAGGAAAGTAGTTTATATAAATAATATTAGCAATAACTTTAAGAAATTAGATAATATAATTATTTTATTGAAAATATTGATGTAAACTTTTTGGTGCATAGATTTGAATTCATGAATAAGTTTGAATTACAACATTGCATGATGGAATCTTGAAGATGTTCATACTAGTATCAAAATTTCATTAGCCTATGTTGCTAAAACTAGTTATGTAGGTGAAGTGGTGGGGCATTACTTATCAAAATTACTTAAAATATATTCATAATAGTAGTACAAATTATAATAAAAACAACAAATAATGATAGTCTCTTGTTATAATATAAGGCAAGAAAATTCTCTCAAATAAATTGTCAACCAATTATTATTCATTCTATAAAATAAATCTTCAATAAAATTGAAGGGATATGTGTTAAATAAAAAAATATTTATATATAGGTCTCAATTTAACATTAACTTGTGAAATTAGAATTTGTATGTTAAATTATATATATATATATATATATATATATATATAATATAATATAATATTATGTAAAAGAAAAATATTATTAATGAATTTTAAGTGTCAACAACTTAAAAATTCATGCAAAAAACATAACATATAATTAATAAAATTAATAGTTACAAAGGTTAACATATTTCTATAAAGTGAAGAACTTATGTGCTTAAATATAAATATAATCTCAAGTACTCATCCACATATCAAATGGTTATTAATTTTTTAATGTTTTGATAGTATTAGAAATTTAGATAACAACTCAATACATTTGAGAATGTAATTGTATTCATAATTTTTGGCATAGGGGAAGACCTAGGGTTCAACACTTCAACAACGCACAAAAAAAACCCTAAATACCGACCCTTTCAGAAACACCTGCGAAGCAGATGAAGTCTCACCCGAGTTAGAGGCAGGGGTTGTTGCAGGACTAAAATGTCTACAACCTAGTTGGGACATAGATTTGTGATTACACCACTCTAACAAAGCACTTAGTAGTTAACATTCATCGGTATTTGACCCTTATTCACATTGGAGATCCAAACCCTATTTACAGAACAACGCAATATTCAACCAGAGATAACACATCTAATAACTTATCACATGGAAAAGGATTAGATCTAGCATTCATTCACATCACTAAGAAATTAATCTATCATAGAAAATCCATCTAAAAATTCATTACTTCACTAATCTTAAATCATATGAACAATATAAAAACCATAATGCACAAAGCAACCATAACAGAGGATATACATGGTTCACCCCAGTGTGGGGCTACATCCATGAAATCGTCTCTTCTTTATTATCTTATGTCAAGATTCTTACAGGCACAAAGAATCAAAAACTTACTACGTAGAGGATAGGATATCTGCGTGCACCTCTCTAGATCCTCCTTCCCTAAGTTAGATCACAACACCAAGCCTCCTTACACAGTCTATGAATAAAGCACAACAGATGATCTACACTTATCTTTACAGCCTCAAGATACACTAAGCACAGAGCCTCTTACAATTACTTGCACTTAGCACAATAATTATCACCTAGCATCACACCACACCACCTACTTACATCACCTATATTTCTATTTATACATTACAAAAGGGATTGAACATTTTTAAACCCATGGGACGACATCCCCATACACATTACGTAAACCCTAATCCCAAATATTCCCTAAAAAGGGGTTGAGTTCTCGCAATCTCCACTTCGACTTGAGCTCTGCCTTCGACTAGCCTGTCGAAGTCCCAAAATAGGTCAAACATGACCAAGGATCTCAAAAACTTGGTGAAGGGCCAAAAAGACCCCAACACTCACCTGTGACTCATTCCGAGTCACTCTACTCTAGGTAACTCTGCCTCAAATTCCTCAATCTTGGCTCGAGCTGCTTCGACTTACTGCTTCGTCAAGGCCTCCTGCTTGACAAACTCTTGAATAAATTGCTCATTCATAGGTTCCTTGAGCTAATTTTATGATAAAAATGAAATTAATACATATTATTAATAGGTTATTAACACAAAATAACAGAAACACAGTAAAACTGGTTTTTTTTTCAATAAGGCAATAAGCTGAAACTATAAAATGCAGTGGAAACAAGCTTGTTGGAATGGTGGCGGATTATCACTAATAAGAGATGTGATGGCTTCTCTCATTTGCAAGAAGATGATTACAATGGGGATTTGAAGGACTTTTTACAATAAACATGAATGCTAAAAACCCTAGGCATCCAAAAACCTAATCCTAAGAGATGAAGCACCAAAAGCCATGTGGGCCCCATTTGGGTAAGTTAGTACATAAACTTCCCGGGGTCATAACTTTTCCATACGATCTCCGGTTTAGGTGTATGATAGACCATTGGAAAGGAATCTTCGAGGAGATTCATTTTGAGGTCTCAATCATTCCTTTGGTTATTATTATGAGGAAATTTTTGTTGAATTTCGCCCAGGGTAAGCCACTTCCCTTAGTGCAAGAGCTTTCCTGCTTTGATGACTCGATAAAGTTGGATCCTTTGTTTTCGAGTGCCATTGATCTTTGTGTCCATAATATGATCATTGGATGGCTGTTATATGCAGTCGGGGTTGAGCTATGTTGGTTTCAGCTGCTCTTCTACATCCGAGGTGTTCAATTATGGTGGGAAATAAGGGCGAAGAGATCCATGTTGAACATTGGGTGCAGGCCAAGGAAAGGAGGAATGTTGAGCTCAAAATCATTATCCCCAATGGCCTTGGTGATGGTGCATGACCCATAACAGAGTGGGTGAAGCTTTTTATGGGGTCCTGTAAGGTGTTCTTTCTACAAGTGAAACCAAAGTTTGTCGCCCACCTGAAACTTATGTGGCATCGGATGTTGATCATGGTGTTGATTGTACTTGTCATTAGACTTCTGTAGGATATCCTAAACCTGTTGGCGGATGTGATGGATCCTCTCAATGAACCGGGTGGCTTTGTCAGCTTCATTTGGAGCCGGATATGAGTCGTTCGAGGTGACCGCAAGGGGAAGTGCAACATCTATGGGACCAAATGGTTAGAATCTCAACCCCACCTGAAAGGGGCTATGGACGATTGAGCTATGCAGGGATCGGTTGTATCTATGTTGGAAATAGGGAAGGCACTCATACCATGTCTGAGGGTGATTTGAATTATACACGTGATAGATATGCACAATCATTTGATTTACAACCTTGGTTTGGCCATCTGTCTGGGGGTGGAAGGTCGTGGATTTGGTGAGCTTGGTGTCCAACAGTGACCAGAGGCTTGACTAGAATGTGCTGAGAAATCAACTATCCTGATATGAGACAATGGTTTATTGGATTCCAAAATGTACCCAGACTTGTTCAAATAAGATCTTGGCAGTGGACTCTATTGTGATGTTCTTCTTCCAGGCAACCATAATATCCATCTTATAAAAGAGATCAACAACCATAAAAAAATATTCATTTCCCCTCTTGGTGGATAGGAGGCTCAACATGTAGTCCATTGAGATGGATTCCCATGGCTTGTCAGGAGTAGGAAGAGGGGTGTACAGGCCCTATTTCTTAGTGTCTTGTTTGGAAATAGCGCAGGCAGTGCAGGACCTAATATACTTGTTGAACTCATGTGTAAGTTTCGACTAGTAGAAATGTTTATGTAGCATCTCCACTGTCTTTTCAATGCGAAACTATCTTGCATCTCTAAAGTAGTGGGCTTACTAGATCATATTCACTCACTTGCTTGATGGAAAACAGATATGGCCTAGATGACACAAAAACCCATCCCGAAGATGGAAATTATTGACAACTGCATTTCCACCCAACATTTGGTAGGTGGTGATGACGTACAGGTCTGTGTCATAGATTTGAGGCCATCTAGAGGTCTCATGGCTGCAGGGTTCTAGCACCGTGTTGAGTTCTGCAATTGGTCGTCTGTTGAGGCAATCAATGACGTGATTGGTGCTTCATACTTTATATTTGATGTTGAGGTGGAATTGCTGCAAGTATGTGGACCACTTTTGATGGAGATCATTCTGCAATTTTCCTTGTGTCTGCATGAACTACAGTGGCTTATGATTAGTGTGGATGACTGTCACCTTCCCAAGAATTTAATGTCTCCACTGGAGGTAGGCTTACACAATAGAGTACATTTATTTGTCGTAATTAGGGTACTTATGAACAACATCTGATATTATCTCACTATGATAGGCCATGAGGTGGTCCTGGTAAGTGAGAATAGTGCCCACTGCATAGTCTGAAATATTTGTCTCAATCTCAAAGGGATGCTACAGGTCTGGTAGTGAAAGTACTAGGATTGAGCACAAGCGTTGCTTCAAATATGTGAACACTTTTTGTTGGGACCGGTCTCACACAAATTTCACCTTACCACCACCCTTGGTTTTTTGGTTGAGGGCCCATGTAATATGAGATAATCCCAACACGAACCTGCGGTATAAATTTGCAAGGCCCAAGAAGCTCCGAAGCTCAGTTAGTGTGGTTGGGGCTAGCCAGTCACGGATGACTTGGATCTTGGTTGGATCCACATGTACGCCATGTTGATCAATTATGTAGCCCAGGTAATGGACTGTCTCCATGCCGAAAGAGCATTTTTCCAAGTTAGCATATAGCTTGTGCTGTCGTAGGGTGTGCAGAACCTACTGAATATGCTACAAGTGTTTGGCCCAAGTCTTGTTGTAAATGATAATGTCATCCAGATATACCATTACAAAAGTATTGGTGAATGGTCGTAAGATATCTTCCATCATATTCATGAAAGTGGCTGGAGCATTTGTCAAACCAAAGGGCATGACCAACCATTCAAAAAGGATTTCCTTTGAATTGAAGGCAATTTTCCATACATATGTTTGTTCTATCAGGACCTAGTGATAGCCAGACTTCAGATCAATCTAACTGAAGTATTTGGCCCCTGTGAGTTGATCAAGGAGGTCATCGATTCAGGGAATTGGGTGCCGATTTCTGACTGTGATTTTATTCAGAGCCTGGTAATCAATGCAGAGTCGCTAGGTTCCATATTTCTTCTATACCATCATGATTGGAATCCCGCAAGGTAATGATATGGGATGGATGTGCCCCTTGTCGAGTAGTTCTCAGATCTATCGCTTGATATCCTCATTCTCTAATATAGAGTGGAGATAGACTAGCCCATTGAGAAGCAATGCGCTGGGGGTCAAATCAATGGGGTTCTTGACCTAGCAGTGTAGAGGTACTCCAGTAGGTGAGGAGAATATATCTGAGTATTCTTCCATGACCTTATCTACTTTCTTATGTTGTGTGGAGAGGTCAACCACAGAGACCCTGGATATGGTTATGATGTTTCTCTTATTCTGAGAGCGAATAATGAAGAAGAAAAACTTCCATGTCTAAGAGATGACCTTCATGTATTTCTTAGCAGAGATCAAGGAAATAGAACTAGGTGGGACTTCCTCAGGTATCCTATATAATTTCCTGTTCAAAGTAATAATAACACTATGATGCCTAGACTCATATACAACATGACAATTCCATAAATAAAGTTGTCCCAAAATAACATCACAAACTTCTAAAGGAGCAATATCACACAATACCACGTCTTCGAATGGCTTTATGTCATATGACACTCAACACTGGTGGTTGATGCAGAGATCGCTTCCTTGGTGAAGCCATCCAATTGTGTAGGGTTGCGGGTACGGTGTTGTCGATAGGGCTAGTCTCTTGACGACCTATGCTGATATGAGGTTCTTATGGCTACCACTATCCATGATGAAGTGCAGTGGGGTTCCTTTTACCCACGTCTGTGAATGGAAGAGGCATTCTCCTTCTTCTGGCTCATCAAGTTCACCAGGCTGGAGCTTGGTGGTAGCAACGGTGGCACTAGGTTCCACATCAATGATCTAGCTTCACCTTTCTAGTTTTGTCTTAGAGTCTAAAACCACATCTGATTCATAGGTTTTCACTTCGTCCACTAGCGATTCATTTGAGTGGCATCTAGCAACGTTATACCAAGGGATCTTATGGAAGTTGCACCACTTCCGATATCTTTGTTTGTCTTTCTGATGTCCTTCTTTGCTTATGGATTAGAATGGTTGTCCTGATACTGTCCATATTTTCTCTTTCCTTTGTTTTGTGGGTTGGGGTTGCCCTTTCTTTCATTTTTTTGTGAGGGGTTCCCAAGCCCAAATTTTCACGTTTTTTTCTTGAGCTTCTGCTCGATTTTGACAGCATATCAGTAGGTCGCGCCCAAGGATGCGATGTCCAAAAATTCCATTTCAGTATGGATGTATCTATGCAAAGCGCCACAATACTTGAGCACTAGATGTCTCTCTAAATATTTGATACCCAGCTTGGTGCGCAAGGTATGAAATATATTTGTGAAATCTGGCACTGCTTGGTCTCTTTCTTAACACAGTGTGGTCCATTTGGTATACAAGTCATCATAACTTCTGTTAGGGTAGTGTTGTTTCTTAATAACATCCCTAAAGGATTCCCAGATGGTCATGATTGTAAATAATGAGGGTTATTTTGTTTCCTTTTTCTCACAGAAAGTTTCCCACCAATCTTTGACATGGGGAACGATTTTGATGAGTGAAAAAGTAATATTTTCTCTATTTGAAAAGTTATGGACAAAAAAATGCCCTTCTAGTAGATTCAACCATTGTCTACAAAATCTATGTCTATATGACCTACAAATATAGGAATATCAAAGTTTATTTGTACATTCAAGGGGGTGGAACCTTCGCTCGAAGATGATGCGTCACCTATTGGTAGTCGCCAAAGGATTTGCATGAAACTATCCATCATCTCATTCATTTGTTGAGTGAGGGATTCCTCAATCAACAGTTTGAAAGGATATCATGTCTCATCATCTTTATTTTCTCCTTCCATGAGAGGTCACTTGGGCGTGTGAGAGCTTTGGTCCTCAAGAGAAACAAGCTCGAGACCCAACTCTTTGTACTCTGACCTTATTGGGGACATGCATTAAGACGACAAGGAATAGACCTCTCTGATACCACTAATCTGGATTTTATGAGCAAAATGAAATGAATAAATATTATTAAGAGGTTCTTAACCCAAAATAACAGATATACAGTAAAACTAGTTTTCTATTCAATAAGGAAGTAAGCTGAAACTACAAAATGCAGCAGAAACAAGCTTGTTGGAATGGTGGTGGCTTATCTCTGAGAAGAGATGTGATGGGTATGCTCATTTGAAAGAATAAGATTACAATGAAGCTATGAAGGTATTTTTATAATAAACAAGAATGCCAAAAACCCTATACATCCAAAAAACTAACCCTAGGAGATGAAGCGCCAAAAGTCATATGGGCCCTGTTTGGGTAAGTTAGTACATCAACTTCTTGGGGTCGTAACTTTTGCATGCGATATTCATTTTAGTCATATGATATTCCATTGGAAAGGTATTGTTGAGGAGATTAATTTTTGGGTATCAATAATTACTTTGACTATCATTGAGAAGGTCGATCCCAAAAAATCTTCATTTAACCCCTCAAAATGTCCCCAAAAGTTAAAACTGCTAAAAATAGTAAATTGCCAAAATTGTCAGAAAATTGTTTTGAGACACTTGGAAAAGGTGGGTGGCCATGGATATCCACATGGATCATCCCTCTAAGAGATACTCTATTCAAGTGACTATTTGTTCCATCTATTTTCCTCTACCTTCAATCTCCTCAAAACGTAGGCAAGCTACATCCTAGACTGGTTGGAGCTTCAGAGTCACTTCCATGGCTTGTATTTGTATGACATGGACCTGTTGCTGAGCTGTGTGTTGTTCTTGGGATCCTTTTATTCACCTGACCACTAACAAGGGATTTATATATGCTTGTACTTTTGTTTCTTGTCACTTTTCTTCCTGGAGTTGCGACTCTAGTGTCTTTAGTTGAGGGTCCTCCATAAGATGCTCATAATTCTACGCACTGGGACTACTTAGTTGTTTACATTCCATGGATAATTCTTTGATCCTTTCAACTATGCTATGGGAAATGTCTTCTCTCTAGTCTTGCACTTCCTATAGAGTGCTTGGCACTTTTTGTAGCTCCAGTTCTATTATTCTTTGTTGAATTTGTTGAATGGCTTCAATGATCTTTGCCACTTGATTCTCCACTGGGTATTCCTCCATTTGATCTAAGCCCATCATAGAGGAAATTGATCTACGGACTACTTCTTTAACTCCAACCTGCTCCGTGAGTAGTTTTTCTTTCTCCTGCTGGATCTGCACTCTATCCTCTTCAAACTTGATTTGGAGGTCATCCTTCTCTTATTGTGCAACTCAGTGTTGGTCTATGATTTCCTCTTTTTCTTGCTTCAATGCCATTGTGGCCTGTTCTTTTTCTTCCTACACATGACGAAGTTGAGCTTCAGTCTCATCATCTATTCTGTGGAGTTGGGTAGGATCATCTCCCAATTCTAGTTCTTCTAGTGGAAGGGGCATAATGGACACTATGCGGCTGGAGTGAAAGGCTTTCTCTACTCCTCTCAAGTCTGATTCAATCCTTTCATAAATGGTTTTTTTTTTGGCTTCAGTTCTTTGCAAAATATCTTCCAAGGCATCTGCGATAATGAACTCAAATTCATCAACCATGAGTAGAGTCTGCAACTTTAGCTTACTAGATTTGGACTTCTTCCGTGATGTAGGTTTCGTGGGGGGGGGATTTCTTTTCTTGGATGTCTCTGTGTCATCAAGGGGATTTTGCGGAAGTGTTACTTCACCTTTATTCTATTTTTCTTCTTCCCCATTATGATTTTCTTTGTCTAATTCATCACCACATTCTTTGTTATGTGAATCTGGTGCAGTTTCTTCTGATGTGCTCCGTATTTCCTGTACATATTCCTTCTCTTTATTTCTTCTACTGTTGGGTGCATCATACTCTTTGAGAGTAACCACCGTATTTCGAATGAGGTCTAGGTTAGACAATTCTGCCTAATTGACTGGTATAAGGAACTTTGCGGGCCATTCCTTAGTGATTTCTTCTAGGTCCTCCTCTAGGAGCTTGTAGTAGGACTGGATCTCTTCTTTACTTTTGTCTGCACGCGCAGTGATATAAATAAAATGCCTATCTGTGCCGAACTTCATAAGGGGCCTAAACCTATCCAGGGTGTTCGACGTCATACAAGGGAAAGACTCAATATCCCTCTTCAGCTGCAGGTAGTAGGTATGGAATACTGCGTTCAATTTCCATTGTTTCCCCTTATCGCTAGAATGCCAGAGCATCGTGAACTTCACAACTAGTGGCTCGAACTGCTCAATGTCAGGGAAGGTTTCACCTTCCAACATATACCAAGTAGTGAATGCGATGAGGATCAATAGCCAGCTAAAATGGAACTCATAGCCTTGATCCCAGGCTTCACAACAGTCTAGTTCTAACTGATTGACTAGGTAATTGGCCCAATTCATTTATAGTCCTTCCACGCAATTTCCTACAAGGTCAACAAAAAACCCTGTGACTTGCATGGGTCTGTTCTTTAGGACTATCTTACTATCAATCAACTGGAAAGAAAGGCACACTACACAATTTTGAATGGAGTCTACCTTGTATCCTCTCGTCCCTTTCTCTACATCGTCGTAGGTGTCTTTCATGATGTTCTACACCAGGGCACTATCTGCAGCCTTGCGTGGATAAAAATCTTGTGGGTCTGGTCCCTGCATGCTTAATCCGGTGATCCTATGGATCAATGTTGGATCGACGGTGATGAGTCTGTCTAGCCATAGATACCCTCCATGGAAGCATGATAGCAGGAGTTTAACACACGCGATAACTTCTTGATTCCTTCCAAAATGTGGTATCTTCATCACGTTCAAGACAATGGACCTCACGATTTCCATAGTCCATGGCTAGGGGATGATATTCAACTTCTTCCCCTTGGTCTTGGTTAAGTATTTGTGATGTGTGAGCATGCCATATCTCTTAAGGTCTCCTAGGTTATAGTCACTGATATTCAAGGTTGGAATCCTCTCCAAATACAGTCTGACTGCTTGTATTCCCTTCAGAAGGTACACGGTGATGACTGTGTGGTAAAATTTCCTCGAGACAGTGTCACGACTCACCACTTTGGTCATAGGTGGGATGTAGTTGAGCAGGATGGATGGGATTATCTTTTCATTCTCCAAGTCATCACGATGCTTGGTTCTTTTCTCGATCATAGCTCAGGATTGTCTAGATCCATGAATAGTCAACGAGGAGTCTTTCACTCCTCACGTCGATGAGGCTTGGATGCCTATGGACATCACCTTCTCAGCCATCGGTTCTATTAGAATCTCTTCGACAACTTTTTATGTTGATATAATTTCGTCTGACATGCACACTCGAGATCTGATATCTCAGGTCGATGAACAATACTCGGTGTAACAGAATGGTTGGCAAGGTCTCAAGGAGCAATGCGCGAAATCAACTAGTTCTCCATGGACTCGAACAATCACAATTGGAAAAAGTGTTCTCGGGGCAATGCTCGACGAGATAAATAGATATTGTTGTAACAGTTTCTTTCAACACGTCTCAAATCCTTAATCAATGCAATTTCATCCGTTATGGTGCGGTCCTAACAATCAAATGGTGAACTTTTGGGCCATAACTGCTTTCCTAATCATTCGGGAGTGTCAATTGAATGGTCATATTGCCTCCAGCAATCATATTTCTTCATCATGGTGAAGTTCCAATCTATGTTGTACTGATATTTTGGTGAAGTTCGAGTTCTGGAAACCCTCCTTCTGCGAAGTATTCTTTGGAACTTCTTGCAGTTTTTCTAACTTTGCCCTCTTTTTATTGAGCTTTTTCGCCTTCTTTCATGTGATCTAAATCGTTGGTTTCCTCTTTCCATTATCATTCTTATATTCTCTTGGTACGATAACTTCTCACTGTGGAGGGTCTTTCATAGGGTTCAAGGGTAATACTTCTTCTCTTTCTAGGGTAGGTTCTCTTTCTACATGTATCCAATGTTCCTGTGTCTTTTCAACTTCAACGTCCATATATTTGGTCTTTAGTAGCTTCAAATGCTTCTCTTGTTCTTCTAGTAAGTGCACTATTCTCCTAGCCATGAAATCTCTTATTTCTTTCTTTTTCTATTCTAGATCCTCTTCTTGTTTCCTCCACATCTGATCTTTCTCAATCCAGGTTTTTCCTAGCAAGATCGCAAATGGGGCGTTGTTCTCAACAAACTTAACGATCTCAAATTCTTCTTCTGTCGAAGTTCCATGAGCACTCATAGATGTCTGGATAATTATTCCACATAGGGTTACCAACTTTCTTCTAAATAATCTCATTCCTCGTAATGAAGGAACCATAGAAGGCTTTACCAAAATTTCCCAAGTTCTTTATGTCACGACATTCACTTGTGTTTTGCCATCGAGAGAACAGTCTATGTCAAAGTCTCATATTCTTGTTTCTATGTACTCTTTCTCTTTTAAGACCTTTGATAAGTTGATATCTGTGTGATCGTTTAGGGTTTATTTCATCTATAGTAATACAGTCTTTGATTATTTCTGGGGTTCTATCATATCTGTTAGTCTCTAATTCTGCTTTTGCTTTAGTGAGAAACTCTAATCCTAAACCCTCCCTACCTACACTTCATTGTTTTATTTCATTTGATTTTAATCTTTGTTTTCAGTTTGTTATGTTTCACATTTTATCTTTTTGAATAATTTCCTTAAGTTTGGGAGATTTAAGACATGGTTTTACAAGATTTGTCACTTCATATGCCTATTTGAATATTGCAAATTCAAAATTATACCAAGTCATTAATAGCGCTACTGGAATAGCATTATTCCTATAGCGCCAATATAATCATGCCATGATAAGTGCTAGCCACCCTGATTTTTTTATGAGTACATAAATTGTGGACTGATAATCCACATGTGTCCTATGATATCTCTTGAATCATTCTACAGTTCGCATTGTTATACGATGGGATCATTCTGTACCTACAAAGACCCTTTTCAAATCAGTCAATTTCCAAACATCATTATATGATCTTGTCACTCGTCATTCTAATTTGTTGAATTATAAGCGTAGGTATTTTCCAGAAGAAACTATTATATGCTAACGGTTGCAAGTTGTAAATTCAACTTCTGAACAGTGCCAAGTTGCAACATCTTCTTATTAATATGGCACCTAAGATAAGTAGGCAAGTTGTCATATTGGAACCTGAAGGCGTTGATCTTCTCAAAGAATATCCATGGATGGTGCAGAGGTTTAAAGATGTTGGCTAGTTTGAATTCCTCTCCACCTTCGAAGGTTATGACGAACAAGTATCTATGGATTTTTCATAAAACTTCGACGGTTTCAAAGTGGAGATCGTAAATTTGATGATGTTGGTGATAGAACAAACAATCGCCAAAGCTTGTAGATTTATAGTTGGAGGAGAATGATGGTGGAAAAAGGAACATGTAGTCACATAATTTGTCAATCAATTTTTTCTACCAGATATATAAAACTTGGATTGGAGAAAGGGAGTCCCTCACAGTTGGATTAGATAGGAATGGCACACTTCTTTAATCATCATCCATAGACATATCACCTACAAAGGAAGATTTTCATTGATTTACATCTACCATATTAGGTTTTTAATGCATTTAAATGGAGATTATCCTTTAAATCTCCTTACTTTCTACTCTAAATCCTAACAAAGATGTCAAAAAAGGTGTAGTCACACCCTGCCACTGCAAAGAGTAGATTGTTTCATCAAGTCTTAATTAAGACTCTAGTTGTTGTTTCTATGAGGGAGGTATAGAAACCTTGGATCTAGTTGATCCAATCTTTGAATCCTAATCCACAACGCAAAAAACAGAAAAGAGATTAAGGGAAAAGGGTTGTTACATAGAAACAAAGTATTCCAGTTGATGAAACTCTTGTTAAAGAGGAAATGTTCGATATCAGGGTGACAAGAACCAGTAAAGGTAAAAGACCCAAACTAGATGCAGAGATCGAAACATTTTCTGATGAAAACATAAATATGGAAGTAGATACAGATGAAGATTACAATGTAAATCCAATTAAACCCACAGTCAAGCATAAACATAAATACCTCCATTACACAGGAAAGAAAAAGAAAATAAAAATGTGGGTAAGACAACAGGGAAAGGAAAACAAATTTCTCAATATTCTATAAGACTTATAACAAGAGAAACCATTGGATCATCAAAAGCTGAAGCAATGTTTTTTGATGAAAAAGGCTATTATTATGTAGAACCAGAAAAGCTACAGGAAATACTCTGTTTTTTTACTTGTTTTAGTCTTTGTCTTCAAGAGAGGTTGTAGAATAGTTGGAGATGAATTTGTTGAAAAAAAAGAGGTTTTTTTTGGGAACATTTTCCTTCACAAAAACCTCTCTCGTTTTTTACACAGCAATCACATTTTAAAAGATTCAAATTTATCTTTGAGGCCTATTTTTCTGAAAAACCTAGAGGAAATACTTTGTTTTTTACCTGTTTTAGTCTTTATCTTCAAGAGAGGTTGCAAAATAGATGGAGATGAATTTGTTGAAAACAAAAGAGGTTTTTGTTGGGAACATGTCCCTTCACAAAAAAATCTCTTTTTTTTTACATAACAATCACAATTTACAAGATTCAGATATATCTTTGAGGCCTAGTTTTCTGAGATTTCACAATACATAATTTCCTGTTTTAGTTAGTAATTTTGGGAGTGGTTGCAGAACATATGGAGATGCATTTTTGGAAACAAAAAGAGATTTTTGTTTGGAACGAGCCCCTTTACAAAAACCTCTCTCGGTGTTTACATAACTATCACCGTTTGAGAGATACAAAGGTATTATTGGACCTTATTGTTCAGGAATTTGCGAGATTTATTTTCCTAAAAAATCTCATGGACAACAGTTGACCAGCCACCTCATCAATTCAACTTGGAGATCTGATTTGATATTATCCTTGATTAGTTCAAACAATAAAATAAATATATATGAGGAGGTTTTCAGATCCATTTCTTTTGGATCTTGATAATTATGTATTGTTTCTATATAAACCTTGTAGAAGGAGAAGTTAGGAGGGGTGGAAAAATTGGAGATCTAGAGGAATTATTTGGAAACTCCTTATAAGGCATTATTGTTCTATTTGACACTTAATGGAAAAGGAATATGGATGTTTAGACACTCTTTTCTAATCTATTTTTCTTTCTTCATGCTTGAATTCATTATTCAGTCTGCAATGTATTTGTTTCTTGATTGTTAATTAATACAGTAAAGAATTTGTTGTGGAAATTATTTTCAAGTTTGGATTTCAAGTTGATGGTCTTGTTTCTTTATGATATTCTGAGACAAGAATTTATGTGAATTTGAAAAATTTAAGGCTTCATCCTCTCTTTTTCTTATTGGTCTACTCTATCTATGTGTTATCTATGTGACTACCTTTTAATCAGTCAATGGGATATACTATGTTTTGATTTTGATTTTCACGTTATGTTATAACCTTGAGCCAATTTTCAACCACCTTACTCAAAAAAACAAATCATAAAAACCTTCAAAACACTTTGCAATAAACTGATGATTCCCTAGCTTTCCCTCTCACAGTCAAGTGAAAATTTAGGGACTAACATATTTTGGCGCCGCTGCCGAGGACGAAGCAACGAAGATATCTTCCCTGGGAGAACGACAACGATCACATCCGCTTCTTGATGGTGAACAGGAAGAGGGCAGATACATGACTGTAGATATTTCACCACGGTGACTCCACTGTCTAAGGATTAATAAGCAACTCCACTAGGGATCCAAGTATGGAATCCATTTTGGCTCAAAGGTTGGCCTTTTGTGAATTTTCAGATGTAGTTGGTTTTCCAAACCCAATGCTTAGCATAGGTGAATGGGAAGGTTCCCTTCCTACATTTAAAGGAGAATATTGGGAGGTACCTGCTAAACATATGTTAGAGTTCCATGAGTTTATTCGTGAACGTTAGATTGTGCATGAGGATGTTCAGATCAATATTTTTAGATACTCATTGAAGGGAGCATCCCTGGACTGGTGCAGATCTCTTCCAGCTGCCAATATCAACTCTTTGAAAAAATTTCATAATGATTTCAATATATTTTGTAAAGAAAAATTTTGAGCTGAAAGTCTTTTTGAAAATTGTTGTGATATATTTGAGAAGCATATTCAGCATAAAGAAAATTTTTCTTCTGATGGTAAGGACAAAAATTATGTTGTTGAGAAAGATCATCAAGATTCAATTGATGAAAGAGACAAATATTGCATAGTAGTAGACACATTTGATCTCATCTCTGATGCACATGTTGTTTTTTATTTGAATGAAAAAGTTTATGTTTGTGATGTGTATAAAGTACAAGTATTTTGTCATCATATTGTTGATAAATCCAATACACATAATAGTATTGATGAAGGTTATCAACAACCTGTTATATTTATGGTGACAGAAGCTGAGCAATAGATTTATGAAAACAGGCTGCACATTAGTCATGAACAATTGGAACCAGTATATGGCAGTATCGAGAAGCAAGCAGAGGTAACCATTTTCAGTTATCAATCTACTTCGTTCTATGATCCGATAGCCATTTATATGGAATTATGTTTCTCAGAAGACTTCAGCCTTGCTATTTTTGGAATTAAATCGGAAGATGGTTGTAGGTATGTGTTACAAATTAAAATTCTGTTACACGTAAAGAATTCTTATATGATTTATATCTGTGTTGAAAGAGATTTGGTAAATGGTTTGATGTTATCATGGCTTCATTGGAAGCATGATGTCACATGATGAGCCAATTTTTACTGGTTATAAGTAGGAATACATAGAAGAATAAGCTCACCATCAAGTATGAGATTCCTTCGAGTCTGTTAATTTGGAACAGAAAATTTGGTTTCAGTTTTGAAATAAAGATTCCATGCCCCATGTATATAAGGCACTATTGGTAGGGGTAGTTTGGATTCAAATTAGGAGAATATTTGTAGAAGTTTGGGCTAGATTTGAAGAATATCGAATGACTCCACAAACCCAATGGACTAGGCATAGAAAAAAATTGTGGATGTTTGCAGAGTTGAATATTTGCAGGGTCAAGTTGCATAGATGGATAGAACAAAAAGGAATAGTGGTCTGCTTGTTCTTGATGCCTCATAGGGAGAGAATCATCCCCAGAAGGAGCCAATGTTAGTCTCTAATTCTCCTTTTGATTTAGTGAGAAACTCTAATCCTAAACCCTCCCTACTTGCACTTCATTGTTTTCTTTCATTTGATTTTAATCTTTGTTTTTAGTTTGTTATGTTTCACATTTTATCTTTATGAATAATTTTCTTAAGTTCAAGATATTTAAGACATGGTTTTACAAGATGTGTCACTTCATATGCCTATTTGAATGTTGTAAATTCAAAATTATGCCAAGTCATAAATAGTGCTACTGGAATAACATTATTCCCGCAGCACCAATATAATCATGCCATGATAAGCGCCAACCACCCTGATTTTGTTATGATTACATAAATCGTGGACTGATAATCCACATGTGTCCCACGATATCTCTTGAATCATTCTACAGTTCACACTGTTACACAATGTAATCATTCTGTACCTGCAAAGACCCTTTTCAAATCAGTCAATTTCAAAACATCATTATATGATAGTCTCACTCGTCGTTCTAATTTGTTGAATTATAAGAGCAGGTATTTTCCAGAAGAAACCGTTATATGATAACAATTGCAGTTTGTAAATTCAACTTCCAAATAGTGCCAAGTTGCAACATCGTTTTATTAATATGGCACCTAAGAGAAGTGGGCAAGTTGTCAGATTGGAACCTGAAGGCGCTGAGATTCTCGAAGAATATTCGAAGATGGCGCAAAGGTTTAAAGACATTGGCTGGCTCAAATTCCTCACCACCTTCCAAGGTTATGATGAACATGTATCTATGGAATTTTCATAGAACTTCGATGGTTTTGAAGTGGAGATCGTAAATTTTTTGATGATGGTGACACAACAAATAATCGCCAAAGCTTGCAGATTGGTAGTTGGAGGAAAGTGATGGTGGAAAAAGGAACATGTAGTCACATAATTTGTCAATCATTTTTTTCTACCACATAATCAAAACCCAAATTGGAGAAAGGGAGTCCTTCATAGTTGGATTATATAGGAGTGACACACTGCTTTAATCATCATCCATAGGTATATCACCTATGAAGACATATTTTCACTGATTTACATCTACCACATTAGGTTGTTAATTGATCAGGGGATCAAATTTTTCTCAAAAATTCAAAGTGCTCGGAATCGCTTCAAACAAGATGAGAGCATATAACTCGTCGTTGCGAACCCAACACAACTCGTTTCGTCTCAAATGGACGTCGCTAGTGAGAGATATCGCAATCTGTTCGGAATGTCAAACAAGCAAAAAAAAGGACGGTGATTGTACAGTCCGTACAGGATGACGTGGCAGGGCCATACGAATGTATGTTGATGTGGCATGTGATGACATGGCAGTGTTTGGTTGGTAGCTGAGGGTGAATGGTATTATGACACGTGGCATCATTTAGACAAGTGATTATGTGCCACGTGGCCCAGTCATGGGCTCCCACATGGCACCCCTTTATTGGCTATTGGTTTGATTAAAATTTTATGGGTCCGTGGGGGTCGAACCCCGGACTTCCCCACCGGTGTAAAGCTTTGGCAATGGCCGCCCTACCAGCGTGCCATACATTGATTCTTATTAACCATATGGTTTCAAATGTATTTGAATTTGGATATTGTAATATTTGGTGAGGGGTCGGGCCAGGGCTTAGCCCCAACCCGTGGTCATATTCATTGTTATATATATGTGACCATACCTGTTGTTAAATGGCGCGTGTGGGGGTGTTTCAAATATAGCCCATGGTTTTATTGTATTCCATATGACCATCGTTGCAGAGAATGCGCGGGAGTTTCAAAACGGTTTCAACGGATAGCCCATACGTCGACATTTGGCACGACTTTATTCGCTCTTACAGTTTAGCCCTTTTTCTTATAGAGCGTGGTCGTATGAACCCTCATGTGCCCGAGTGCTAGGCGGTTAAGGGTTGGCGTGCCCATAACCATCCTACAGTTCGCACCGTTGGCGCGGTTGCACCCAGTGCTCGGTTTTCACGGTTTAAATTGTGTGTGTGCTAGGTTCATGGAACAAGGTTGTGTTTTGTAGATGCAGAGACAACAAGCTTGAAGGGGGGACTTCCAGGAGGCCTAACTTCTTCATTTTTTGGCCAAACGAGGTGCCAAAAAAGACCAGCTAGGGGTTTTTGGATGATCTGAAGCCATTGGAGCAGTTTGTTGGTTAGTTTGAGCATTGTAAAGCATGTTTTTTAGCACTTTGAGAAATTAAAAATAATGATCCATTAGAAGCTGGACCAGGAGATGTAGCCCAAGAGAGGGGTGAACTCCTTTATCAATTGTTGTGGTTATGTTCTTATGTTCGTTGATTTTGTTGCTGTTTATTTGTATCTTGCATGAGTAATCCTTTAATTAATGTGTCGCAAATTTGATCCATTTGATTTTAACACATAAAATTTACTTGGAAATAATTTCAAGATTTCAAGTCTTCTTCATTTTTAGATCAAGTTGGTATCAGAGCACTGGTTTTTGAAGACTTGATTGTTTGCAAGTGTTTTGTTTCTGATGCTCACAAGGTTGAAACTCACAAGAGGAGAAAGTAAACTTGTCGAGCCAAGTTCTCATCCTTCAAGGAGGAAGCATATACCATCACCGCAAGTTTCAAGGAGGCATTCACCAAGTATGGCTCATGAAGAAAGTCATGAACGTGTTCCTGTAGAAGATGAAGATCTCAGAAAGGTTGTCATGGAGATGAGAGAGATGATGAAGATCTTGATGGAAAGGAACATATTGTTGCAAGGTGAAGGCTCCAACCCTTCAAGGCATAACGGAAGAAGTGGTGACAAAACTCCAAATGGAAATGGAGGGAATGGTGCTTCTCCACCACCCTCTCCTCCATCTTCTTCTTCTTCTTCTACCAGTTCAAGACCTCTTCCGAATTCTCCAAAGG
>JZKD02S2248582.1:325160-336190 GCA_000966675.3 Picea glauca
TACATCAAATAGTAACACATCATGTCGTCTGTCAATCGCATCATAATCAAGTAATAATGGTCTAACATCATAAAAGTCCAGATCACTTGCGAGCAAGTGTCCTCAAATAATAAGTCTTTTCAGTGTGCCAGAGCGGGATGTTACACTAGTTGTTGTTTCTCTGAGGGAGGTACAGAAACCCTGGAGTTAGTTGATCCAATCCCTGAATCCTGATCATAGCCCAGCAAACAAAAAAGAGACAAAAGAAAAAGGGTCATTACAAAAAAACAGAGTATTCTACTTGATGAAACTCTTGTTAAAGAGGAAATGTTCGATATCAGGGTGAAAAGAACCAGTAAAGGTAAGAGACCCAAACTGGATGCAGAGATTGAAATGTATTCTGATGAAAACATAAATATGGAAGTAGATACAGATGAATATTACAATGTAAATGCAATTAAACCCACAGTCAAGCATAAACAAAAATACCTCCATTACACAGGAAAGAAAAAGAAAATAAAAATGTGGGTAAGACAACAAGGAAAGGAAAAAAAAATGCTCAATATTCTACAAGACCTATAACAAGAGAAACCACTGGATCATCAAAATCTGAAGCACTGTTTTCTAATGAAAAAGGTTATTATTCTACAAAACCAGAAAAGTTACAGGAAATACTATGTTTTTTTACCTGTTTTAGTCTTTATCTTCAAGAAAGGTTGCAGGATAGCTGGAGATGAATTTGTTGAAACAAAATGAGGTTTTTGTTGGGAACATGTCCCTTCATAAAAGCCTCTTTCGGGTTTTAAACAAAATTCACAGTTTAAGAGATTCAGATATATCTTTGAGGCATAATTTTATGAGATTTCACAATACATAATTTCTTGTTTTAGTCAGTAATTTTGGGAGCGGTTGCAGAACAACTGGAGATGCATTTTTGGAATCCAAAAGCGATTTTTGTTGGGAACAATCCCCTTCACAAAAACCTCTCTCTATTTTTACACAACTATCACCATTTAGGAGATACGAAGATATTGTTGGACCCTATTTTTTAGGAATTTGTGAGATTTATTTGCCTAGAAAATCTCATGGACAACAGTTGACCAACCACCTCGTCAATTCGACTTGGATATCAGATTTGATATTCTCCTTGATTATTTGGAAAAATAAACTAAATATAGATGAGGAGGTTTTCAGATCCATTTCTTTTGGATCTTGATAATTTGTATTGTTTCTATATAAACTCTGTAGAAGGAGAAGTTAGGGGGGGTGGAAAAATTGGAGATTAAGAGGACTTATTTTGAAACTCCTTGTAAGGAATTATTGTTCTATTTGACACTTAATAGAAAAGGCATATGGATTGTTAGAAACTATTTTCTACTCTGTATTTCTTTCTTCATGCTTGAGTTCATTATTCAAACTGCAATGCATTTGTTTCTTGATTGTTAATTAATACAATAAAGAATTTGTTGTGGAAATTATTTTCAAGTTTTGATTTCAAGCTAATGGTCTTGTTTCTTTATGATATTATGAGACAAGAATTTATGTGAAGTTGACAAATTGAATGCTTCATCCTCTTTTTTTTTTATTGGTCTAATCTATCTATGTGACTACCTTTTAATCAACCAATGGGATATACTATGTTCTGATTTTGATTTTCATGTTATGTTATAACCTTGAGCCACTTTTCAATCACCTTATTCAAAAAAACAAATTATAAAAACCTTCAAAACACTTTGCAATAAACCGATGATGCCCTATCTTTCCCTCTCACAATCAAGTGCAACTTTAGGGACTAACAATATCCTTAGTTTCTTGTCTTGTCTCATAGTTTTCTTGTCTCATATTCATCTTTTCAACTTTTGCAATCATTCTAGGGAAATCCAAAACTTCATGGTCCATAGATTTACAACAAAGGAAAATAGGTCTTCTACGAGGGAATTCCTTAGCAAGATGTCCGAGTCTTCTGTAATTGTAACAAAGGGTTAATCCTCTCTTTCTCTTAAATGATCTCCAATCTTTCCTGTACTGTGCACTGGGATCACAGTAACTAACCTACAAAAAATTATTTCTAGGATCTTGCATCCATTTGTTATTCCAAACATTCTTTGTATGCATAGGGATAACATACCTTTCATTATTTCAATCATATCTATTCATTTCAAATCTTCTTTCTTCTAGTTCTACCCTAGTTTTCAGACTAGGACAAAATTTATCGAACATGCCTAGATTCATTCTTTCGAAACAAAAATTGTCACTTATCTTACCTTTCTTAGAACACAAAGATTTAAGATCTTACCTCTTTTCTTCATATCGAACTTCTCTTCTTATCAAAGAGCTTCGCAAGTCAAGTAGAATACTGCACACTAAAGTAGCAGATCTATGCACAAAGCTTTCTTTTCTTCAGTTCCCAACAATCACAGTTTCAGGCCCCGACAACGGAACCATTTGTTGGCATAGAGGAACACTGAGGATTCAACGCTTCAACAACGCACAAACAAACCCTAACTACTAGCTCTTTCGGCAACACCTGTGAAGCAGATGAAGTCTCACCCGAGGTAAATGCGGGGGTCGTTGTAGGATTCAAATGTTTGCAACCTAGCTGGGAGATAGATTTTTTATTACACCACTCTAACAAAGCACTTTTCAATTAGCATTCATCGGTATTTAACTCTTATCCACATCGCAGATACAAACCCTAATTACAGAACAACGCAGTATTCAACTAGATCTAACACATATAAGAACTTAGCACATGGAAAATGATCAAATCTAACATTTATTCACATCACTAAGAAATTAATCTATCATACCAAATCCATCTAAACATTCATTACTGAACTAAGCTAAAATCATATGAACAATATAACAAGGATAATTCACAAAGCAACCATAACACAGGATATACATGGTTCACCCCAGTGTGGGGCTATGTCCACCAACTCCTCTCTTCTTTATTATCTTCTATCAAGATTCTTACAGGCACGGAGCATCAAAACCTTACTCCGCAGAGGACAAGATATCTGTGCACACCTCGCTAGATCCTCCTTCCCCGAGTTAGATCACAGCACCAAGTCTCATTACATAGTCTCTGCACAAAGAACTACAGATGATTCACACTTAGCTTTACAACCTCAACATACACTAAGCACATAGCCTCTTACAATTACTTACACTTAGCACAATAATTAACACCTAGTATCACACCACACCACCTACTTACATCGCCTAGCTTTGTATTTATATATTACAAAAGGGCCTAAACATGGGTAAACCCATGGGATGACATCCCCATTACATAAACTCTAATCCCAAAGATGCCCTAAAAAAGGGTCGAGATCCATCATTCTCCGCTTCACTTCAGCTCCGCCTTAGCGTGTCGAAGTCCCAAAATAGGTCAAACATGACGAAGGATATTCAAGGGCCAACAATAACATATGAATAATGACCATACAATCATTTCCTCTTGTTCGGATCAAACCTTTAATGTATATGGTTACCTTTTAAAACCTTTAATGTTTTAAAAATGCCCAAAACTAGGCTCATCTTTAAAAGTAGAGTAATCAACTTCACATATTATACGCATATATGTACATGAAGTGTAGATATGGGTTCTCATTGTGGTTATTGATGGTTTACAAGGAAGTGTAGATATGGGTTCTGATTGTAGTTATAGATAATTATAGAGATAGTTTGGTATCTCCAACTGACTCCTCGTACCATAATGAAGTGTAGATATGGGTTATGATTGTCATTATGGATGGTCTATCAGGAACTATAGATATGGGTTCTAATTGTAGTTATAGATAATTATAGACATAGTCTCGTTAGGGTATATACACAGGAGGAAACTCCTAAAATATATTAGGATATGGGTTATGATTGTAGTTATAGATAATTATAGAGATAGTTTGCTTAGGGCATATACATAAGAGGAAAATCCTAAAATATATTAGGATAAAGAAGAAGTGGAGATGGAAATAAGAGGTTGGGAATGAAATGAGACATGTGGGAGAAAACAAAGATTGCAGATTACAATGTTAATTGTAAATTCTATCCCAACATTGAACTTCATTATGTGTGTTCATTATGTGTGTGTTCATTGACTAAAACTCAAAACTTAGATATAACTTAAGATTGAAAAATTGCATACATTTTGTTTGATCTATACCAAAACACATAGAATGGGTCATAGGTCATCCAACGAGATGTGTGATAAAAAAAAATCAAATACTGGGAATTTTTTTTTATTTTTTTTATTTTGTTAAACATATGTACAACATTTGAAGTAAGAAAAATATGTGTAGTAAAAGACAAACTAATGAGTCAAATACTATTTATTTTATCATTTTAATGATCCACGGCACCTATTCGTCGATTATTCTTTCATACACAGACACCACCTGTTCTTTACGTGTCGCTCACTATTTGCAGCGACTATCCATTCTCCCCTTACCTGCAAGGTGGTTCAAGTCGAAGTTGTATTGAAACGTGTAATCGGCCATTATTACGCGGAAGATGAAAGGTTTGTTGTTTTAAATGTTAATAATTTAACTGGGATTTCTTTATAACTGTAGGTGCGATTGAATCTGCCAAGATTAAGAGCGAATAAATGATACATTATCAGGGAAGCACCCTCGCCCTCATCCTGCCGTTTCGATGAGATGAACCAGCAGAACTGTTGTCGCTCGATTAGGCTCTTAAAGTCGAGCACAGTGAGAAATACAGGTCGCTGCAGGACGAATGTTGCCATGAACAGATTCTGATAAATGGATAAAAGGAAAAATGCTCTCGAGAGGTGAGGATACGGTGGAACATTTCTAAATTTTAGAATTTACATTAAAATGAGTTTACAGTCACATAGTTTGTGTTAAACTGTTAAATTTTATGATATAAAAGATTGAGATTTAATTTTGTGGACTGCTAAGGAGTGCCATTTTGTTGCTAAGCACTATATGATTACCAAGTTTAAATAATTAAATTTTGGATTGTGCTGATTGGTTGTAGACGTTCATTTTCTGGTTATGCTTTTTATTTTCTGGTTGTGGATTTCATTTTCTAGTTGTGCGTTTATGGGGGAGGGTGGAAGACTATAACAAAGACTTATTATAACCTATAGAGGGCGTTTAGGGTTCTGGCTATTAACTCTAAGAGTCCTAATTTAACTCTAAGAGTCCTAATTTTAATCGCCTACTCTTAATAACTAACAACAGGTAACAGAATCCTTTGGACATTCAACTGTGTAACTCTAATAGTCCTAGTTTTAATTCCCTACTCTTAATAACTAACAACTGGTAAAAGAAGAATCCTTTGGACATTCAACTGTGTAACTCTAAGAGTCCTAATTTTAATCCCTGCGTTCATATTGAAGCTTGCAAAACTGGTGGCTATGGATCTAATTTTTAAAAACCTTTCAATGGAAGCTCCTCAGTTCCATCGTTATGTTATTTTTGAAAATTTGCATCAACATCATCACTGTGTAAAGTAAAAAAAAATAAAAAAATACAATCAACCTTCACAATATTTGTATCAACATCATCACTATGTGTAAAGTAGAAGAATCATCTTACCCGTCATTAGCATGCGCAAAGGGAAAGCGTCCAACGAACCTTGACTTTGTATAACCTATAAAATGTCTCATAAGTGATCTATCAGCGTCGACATTACGTTTGCTATTCGTTTCACTTTTAAAAGGCAACAACTTATCCTGTACGTTTGCTTCTATGAGTCAATAAGTCCAGCATCCAAGGGCATGTGGCCTCTCCTAACAAATAACTTTCCCTTGGGTTTTCAAGATAAATTTGAAAGAAGATGACTGCGTTTTGTCAATTGGATTTGATTTATTCACAAATTGCATACTGAATCTTTCAAGTTCCTGGGCTTTCATAGTTAATTAGTTCACTCTAGATGAACCCTGATATTATAACAAACAGAACAGAAAGACTTGTGATTATCAATTTGAACCCTGATATTATAACAAACAGAACAGAACGGGTTGTGATTATCAATTTGGCTTAAAGGAATAACGTCATCAGACTTTTGCACAGCAAAAAATAACCAGATGAGAGAAAAGCTGACCAAATCATGGCTGCTTCTGATAACATAAAATCTATCATACAATATACATACATCTTTAGAAATCTCTCTGTGTACATCAAACAGCATCTGGACATTCAAAATCGTTTACAGATCATACGAGGTTTCTTCTGTTAAAATACGCACTACTCGCACAGAAAAAAGAGAGTTGGCAAAGGCCATGCTCTTAATAACTATTCATTGATTCTGCTGCAGAAACACGAAGGTAAATGAAGCCTAGCAGCACTTTTATGAATCTCATTCACTTCGTTGTAAACCCAAACAAATATTACAGCTTGTCGGAAAAATGACTGCCCTGCAAATAACATTGGAGTAGGTTAATTTGGAGCAAACAAACCTTTTGTTCAGACAAATGGGTCTGAATTTGGCCAAATTTTCAGAGGTAGTCTGGATTTCTTATGGATCAAAGTTTTATGCATTTCAAAACTTTACCATAGAGATTTTATCCCATTTTAAATCAACTCAGATGCTCAAAATATCAATCAGAGTTCTAAATTAACTTAAAATTTAAAATGAAGCCTCATAAAGACATGGAGTAGGTTAATTTGGGGCAAACAAACCCTTTGTTTAGACAAATAAATAGGTCTGAATTTGGCCAAATTTTCAGAGATAATCTGAATTTCTCATGCATCAAAGTTCTATGCATTTCAGAACTTTACCATAAAAATTTTATCCCATTTTAAACTAACTCAGATACTCAAAATATCAATCAAAGTTCTAAATTAACCTAAAATTTAAAATGAAACCTCATGAATACTGGCTGAAAGGTAACTCGGGAGCAATATTTGCTTCCTAGTTAGGCCACTTCAATAACATTTATCATTCGCCTGGAACCGTGTCTCCAGAATTATCATGAGATATGGGCTTACCTATGAAAGTGGGCTTCTCGTCTCCAGGCATAATCACCATCACATTTTCTTCTGTATCTACGATGTATTCTATGTCGTGATTTTCCCCTCCACCTTCAGCTGAAGCTGCCGTGTTAGTTAATTCTTCTGAATCAGCGCATAACTTCCAGTAAGAGCAAACGAGTATCAGAAAAGCAACGGCAATGAGGAATACCATGCCAGCCATTCCCGCAAACAGGTACGGAACAGGTGACTTCCATGAGGCTGAAAATGTGACATTATTCGACCTGGTATCGTCTCTCATTGAATATTGATTCGATAAATCAAACACATAACAAAAATAATCTCTTCTATCCACTGATATAACAGCTCTGGGATTTGTTTCGCTTTTACCCTTCACTTCCTGTGCTTGTCCTCCAGCTGGGGCCAATAAATCGTTCGTCCTTCAAAAGAAAGAATATATAAAAATATTGAACGTTGGCAATGAGTGTGTCTGCAATTATTTTGACAACAATTTTACCGTTTTTTCTCCATGGAAATCATTGAGCCAATCTAGTCTAGGGTTTGCGAAAATAGTTGGGATTAAAATATATCAGTCCGTATTGTGAATGTGACGGCCATAAGGATTTCAGGACCACGGGGATGGAGTATTTTTGCTTTGTTAAATAATCGTAGTTGTTACTGAAGGGCCATCTCGTATATTTTAATACGGGATGATCGAATTTATTTTGGATGATTGCCTGCAATGGAAAATTCAGTACTGTATGGAAAATCTTAAAATAATTAAACTACCATTCTACGAGAACAGAGCAGCGAAAAAGACTGCGGAGATTAGTTATAAAGTGATCGATTTTGAACCAACCAAGTATGTGCAGATATCCCATATACGACTGAAAATGTAAAATAAACAAAGCCGGTAGATAGCCGTGCCTATCGTTGTGACATTGTTATGTCTTTTCTGTGCAAATGGAATTATTTCATTTTTTTTAAATATCATAATTTTCAACCCAAAGGTAGCGAAAAAATGGTGATAATTTTCGACCCAAAGGTAGCGAAAAAAATGGAAATAAATTCATTTTTTCTGTAAGTTTGATAATTTCCCCATTGAAAAGGTAGGCAAAAGGCTCACCTGACATATTGAACGCCATGATCGAGTCATATTCACTTCCCTCTTCCTCTTTATTTTTGGTGAAAACAATTTTCAATTTATATTTAAATGTGTTTTATTTTATTTTTCTTAACCATTTTCATCCATTTTAAATGTGTTTTATTTGATTTTTTCCTACCATTACCATTTTCATCCATGTTATTTAGAGAGGTTATTTGGATCCTTGCATCCATGTTATTTAGAGAGGTTATTTGGATCCTTAGAATATTCTTATTACTTTTTCATTTTCATATTTTCTTTTTTTTCCTTTTCAATTATTTTTTCCCTTTTCATCTATGTTATTTCTAGAGGTTCTTTGGATCCTTGCATCCATATTATTTAGAAAGGTTATTTGGATCGTTGCATCAATTCTTATTACTTTTTCATTTCCATCTTTTCTTTTTTTTTCTTTTTCATCTATGTTATTTAGAGAGGTTATTTAAATCCTTGCATTGATTATAATACTTTTATTATTTTTTCATTTTTATATTTTCTTTTTTTCCTCTCCAAGGAGTAGTTAGTTTAAATAACTTAATCAATTTTTATTTAGTATTTTTGGGTATTTTGCTTGTATATATATTTTATTAATAGATTTTAAGCTTGAAAAGCAACATTTGCATCTTTAAATCATTGTATAGATTACTACATTCTTATTTTTAGGTATTGTGCTTATATATATGTGTTATTAATGGACTTAGGAGTGAAAAGCATCATTTGTATTTTTAAATTGTATATATATTTATTAATGGATTTAAACTTGAAAAGCACCATTTGCATTTTTAAATCATTGTATAGATTACTACTTTCTTATTTTTAGGTATTGTGCTTATATATGTGTTATTAATGGATTTAGGCGTGAAAAGAATCACTTGTGTTTTTAAATCATTGTATAAATTATTACATATATTTTAAATCAAATAATTTTTATTTTTTTTAATTGATAATATATTTTTATACATTGTTTTCTTCTATTTCTAAGTGGTAGTGCAAATCAATTTTTTTGTTTTCTTCATATTTGATATGATAAAAAGTAAATTGAGCATTTTTATTTACTATTTTAAGTGTTGTGCTTGTATATATACTTTATTAATGGATTTAAGATTGAAAAACATCTTTAAATCATTGTATAGATTACTACTTTGTTATTTTTAGGTATTCTGTTGGTATATATGTTTTATTAATGGACATAGGTTTTAAAAACACCATTTTCATCTTTAAATTAATGTAGAGATTACTACATTTTATTATTATTATTTTTTTTTTGGAGATAATTCAAATCAAATAAATTATTTTTTTTAATTGATAATATATTCTTATACATTGTTTTCTTCTCTTTATAAGTGGTAGTGCAAATTAATTATTTTGTTTTCTTCATATTTGATATGATAAAAAGTAAATTTAGCAAGTTCTTAGATAAACTTTCATGTAGTTATTATTGGATCACCCTCCATCATAAGTGTCATTGTGTATCTTTCCCACTAAATTTGACTACAATCATTTAGCTTTATTGAGGAAGATAACATATTTTTCTCTTCATTTACTCTATGGATGTTGAGATGTAATTTCATTTGTTGCTACTAACAATTCAACTTAAGAGCATCAACCTCATCTTCTTAGGGATTGATATGTACTTTAGCTTACACTTTGAATATAGACTATGAAGACGTCTTGTTGGATATTTCCCTTGTGTTCTCTTTCTCTCTTTCTCCAACTCTTCAGTATTTTGAGCTTTTTCATGAGATCCAATATCCCCATTAGAGCTTCAATGCTCCTAAAAATGTGTGAAATTGATCCCTAGAGATAAAATTAATACATCCATACTCTCGGCCATGTTCGCAACTTATGCATATATTTTTCAAAATCATGTCTCTAATTAGTCTTCTAGTATATATCCATGATGATATGCAATGTCTATATATTAAGACCACTCTATCACCTTCCCTTTGGTGAGATCTTGATTTTTATGGTGCATTTATTTATTTTCCTTAGAATTATCATTTGCAAAGTGAGCATTGTCATGATCCTTCGCACATAGAATATTCACAAACTAGATATATAAGAAAACCCTTATACTTCATTAATCAAAAGCTTTGAGTCATTCTAATATTTTACAATGATCCTTTAATGAAAGGATCAACTATTGTTCACTTGCCTCTCTCAGGGGGAAACCTTCCAATGAAGTAATCTATATTACAATAATATTACAATATATTACTCATGAGGAGGTCTCCATCCTTATTGATAGCTAGGTAGAAAATCTAACCACAACTATATTCTAACTACTTAGTGGGCCTTCGTTAATGAATCCATATTACATGTACTCAATATTAATTTCCTAATGGGACTTATTTAATAATAAATGACATTTTGGATTTAGTCCACATTACATTAAATGGTCACCATACCTATTCTTTTTTTAACTTTAATTGTTCCATAGACCCCTAGCGCATACCTAGGAAGGATCCCACCATCCACTCACCTTTTGAGAACCATTGTCCTCAACATTTTTACCATTGATGTACAACAATAAACGAGGTTGTGGTGTACTAGTGTTGATGGAATATAAAATTTTTCTAGCAAACAAAGGTTCCATGTAAAAGTGTTGGCCTAATTCACATTGAAGTAGTCGAAGAATCTCATTGATAAGCTAAGGTATCAAGTACAATTGTGGGCCTTAATAACGAAGTAGTTGAAGAAGATTGTTCATAAGTTAGGGTACCATATATTAGTGATCATGCATACTCCTAACTAGAGACACATGAATGGTTGAGTATGGTGCTCAAAATGATCATCATTAGCATGTTGATCCAAATAGTTAGGACCTTCCATAGAAACAATATCCTTTGTATAGTCATAAAAGGGTGGCCTTGGAAGGAAGCTACAATTTTAAAAATAATCATGCTAAAACATAGTAGTTATAACATGCTCTGACATCCCTTGGTGACGTTCAATATATATATATA
>JZKD02S2248582.1:339536-350074 GCA_000966675.3 Picea glauca
AGAGCTGTAGGGGTGATATTCAAGTATGCCTGCAAATTATTATCGAAATCCCCCCCAAGAAAAATTGAGGAAATTTCCTAAAACAATTTGGGGAAATTGAGCTCAAGGATTAAAAATCCCTAATTTTAACCTTTGTTGGAGTAAATTTAGGCTTGAAATTGGACGAAATATGAATTTTTGAGCAGTCATGGTGAAATTGGGTAAAAATCCCCAATTTCTGAGTGAATTCATGAGGAATTTGTGCTCACAATTGTTGTTGCGTAGATTAATGGCATTAAGTGGATGAAATCAGAAAAAAAAAATTCAGTACATGAAGGTTAACTTGACAATTTAAGGTGCCAATTTAACTAACATGATATAATTACAATGATCCATAGATGGATTTGGGGAAATTAAGTGAAATCCCCAAATTGCGTTATGAACTATGAATTGAATGGTGCCAAAATTATCGAAAGGCAAGGGATGTTGGGATTTGGTTAAGCGCAAGATCAAACCTGGATCATTGAAGCTCAAACAAGAATCCTTAGGGTATCATGTGCATTAATTTTGGGTATTACACATTATTGGAAAATTTTAAATTGTTCAGAAATTTTGGAACTTCTTTGTACTTGATAACATGGAAGCCACGTTGCATGTGACATGGTAATATTGACATGGAATTCCATAGTGGTAGGTCCATGTTGGCAGGGTGGTAGGCCATGATGGTAAATTTGTGGGTCTGGAGTGTGATGTGGCAAGCTCAGGGTGAACATAGATGTCACGATGGCAAGGGGGGAGCTTCGAAACCATAACTCGGATCAGAGGTTTTTAAACCGGTTTTGAAAAGTTTAAAAACCTTTGAAATGAATGTGGGGGTGAGACATAATGTAGGTTGGCTTCGTGGTATCACAGGTTGGTGCATCATTAAACTCGCTACAATTATACCTCTAATATCCATGTGATTCATCAATCTCCTTTGATCTCTGTCATCTTATCATAGGAATTGACAAGTCACACATGTCGAGAAAAAGGGTGAGGGATAGGACCCTCCCATCCCCATAGTTAATAAAGGATCGTCATGTGGAAGGATGGAAGAGGAAGAAACAACATTGTCTTATCCATGGTCAATCAAGGCACTAGGAAGGTAGATAGGTATAGGTGGAGCCCATAAATAAAATAAAATAAATAAAGAAGAGAAAAGAGAAGAGAGAAGTGGAAAGAGAAAATATAGAAGAGGAGAGAAAGAAGGAGAAAAACAGACAAGAGAGAGAAGAGGAGGAGAAAATATAGAAGAAAAAGAGTGAAAGAAGGAGAAGAGAAGAAGAAGAGAAGGGCGAAGGATAAATTAGACAATTTATAAAATCATAATAATAAGTTTGTAGCCAAAAACTTATTTTTCCATAATAGGAGAAGTTCAACTCAAAATTCGATGAAATTTAACAATTTTTTGCATAGTGTGGAGGGCTACAATAATACTAGTGGGGGTGACTCGATAAATTCTACTTCAGTTTTATGAAAAATGCATATTAGTGACTTTTGAAGATATGGGTCAATATCAATAACCAACACCCAAAAAAGGGTGATTTTTTTAACAAAGAGTCCAAAAAAAAGGCATGAAGATACCTAGTTGGGATTATGCCAAAATTCTAAAGGATTTGGAGTGGACATGACAAAATAGGGAAAAATTCACTATTCCTTGAAGCATTTTGGGGATTCTTGAAAACTTTAGGGGAGGAAAAGGGACCCCAAATCTCCAATCCATAAATTTTCATTTAGTCAACATTTTATCTACTCATCATTCTAGAAATTGTTTTCTTTAGGAAGTTTTTAGTAGTTTTATTCCATTTGGGAAAGCTAGTTTTGGCTAAAAATTCTAAAGTCTAGAGAAGGTGTGAAAGTGAAAATTCATTAATTAAAAATTTATACAGAATTTGATGGGAGCATATATGTCGAGATATGAAATTTTTTTTTTGTTCACAATCATAAATAATACATGCACCCAATACAAAAAATTTCCTAGTTCTCGCCATATTTTCTTCTGTAAGTGGTAGAAGTTGACCTCTGATATTTATTGTACCTATAAAACAAGTACAAAAAGGGTGAAACTATTGATTTTTGGAAGTCATAATTTTCCTCCTAGGTATTAGATGGATAAATAGTGAGTACTTTTTACAATATAACTTTATGGGGTTGATACAGTTGAGGACGTGAGGATAAGCATGCCAAGGATTTATGTAGCCATGGACAACAAGAAAGAGGTGTAACAATATCCTATGATTGAAGTAGAGGGTAAGATTGAGGATCATCTCATAGGAATTTTTATTAATTCTAGAGCTAGCCATAGTTACATAAATTTTAATCTTGTTGAAATATTGCATTTACAAAGAAGAAAACATTAGAAACCTTGATTTTTTCATCTAGCCATGAAAGCTAAGAGATGGATTAATGAGATGGTTAAGGATTTTCCAATGGACATTAATTGACTCAGTACAAAGGAAGATTTGAAAATCATATCTTTGGGTTGATATAATATTTAATTGGTATTGATTAGTTTGACAAGAAACATGTTGTCCTAGATTGCTACAACAAAGAATTAACTTGTCTTAATGAGGAAGGGAACATAGGAAACATTTAGGGGATTATAGGTCCTATATCTATTAGATAGATGTCATCCATGAAGTTGAATAAGAGTTTCAAGAAAGTATTACATAGCTATACAACCCATATGGAGGAGGAAGCTAAGGATAAAATTCCAAGTATTTAAGACCATCTAGTCTTGAAATATTTTGAGGATGTACTTGGGGATATATGAGGATTACCACCAAAGAGAGACATTTATTTTTCCATTGATAGGTTTCTAGGAGATACCTCATTTTCCAAGACTCCTTATAGGATGAGAACACTAGAGTTGAAGGAATTACATATGTAGCTTGGATAACTTTTGAAGAATGGGTATATATGCCCAACTGTGTCACCTTCAAGTGCCCTAGTGCTCTTTGTGAAGAAAAAGGATGGAACCTCAAGGTTTTTCATTGATTTCAGATAGTTGAATAAGGTTACCATAACAACACATATCATTTTCCAAGGATTAATGATCTATTTGATCAGCAAAAAGGTGCAAAGATATTTTCTAATATTTACATGAGGTTAGACTATCATCAAGTGAGAATAAAAGAGGAAGATATCAACAAGACATCATTCAAGACAAGATATTGACATTATGAGTTTGTGGTGGTTCCATTTGGGCCATCAAATGCACCAATTGTCTCCTTGTGTTTGATAAATTGAGTGCTCAGAGAATATTTGGACAAGTTTGTAATTATTTTCTTGGATTGTATACTCATCTACTCAAAGATATACAAGGAGAATGAGAAACATTTAAGGATGGTGCCAAAAGTATTGAATGAGTATCAATTGTATTTCAAGTTAATAAAGTTCATTTTATATCAAAGGAAGATTCATTATTTGGTCCATATTATTTTATAGGAAGGGATAATATTTTATCATGAGAAGATAGAAGCTATTAGAAAGTGGTCAACACCAAAGAATGTTACAGAGGTTATATCTTCATGATACTTTCTGGTTATTATAGAATATTGATTGAAGGATTTTCACAAATTGCAAACCCAATTACTTATTTTCAAATGGAAGGTGTGAAGTTCGAATGGACTTTTGAATGTGAAGAAAAATTTCATCACTTGAATAATATATTGACAAGTGCACGGTTATACCCATTTCCTAGGGATAACTAAGGAGATTATGTATCAAGGCCCTTAGGTTATAGAAATGGAGTATAGAGAGACAGATGGATGACATCATCCACTTGCATAGACAAAATCCCACCTCACCACCACTAATATTGTATTCATCATGATGGTATCTGCCACACCAACTTGCGTCTGAAAGAGATTAGGTATTGATCCATGAGGTACAAGCTAGGTATTATGGTGAGTGTCATTTCAATATTGGAGGAATTTAAGTTATGTTGCATTTGAATATTCTTTTGATTATGTAACTTTTCCTTGGAAGTTATGCTTTTTACTATGTTTCACCTTGGTGGTTTACATTGAGCACTAATAAGTGGTCACCCTTAGGATTGGGTTTTATACTAGGAGATCCCCTTGAAAATTCATCATGTCATTCCTGAACATACTTTCCACTTTCCACACTCCATCTCCTCATCTCCTTATCTTTTGGTATTTTTGGGTGTACTAAACCAATGACGGATTGTCCCTCATTTCGTGGGAAGAAGGGGTTGAAGGTCTGAAGGCTTGTAGATAGAAAAATTTTAAATCCAATCATGACCCTTCTAGATGCTCATCGAGGGATCCTGAGGAAAGTGAAATGTCCCTCATAATAAACTAAAGGGACCCATAATTAAATAAAAAATGTAAAAATTCCAACCAAGGTAGATCGTGTGTGGGAAATGGTTTTCATGCTTAGGTAGAAGTCCCACACATTGTCTTCAACTTGGGGAATCATAATATGACCAGGGTAGAGTCAAAGTCTACACTATTTTTCATGCTTAGGTAGAAGACCCACCTTGGTTTCAACCTGGAAACATATTAAAATAATAAAAGGAAATAAATGGTCTTGGAAAATGGATGCATTGAAAACGAAGGTGAAACACACCCTCTACAGAGGAACCCATAAATGAGATAGTATGATCCCTTGTATGTCATGAATTCCATGCCCAAAAATATTTCCCTCATCCACTTCATATTATACAAATGTCTTAGAGGGGGGTCCACTTGGGAAACACTCCTTCACATAGGGGATCATTCACCCAATAGGTCACTTTTTCAACCTAAACTTGGCAAGTTGCATAGGGTCTTTGGGTACTTTTTTAATTTGATAGGTGGTTTTGGATGCACATGCTTGGATGACTCTTTTATTGATTTGATTTGATTATCATCATATGTGACTTGATATCCTTGGAGGGAATATTCATTGTCTTTGCAAGACCTTTCTCGGTGGACAATTTTGGAAGAACAAGCCTAGCCTGGGCTTCCTTGGGGAATGAAGACCATAGGATGAATACCATGACCTACACATTGGATGATGATGAAAACCATTGGAGGCTTGAGAGACACCTTGAATGAACCCACCTAGCCTGTACAAGCCCAATGTTGTTTCTTTGGAGGTCAAAACATCACTTTTGGAGTGTTTGACATCACCCTAGGGCTAGGGTTTGGTTTGGTGTTGTGGTTAGCTTGACACTTGGCACTTTTTGGATGGATGAAGGTCATGTATTGATGGAGGCAACCCTAGCGCATGAGAGGCATGACTTTGGAGGCCCCAGATTTAATCTCCATGCTCAACAATTTGCTAAAAGTGCCGAAATGTTTCCCTAAAGGGGTGACGTCATGCGTCCTTTAGGGTTTCCTATGGGAAAAATAAAATTTGAAATTGTAAAGGGGAAAATAAGGGTTCTTAACCCGTTAATTTGTGTTTTACCCAAATGTTAAGTGGACAAACACTTTTAGGAGGATTTGTATAAATAATAATCATTTCATTTCATTTTGCATATAACTCTGCCAATGTGAGAAGACTTCTTGGCTAAAATTTCTGCCCTTGTTGGGAAATTTTACTTGTTTCTCTTTGATACTTTATAATTTGATGGTTTATCATGTCTATTGGATGAAGAAGTGATGCACTATCTCTTGTGGAGGCTTATTCTTGCATTTTTGGCATAATTTTCTTTGTTAAGGAGAGTTTATCTTGTTAATCCTTGGACAAGGTAAGGAATATTTTCTTTGTTATTGCTTATTTCTTGGTTACAAGGTTAATTTGATAATATATTTGGGAGTATGAGGGAATAAATCCCCACTAATCCTATCATAATTGTCTTGAATACATTATTGTACAAGGATTACTAGGAGAAGTAAAAGGGCTTACACCCTCCTAGTAGTTCCTTCCTATTCTTGATTTCCTTAAGGAGTAAAAGGGTTTACACCCATAAGGAAATGGAAAATATAACTCATTGTTTAAAGGACTCCATAAACCAATAGTCCAAGGCACTAATCTCTTGGAGAAATAAATTATTCAATTGGTATACGTGATTTAGAGAGATATTGATATCGTTTAAATTGTAATATTTTCTTGGTGATTTAGGATTTGTAAGGACACTAAGGTGTCTTGTTTTGATAAGGATTTTTTATTTACATCATAAATTAAAAGGTACATTCATTAGGGATGCATAAAAATACTTCACAAATTTCAAACTTACTCATTTTCTAATCATCAAAGTTTGCTAGAAAACTACCAAATTAATCTACTAGTTGTTCTTCTTCTTTTGGGTTGTTTACTTGCAAATTTATGTTGATACTGAGAGGGGGGTGAATCAGTATTAAGTACAATTTAAAAACCTTTTCAACTTATACTTAAACCATTCAATTATATCCAATTATCAATGAACAATAGTATAATAGTTACACCAATACACCACAATACACCACAATACACCATGCACAATATATGAGAAATAATCAATAGTTATTGTTCAAGGGAAGTAATGACTTCCAAAGGTAGCTACAGCTTCTAAATGTAAAGGGAGGGATAAAAATCCAAGAGGAAGATACAATCCTCCAATATAAAGAGAGTTTTGAATGCTCCATCCTTTCCCCTTCCTTCCACCCAAGAATATATGAGAGATATTAAAACTTTACATTAAATCATCACCATCAACCAACCATCACATAGAAATTGATAATGCTTCTTAAGACTACTTCAATTTCTGAAATTCTTCAATTCTTGGATTACTCTGATCCTGTATGTATTATTTCCCAATGTATTCTTTGAAACTTATCCAAGTTTAACTCCTTTAATCCTCCCCAAAAAGAAGTTATAGAAAGAATGGTAGACTTTATTCAATTCTGGTTTATTCAAGAGAGTGAACTTGTACAAAATGCCCCGCGCCCCATATTTAACATCAGATTCTAAAATTTGCACACTAGAAACTACAGTCTGTACTCTTTCCAATGAAATTGGTCCCACTTCATTTGGATTTTCTATGAAGAATTTATGAATTTTTTACCCAAAACACTTGTTTATTGACTACCTTCAGGACTAGTCAAAAACCCTATCTTCCACAGAGAGTATATCCATAATTATAGCGAATCAAGAGCTGGAACTTTTACCATTGGTACCTTGATATGTATTCTCAATACCATATCAATTTCAACATCTGAACCATTCTATAAAAAAATTTAAAGAAAAAATTGTAAGATGACCTTTAAATAACATACCGTAGAACACATCACCAAAAGACTTCATCCTCCCTTGAAATCCAGCCTTATTTACTTTTGATTTCCTCTTAAATTCGACTTGTGTATCAAATGAATGTATAATGATATTTATTGATACCATTTATGTCACTTCCTTTTAACATAAGGGCTGACCTAACACTTTTTTATTTTGTAATTATTTGCTTTAATTATCTTCAGGGCCTACATGTACTTCCTTATTCAATTTAGTTTGTCATCTTCAAAAATTCATTTCTCCTCAAACAAGAGGATATACGTGACATGCCACTTACCACCAGAAAAAAACATGATGTATACTATCCATCCATGCATTTTGTTTTTGAATGTACATTGTCCTTCATGTCCAAATACCTTCATCAATCTTTCGTTCCAAAACCAATGACTAGGGTTGACATCAATGACAACAACCAATCTTCCAACAATATCCCCCTTTGTCACTGACGGAAACACTCATGCTCCCCCTATCATCATGATCCAAATTTCTCTCCTCCTTTGACATCAATGGAAAATGGTAGGGTTGATCCCCCTGAGTTTAATGACAAAAGATAACTCTCTTCTTTGGGGATGCTCCCCCTGAACATGTGGCACTCAATAATACTTCATCCTTATTTTTGGTCTTTGGGACTTCTTCTTCCTTGGAATCCATTTGTGTGGCTTCTGTCTTTTCTCTCTTCTTCATATCTAGGATGTATATGTTGTTCAATCTTCTTTTTGCAGTTTCAACCAATCTTCCTGAGTTATTTTCTCTAATTTTACATTTTCGGGAGTCAAACGTAAGAGTGTGTCCTTGATCACACATTTTACTAACACTGAGTAGATTATTCTTTAAGTATTCAACCAATAGGACATTCTTTGCTTTTACATTTTTTCTTCCATGCTCTACTACACCTTCTCCAAGTATTTTGGTAGATGAGTCATCTCCAAATACAACATTGCCATCCTTTCTCTTCAAACTAGTGAATTTGTATTGATCACTGGTTATGTGTGAAGAACATCCACTGTCTATGTACCATTCATCTGCTTCTTTACATTCTTCAACGATCAATGCTATTTGACAATCTTCATTGTTTGGAATCTTTTTCCTTCTCCATACTATGGTTGGCATAGGGACATCTTCATTCATATATATGCAATCTCTTGTTTTGTGACCAATATAATTACATTTGTAGCATACAATATTTTTTTCCATCAATGGAGAAAATGAATTGTAACTTATTTTGACAAATCCATGATTATTTCCATATCTTTTGTTTACACCATTCATGTTTCTTTCATATTTGTTCCTTTCATTGATTCTGCAATTAATTGCCTTATGTCCAAAATGTTTGCAAGTATAACAATGACCAAGAAAGAAATTTTAATACCTTGGAGTAAGTGACCTTCTTTGTGATATAGTCCATCTGGGTTTGTGATATACTCTTCTGTAGTTTCCTTCATACTAATTGAATCTTCTTTGATTACTAAAGGTAGGAAGTCTTCTTGGATATTCATCTCTCTCATAATCATTCCTTCTTTTCGGTATCCTGGTCCACTTCTCATCAATTGTCTATGTATCTCTTTCTTCAACCTTCTTGTTTGTATTTTCATCTTCTTTGTATGAAGTTTCACCCATGCATCCAAGATGTGTTAAGTCTTTTGGCACTTGAGAGTTTCTTAAGCTCTTCCTCAATGATACAACTTCTTGTTCAAGTTTCTCATAATCTTCTTATTTCTTCATCATTTATAAATTCCTTACTTCTCCTATTCTTCTTTCTTCTTTGAGTAGAGTTTTCAAGGAAATGGTTTCTTCTCTTGGTTTCTCAAAGTCTTCTAATTGTTTCTTCAAGCTTACAACTATTTTTTCAAAACTACCCAATTCACTTATTAGTTTTCTATGCATGTCTTTGAGCTTTCTATTTTCAATCTCAACATGATTCAATTTTTTAAGATTGTCATCTTCTTGTTGAATAGTTTATGATTCATGATTTTCTTCTTCTTCATTGGAATTTTCTTCTTTAGTGTCATCTCTTTCAATCCTTGGATGAGTACATTCAGATTCAACATGTCCTACTCCTTCACAATTAAAGAAAAAGAACTGACCTCTATTTGCTTCTTTGAAATATAAGATGTTGTAATTTGCTTCAACTTCTTCCTCTTCTTCTGCTTATTCCCTTGCATAAAAGTCTTATAGATTGTCCCAAAGCTCTTTTGATGATGCACATGATCCCACCTTGGATTTCACTGAATCTGTTAATCCATCCAGAATGGTATCTATTGTCAATTTGTTGTTTCTTTTTGCTTCCTTCCGAGTTTCAGTCTTTGGTTTCTTCAAAGCATTGTATCCTGAATCAACTGAGAACCAAACATCTTCCCCAAGAGATTTCAAGTAAGTTTTCATTCCATTACTCCAATATTCAAAATTTCTTCCATCAAATGGAGGAATCTAATTTGGAATTTCGTCTTCCATTTCTGCTTAGGATCTTCCTTCCAGTGGTTAAATTGTACTGAAGGTAACTTGCTCTGATACCAATTGTTGATCCTGCAAGGGGTTGAATCAGTATCAAGTACAATTTAAAAACCTTTTCAAATTATACCTAAACCATTCAATTATATCCAATGATCAATGAACAATAGTATAAGAGTTGCACCAATACACCACAATACACCATGCACAATATATGAGAAATAATCAATAGTTATTGTTCAAGGGAAGTAATGACTTCCAAAGGTAGCTACAACTTCCAAATGTAAAGGGAGGGATAAACCTACAAGAGGACAATACAATCCTCCAATATCAAGAGAGAGCCGAACTCTCCATCCCTTCCCCTTCCTTCCACCCAACAATATATGAGAGATAATAAAACTTTGCATTAAATCATCACCATCAACCAACCATCACATAGAACCTGATAATGCTTCCTACGACTTCTTCAATTTCTGCAATTCTTCAATTCTTGGAATATTCTCATCTTGTATATAATATTACTAAATTTATTAGATTGTAATGACCCTACTTAAATAGATGTATAGGATTATTAATTATAATTAATTTAGTAATCTAACTGTCCTAAAAGTTACCTAAACAATAATTATTTCTTAAATAACATTAACTAATTAATTATTATTAATTACTTGTTCATGATTGTCAAAGATTAATTCATTATTAATTGACTCATTAATTAATTAAGTAAAGAATTAAAGGGGTTAATAAATTATATTGTTTAAATTAAAAAAATGGTTACGCATAAGGAAGGGATAAGGGGCATTAATAAACAGATAGGGAACATTAAATAATTGGATAAGGGGCATTAACTA
>JZKD02S2248582.1:358208-423485 GCA_000966675.3 Picea glauca
GAAATAGTTGAGAGAGTATGGAGATTTGTCTGATGGTGGAATTTAATGTTTTCCCTTCAAAAAAAAAAAAAAGAGATGTGTATATATGAATATTCATAATTACGTAACTAAACCATAGTTGTCTAAATAAAATTGATGAACCAGATAATAGCAATTAAAGAATTTCTCAAACAATTGATTGGTTTGTTGTCTTTTATAAAAGACTAGTCTTGTTGACTGGATTGGACGCATACATAAATTACTAAAGGATGATAGTTTTGATTATTAGTACATGCACGAGACTTGACTGTACTAGCTACACATGCATTTCTTGTACATATACACTAGTATGTATGAGTTTTCTTGACTTACTTACTGATAATATCAGTTACTTGTTATGAATGTGTGAACTATGTTTCTTTTCCTTTGTACCATATGATACCTTAACTTCGGGACAAAGTTTCCTGAAGGGTGGGTGTATGTAACGACCCTGCTTAAATAGATGTATAGGATTATTAATTATAATTAATTTAATAATCTAAATGTCCTAAAAGTTAGCTAAACAATAATTATTTCTTAAATAACATTAACTAATTAATTATTATTAATTACTTGTTCATGACTGTCAAAGATTAATTAATTATTAATTGACTCATTAATTAATCAAGTAAAGAATTAAAAGGGTTAATAAATTATATTGTTTAAATTAAAAAAAAGGTTATGTATAAGGAAGGGATAAGGGGCATTAATAAACGAGTAGGGAACATTAAATAATTGGATAAGGGGCATTAACTATGGGTAGGTAAGGAAGTAAATGGGGTGAAAGGGCTGTGAAGGAGGGAGATGAGGGGAGGTTTACGAAGGAAGGAGGAGGATCATTCTACGGGGGATATTGGAGGATCATTCTACGGGGGATATTATTTTTTTTGGAGGTTTTCTCTTGGATGGCAGGGAGGAGAGTTGAGTTTTCGAGTAGGGAGGAATAGTTTAGGAGGCACTGGATTGTTGGGGGTTTTGGGCACGGGGGCCAGGATATCCATATGGTATCCTGGAGCTAGGTAGTTGTCATAGTTGGCAGGGTGGAAAATCAGTTTTGGGCAGAGTTGGTCCGTGGATTCAAGTTGGGCAAGGCAGCACCAGGAAGGTCAACAAGACAAATGGAAAACGAAGGGTTAGCATCAGACCCAACTAATTTAAATTAAGTATTTGTTTTATTTCTGTTATGGAATCATTATTTGTTATGATAAATCTATATGCGTATGTGCTGAGTTTATAAGAAATTACTGAGTAACTGAAATCAAGTAGTTACTTTTTTGTTTGTGTAATTAATTGATGTTAAATTTATATGGTCACTACAATTTTCTAAAACTTCTCGAAGTTTCACTCCTCGAATCTTCCCCAAAAATAAGTTATAGAAAGAATGGTAGACTTTATTCAATTCTTATTTATTTAGGAGAGCGAAATTGTATAGAATGCCCCATGCTCCATATTTAACATCAAATTCTAAAATTCACACACAAGAAAAAAAAATCCGTAATATTTCCAATGAAATTGGTCCCACTTAATTTGGATTCTCTATGAAGAAGCTATGACTCTTTTACCTGAAACACTTGTTTATTGAGTAGCTTCGGGACTAGTCAAAAACCTTATCTTCCAAAGAGTGTATCTCCATAATTGTAGTGAATCAAGAGTTGAAACTTTTACCATGGGTACCTTGATGTGTCTTCTCAATACCATATCAATTTCACCATCTGAATCATTCTAGAAAAAATGTTATAGAGAAAATGGTAAGATGACCTGTAAATAACATACCTTAGAACACACCACCAAAAGACTTCGTCCTCCCTTGAAATCCGACCTTATTTACTTCTACTTTCCTTTGAAACTCGACTTGTGTATCAAATGAATGTATAATGATATTTATTTATACCATTTATGTCTCTTCCTTTTAACATTAGGGCTGACCTAACACTTTCTTATTTTGTAATTCTTTTCTTTAATTATCTTCAGGGCCTACATGTACTACCTTCTTCAATTCACTTTGTCATCTTCAAAAATTCATTTCTCCTCAACCATGAGGATTCACGTGACGTGCCACCTACCACCTAAAAGAACATGATGTATACTATCCATCCATGGGTTTTTCTTCTACATGTATATTGTCCTTCATGTCCAAATACCTTCATCAATCTCGTGGTCCAAAACCAATGACTAGGGTTGACATGAATGACAACAACCAATCTTCCGACAGTTTCAGTGGTTGTATTTTCTTTTTGTAACACTTTTTTTCTAGATACATAAGGATGGAATAATATATCTTAAATTATTTCATCTAACAAACTTTAATCGTTATTAAATTCTTGTGGTATCATACTTTATTTACACTTGTAATTTCTAGTTAGTCTCTTGCATATTTTCTTGGACTTTTAGTGACTTGTTTAGAATCTCTTCCTATCGTTTCATTATTTATTCATACCATTATATATTTATTCTAATTAGTACATAAAACTTATATTTATTCTACATTATATTATTGGGCTAGTATCTTGTATTTTCTTATGTCTCGGGCAGGTACAACAATATTTCATAGGTACTCAAGTAGTTGGAAACCATTGACCATATCCGAGATTCATTTTTTTCACCATCATCAACTTAGTAGTTTTAACTATAGGGGATTCACTTCCATAACCTCACTTTCCACTTCATTTCCCCCTAGGTTCACCAAGGATTCCCCCTTTTGTTGGATGTACTCTTTACTAAATTGAGGGGAGGGTTTATCTAATTTTATAGTGGGTAGACTCTCCCATAGTTATCGCCATATTTTGGATTGGTTCAAGTTTTTCCCAACCTACAGTTTGAGCAATAACATTTTGGTGTCATTACTGAGGAGGATTTTCAATCCTCTTACGTGCCCTAATGACACTTTGGAAATATTTTATCCCAAATCATTTACCCCTAGATTTACTCGAAACTCCACTTGAAGGATGTTCCCCTTCCACCCTTGATGAGATCTTCTTGAAGATCATATGGCGAATTCACCTCCTCAAAATCAAATTTCCTTTAATATATTTCCCCCGGAAATATTCAAACCTTCAAAAGTTTATCGAAGAAGGTATCCTCTCAAATCTCCCATTGTCAAAATCCTATTCCAAAGTACCCTTCCCCTTGCTCCAATGGCTCACCCTTGGGAAAAAAAGCCTACAAACCTTTAAATATGGCCACTATCCATGGATATCCCAATACCATGCCAAAAGAGTCTCACAAATGGTTTCCAAAGTTCTTGGGGAACAATGTGATCACAACTGACGATCATCTCTATGCCATGGGTCGAGATATGGAAAATGAATAAGTAGAACATGAATATGTAGCAAGGTGATTTGTAGTGTCATCACTCACTAAAGAGTCCCAAATATGGTTTAGGTGCCTTCCTGATAACCACATATCATCTTATGAAGATTTCGCTAAGTTTTTCAAGAACATGTGGACACCAAAGAAGGAAAATGGAATTCTTGTATCTCAATTTAATCAGATGAAGAAGAAAGAGAATGAAATAGTGAGTGAATTTGACAACAAGTTTAGCATATTGCACAACCAAAATCGATGATCTATGCCCTCCACATGCAATTTTTCTTATACTTTATATTAATTCTTTTGATGGGAAAATTTGTTTCATATTTAAGGACAAGAAGCCCACCGGTTTAGCACAAGACAAAGAGTATAGCACAAAAATTGAAGAGAACCTTCTTGAATCAAAGGTTGACGCTTTTCAGTATCATTGTGGCAAGACATAAGAAAATACCAAAGCTTCCAGTAACATTACACCATATGCAATTTATATCTTGACTTAGAAGATAGACCAGATGAGTACTCATTTTGTCCAAGCTCAGAATCAGATCATGGGTCGATTGACCATTGTGGAAAGAAATCAATCTGCTTCTAGACCTTAGTTTACTATACACACATGGTATCGACTTATTGAACCTATGACATAACAGTTGCATTCATGGGATACTAAATAATACCCCTAATTTCACTATATATTGAAAAATACTTCCCAAAATCCTTTTTCTAAACCCCCCTGCCAATACATATTTCTAATAAAAAAAAACTTATTTTTACTAGATTCTCCTTTTCATATGCCCAAATACCTATAACTCCCTCATACCCTGCATCACCCCCCCAATACCTAGAATATATTTACCCTATTTTTCACAATTTAAAAACCCCATTTGTAAATGAACGTGATAAGATATTGGTCAACCAGGTGAATTCCCCTTGACTAGGAAATAGATAAATGCCACAGGTTAGAGAGTAAAACCTCAACAAGAGGCAAAATCTCTTGACACTTTGAACCTGGTCAGAATGGTAAACATAGAAGAAACACCATGTTGTTCTCCCTACCAAGAAAATCATTGGGGGGATGAGTTCCCCCAATGTGATGCAAACTCCTATGATTGTAGAAACTTCATGGGCATGATTTTAAACTTCTGAGAATAAGATATTACTTTGGAAAAAAATGATGAAGTCCGAAAAAATAAGCTAGAGAAGGATGAATATGAGTGTTGAATCAATTAACATAGGATAAAAGAAAGGAATTGAGAAAAAGGTAATTTTTTACCTATGAAAGAAGAAACAAGGATTCAGACTTTGTGGGAGCCCAATCATGTTGGTGCAGAAGAGAGACGAGACCTGAGGACTCTACATTGATTATCAAGACCTAAATAAAATCATAGTCAAGAACCAATACTTGATTCCCAGAATCTAAGATATCCTTGATCAGATCAAGGGGACCAAAGACTTTAGTAAGATTGATCTAAAGTCTATCTATCACCAGGACCCCATAGAATAGATAGGTGTATGGAACACTGCCTTCAAGTCAAAATAAGGTCTTTTTTAATGCTTGGTCATTCCCTTTGGTTTGACAAATTCTCAAGCAAGTTTCATGAGGATGATGGATGATATCCTATGACCTTTCACCAATAATTTTGTAGTTGTGTAATTGGATGAAATCCTCATCTACAACAAGTCTTGGGAAAAACACTTGCAACATATTCAACATGTTCTACGCAACCTGCATCAGTACAAGCTCTATGCCAACTTGGAAAAATGCTCCTTCGACATGGACAAGGTCCAGTACCTAGGCTACATCATCGATCAACATGGTGTGCATGTGGATCCATGTTAAGCCTTAAATAGCAGCACATTACCCCTTAATTAGGGAATATTACATTCCTAATGTCATTTTATTTATGTCAACTTGGGTCTATTAGTTGTAATTGTACCTCCTAGTCTCCTATATATACCAAGGAGACCTTTTCATTTGGAATCATCTTGTACTTAGATATATATGTGGTTTATAAGGAGGTTTCCCACTTTAAGAGGCTTATTATCTAAAATTGTCTATTTTTCAAGGCATTAAGTACTTATTCTGAGGTTTTTCTATGTTATCTTGGTATTTTCTTCCTAAAATTTGGTATCAGAGCTCAAGTTCTTGGGGTTTCATTGTTGCATCTGAAACACCTTGGAATTTTCGCTATAAATTTTGTTCTATGAAGTTTCATAAGGAACCCCTTGTAGGATATTTAGTAAATAGAACAAGGTACATTGGGTTCCAATTTAAGCTCCTGATGCCTTATAATTTCCGAGATATAGCATATGTAAGATAAGGTTGTAGAATCATCCTGAATTTATTCATCATGGAATTTTCACTATGAAATTTTTTCCATAACGTTTTAGACACTGAAATCGGGAGGATGTTCATATAAATTATTAAGGTATCTGTGATAAACATTTTAGATTCTGATTCATATTATATTTTTAGATACACCCTATGGAATATAGGGTATCTGACTAGTCTCAAGCAAGTGTTCTAGGTAAAAAAATGATAAATTATTCCTAGAGTATCCAAATTGTGTGAGACTAGTTGCAGTGGATACTGGACATTTTGTAGTATTTATGGTACTGTTTTTAGAATTTTATATCAATTATTTTGTGCGGGGCACTCTATACAAGGGAAATCTCTGGGAAAGGAAAAAAATAAGCAAGTTGTGGAGAAGATACCATAACTTCCACTTGTCACATCCAATTTTTATCAAACCTATGGCATTGCAAATAAAAAATATCAAATAGCTACAAAAAAAAAAAATTCATACCTATAAGGGACGAAATTGTGGAGATAGAACAAAAGAAAGATTGTCTAGCTGAACCACCTCAAAATCAAGGTTTAAAAGTGATACTTGGCCAACATGCCACCAAAAAAGGGAACTTATACACCAAATAAGCCTCTAGACAGTCCTACTTGGACTCTTGATGAAGGTGAAGAAATACGTAGGGACATAAATGATTTACAAAAGGAGTCAATAACAAAAGATGAACTACAAGGGATGATGGATGGTTTAAAAAGGGAGATCGTGGAAGGATTGAAAAATTACCTATTAGAGAGGACACATGAAAGTAAAAATGTATCCCATGAAATTCATGATGAGGACACAAGTAAGATGAATCTATAATGGAGAAACTACAACTTTGGGTTGAATAACAACCACTTTCCTATTATCGATATGAGGAATTTTGATGGCAAGGACCCAATCACATGGATACTTCATATGGAGCAATTCTTTTATCTACATGATGTGTCACATACACAAAAGGTATCAATGTCTTCTTTATATTTAGAACCCAATAAATTTGTGTGGTATCAATGGATATTTTCTCACAAATTACTCGTCACTTGGACAATTTTCACAGAATAAATCATAGCACACTATGAGGATACAAAGAGAAATACCTTCTTTAGCCAATTGATAAATCTCAGGAAAAAGGGTTCAATTACAGAGAACATTGAGAACTTCCAAAGATTGAATATAAAGGTAACAAATATTCAAGATGAGCACTTGATTGATGTATTCATAGGAAATTTAAGGGATAACATTCAACATTAGGTTTACCTTTGGGAACCCAAATCATTGGAGAATGCATTTAGAGTGGCAAGAAATGTGGAAAGTAAAAATATGGCTATGGATACTAGAAGGACCACTCCTAACATATATCGAGAGAATAATGTTCCTTCTTCTAAAACACCTCAACCTACAAGGTTGACGTCTCAACAATTGGAGGCAAGAAAATAAAAAGGATTATGCTTTAATTGTGACTACAAGTACATTAAGGGACATAAGTGTGGTGAGAATAAATTGTTCTAGATAGATTGTGAAGAGGAAGAAGAACAAGAAAAATAACAAGAACCATCTCAAGATGTAATTGTAGAAGTGATTTCTTCTAAAGAGTTGACTCCCATGATATAGTGTAACACATTGGCTAGAATTAGCACTCCTCAAACCATCAAGATCGAAGGATATATCAAAAAAAAGAAGGTAATAGTTCTAATTGATTCTGGAAGTACTCATAATTTAATTCATTATAAATTAGCCAAAGTTGTCGATTGCTTTCTATATCCATCCCCAGAGTTCTAAGTAATGATTAGAGATGGAGGAACTATCAATTTCTCAAAAAAATGCAATAAGATCAATCTTACTATGGGGGAATATGTAATGAATAGTACAATTATTTTTATACCCATGGGAGGTGTTGATGTTGTACTAGAAATCCAATGGTTACAATCATTAGGAACAATGGATTTTAATTTTGAAGAACTTTTCATGATATTTTCATTGGAAGGAAAATAAATTGAGTTAAGAGGTATCACAGGGAAACCTAGTAAGGTGATAAGCTCTAATGGCATGAAAAAATTATTGAAAAAGGGGCATCAGGGTGTAATTGCACAACTATGCTCACTAGATGTTCAAGCATCTAAGACATCTGTTCCCCTAGATCTCCAAGGGATCATTGATAAGCATTCCAAAGTATTTGAAGATATTTCCAAAGGTCTTCCACCCACTCAAAATCATGATCATGCTATTCACCTAACTCTTGGGAGTGTTCCTCCTAACATCAGACCTTACAGATACCCTTATGCCAAGAAGAGTGAAATTGAGTGTATGGTTGAAGAAATTTTAGATGTTGGCATTATTAGACCTAGCCAAAGTTATTACTTTGCACTGGTGGTAATTGTACTTAAAAAAGGTGGCTCATGGTGTATGTGTCTAGATTATAGAGAGCTCAAAAAGATCATTGTTAAAGAGACGTTTCCCATTACCATCATTGATGAATTGTTAGATGACCTACATGGAGATATATATTTCACAAATTTGGATCTATGTTCAGGGTATCATCAAATTAGAATTAAGGAGGAAGATATCCCAAAAACAACATTCTGAACTCATGAAGTCCATTATGAATTTTTGGTCATGCCTTTTGGCCTTACAAATGAACCTTCCACATTCCAAGGGTTGATGAATTCCATTTTGAAGCCCTTCCTTTGTAAATTTGGGTTAGTAGTTTTTGATGATATACTAATCTATAGAAAGTCTTGGGAGGATCATGTGCGACATGTTGACAAGGTGCTACAACTACTAAAGGAGAAACAACTATATGCCAAACCATCCAAACATTTGTTTGGGGTGAAGGAGGTAGAATATTTCGGTAATATTGTATCTCATGAAGGTGTCAAGGTATACCCTAGCAACATTAAGGCCATGATGGACTAGTTGATTCCCAAAACATTGAAGAATATTAGAGTATTTTTGGGTTTGACAGGTTACTACCGCAAGTTTGTTCGGAACTATGGAACAATAGAAACACCTTTAACGAAATTAAATAATAAGGATACATTTTCATGAACTCCAATGGAAACTCAAGATTTTGAAAAAATTAAAGAGGCGATGTGAAAACATCCTTTCTTGACCACACTAGACTTCACAAAAACCTTTATTGTGGAATGTGATGCCTCGGGAAATGGCATTGGTGTTGTTCTAATGCAATAAGGAAGGCCCCTTGCTTTTGAAATTCGACCAATGAAGGGAAACAAATTATAAAAACCCATTTATGAGAAGCAAATGATGGAAATATTGCATGCATTGAAGAAATGGTGCCCTTACCTAATAGGTAGGCACTTCAAGGTCAAAAAAAATCATGATAGTCTTAAATACTTCTTGGAAAAAAAATTGTCTTTAGAAGAACAACAAAAATGGGTGACCAAGATATTGGGTTATGATTTTGAAATCATCTATAAAAATGGAAGAATAATGTTGTGGCAGATGGACTCTCAAGAAAGGATGAAGATATTGAGTCCTCTCTCTGTGTTATCTCGATCATCCAACTTGATCGGATAATAGAAGTGAGGAATGAATGGAAGAATGATGAAAACGTGTGGACTCTCATTCAAAGGTTGCAGTAGGATTACAGTGCATCAGGTACATTTACATGGAAAAATGATTCACTATGGTACAAATATCACTTATATCTATGTAAGAAATCCCAAGTCAAACAAAAGGTAATATTGGAATTCCACACCTCCCCGGTAGGGGGGCACTTGGGATTTTTTAAAACCTACCATAGGGTCAAGATGGAATTTTTTTGGGATGGACTTAAAACTATTGTTCAAAGGTTTGTGGCAGAATGTTTTTTTTTTCCAACAAAATAAGGTGGAAATAATTAAGACCCAATTCTTTTACAACCATTAGCCATCCCAAGTCGGCATTGGGAGGAGTTTTCCATGGATTTCATCACGAGGTTAACGAATTCTTAAGGAGGAGTGTCATCCTGGTGATTGTTGATAGACTGACCAAGTACACACACTTTTGTGCACTCTCTCATCCCTTCAAAGCCAATACAGTTTCCACTGCATTCATGGAGACAAATCAAAATATACATGGAAGCCCAAAGATTATTGTAAGTGACAGAGATCCCATCTTCACTCAAAATTTTTGGAAATAATTATTTTCTTGTTTGGGTACTCAATTGGCTCATAGATCATCCTATCATCCTCAATATGATGGAGAAACTGAGATAATGATTAAATGACTGGAAGGATACCTTCGTTATTTTTTCTCTGATAAACAAACACAATGGTTCAAATGGTTACCCTTGGCAGAATGGTGGTATAACACTTCCTTTCATACTACATCAAAAATGACACCATTTATGGCACTCTATGGATACCACCCTCCTTCCATCACTTCTTATCTAAAATAAAAATCTATGGTTCAAGCAGTGGAAGATCACATCGAGAATCAACAAGTTCTCCAGATCTTAAAGGATAACCTAACCATGGAACATAATTGCATGAAACAACAAGAACATAAACATTGTAGTGAAAGAAGTTTTGAAGTAGGGGATTTGGTGTTTTTAAGACTAAACCATACAAACATATGTCCCTCAAGAAAGCCAAGAAGGATAATAAATTATCACCAAAGTACTATGGCCCTTATAAGGTGTTGCAAAAGGTTGGTACTATGGCATACGAATTAGAGTTTCCTGGAACTTCATGAGTACACCCAATTTTCCATGTTTCAGGCTTAAAAAAGGTTATAGGTGACAAGATCCCAGTTCAAACTATATTTATAGAAATTGACGAGGAAGGAAAAAACATATTGGAGACTGAAGATATCACTGGCACAAGAATTCACCAGCTGAGGAATAGATCCATTTCAGACTATATCATTAAGTGGAGGAAACTACTTGCTAAATATTCCACTTGGGAAGATGAGTCTTTTATACAGAAGCATCCAAAATTATTCAAGCGTTACGGACAAAACTTGTCTGAATGGGAGGGGCATGTTAATCCCTAAATAGTGGCACATTACCCCTTAATTAGGGCATATTACATTAGTAATGTTATTTTATTTATGTTGGCTTAGATACATTAGTTGTAATTGTACCTCCTAGTCTCCTATATATACAAAGGAGACCTTTTCATTTGGAATCAACTTGTATTTGGAAATATATGTGGTGTATAAGAAGGTTTCCCCCTCGAACAGGCTTATTATCTGAAATTCTCTCTTTTTCAAGGCATTAAGTACTTATTCTAAGGTTTTTCTATTCTATCTTGGTATTTGGTTCCTGACAATCTAGCCAAGATCTAGGTCATCCGTGATGGACCAACCCCAACCACACTCACCGAGCTTCGAAGATTCTTAGGCCTAGCCAATTTCTATCACAGGTTCATGTTGTGATTCTACCATATTGCATGGGCCCTCATCCAAGAAACCAAGGGTGGTGATAAGGAATAATTTGTTTGATGCCTATCTCAACAATAACCGTTCAATGATTTAAATCATTGCTTGTTCTCATCCCCAATACTTTCATTACTCAACCTAAAACAACCCTTTGAGATCGAGACAGATGCCTCAAACTATTCTATGGGCACAGTTCTCACTCATCATGACTAGCCCGTGGCCTATCATAGTGAGACACTATAAGATGTTGTTTGTAAGTACCCTACTTATGAAAAAGAAATGTACTCCATTGTGCAAGCCTACCACCAGCAGAGACATTACATTCTCATGAAGGAGACAGTCAACCACATGGATCATAAACTGTTGCAATTCTTAGAGACACAAGGAAAATTGCAAAATGACCACCATCTGAAGTGGTCCACAAAGTTGCAACAGTTCCACCTCAAAATCAAGTATAAAATAGGTAGTACCAATTGAGTCATTGATTGTCTCAGTCGACCTCTAGTTGCAACACTCACTACGGTGCTAGACTGTTGTAGCCACAAGACCTCTAGTTGCCCCAACCTCTATGAGACAGAACCTAACTTTTCCACCATATACCAAATGTTGGGCACAAACTCAGTTGTCGCTAATTTTCATATTCAAGATGGGCTATTGTGTTGAATAGGCCATATTTTCATTCCATCAAGCGAGAGAGTGAAGACGATTTGGGAAGCCCACTATAGTTGGGTGGCAGGACACTTTGAAATAGAAAATATAGTGGCAGTGTTGCAGAAACATTTCTACTGGCCGAAACTTCGACAGGATTCCAACAAGTATATCAGATCATGTACTTCCTACGTTATTTCCAAACTGACCACTAAGAAACAAGGCATGTACACCCCCCTTCCTACTCCTCACAGACCATGGGAATCCATCTCAATGGACTACATATCGGGCCTTCCATATTCCAAGAGGGGAAATGACTGTGTCTTTTTGGTTTTTGATCGCTTTTCGAAGATGGATATTATGGCCGCCTGCAATAAGAGCATCACAATAGAGGTCACTTCCAAGCTCTTCTTTGAACAATTCTGGGTACATTTTGAAATCCCACAAACCATTTTCTCAGATCAAGACATTTGGTTCATCAACACTTTCTAGTTGAGCCTCTAGTCACTATTGGACACCAATATCATTAATTCCACTCTCTTCCACCCCCAGACATATGGCCAAATTGAGGTCATCAATCAGATGATAGTGCATATATTGCACATGTATAATTCAAAGAACCATTGCACATGGGATGAGAGTCTTCCCTACATTCAACATAGCCAAAACAGAGCCCCACATAGCTCAACCAGCCACAACCCCTTTCATGTCAGTTGGGATTATAACCATAGGGTTCCATGGATGTTTCACTACCTCTTGTGGCCACCTCGGTCGCTTCATCACCTACTCCAATTAAAGATGAAAAAGATTCTCAGTTCATTCAGAGGATCCAAAACATTCTCCAATAGGTTCAGGATATTTTATAGAATTCAAATGCCAAGTACAAGTAGTACCATGATCAACACTAGGTGCCACATAAGTTTCATGTGGGAGACAAAGTGTGGTTACAATTGAAAAAAAAACACCTTATAGGGCCCTATCGGAAGCTTCAACCACTCTATTACAGACCTTAAACCATCACCAAGTCTGTGGGTGAAAATTATTTTGAGCTCAACATTCCTCCTTTCCTTGGCCTACACCGAGTATTCAATGAGGATATCCTTTGGCCATACTTGCCACCATTGTCGGACACCTGATAGATAGCGGGACAATTGACACCAACATAGCTCAACCCTGAATGAATGCAACAAGAATCCAATGATCATATTTTGGACACACAATTCAAGGGAACTCTCCAGCAAAGGATCCAACTTTATCGAGTTGTCAATGCAGGGCAGCTCTTGCACGAAGAGAGTGGCTCACCCGGGGCCAAATTCAACAGAAATATCCTCATATGATGGGGGCACTCAACGCAATGGAGACCATTTATTCCTCAAGGGGGAGGATTGATCCATATGGATGTATTTGGCCTCCCACCTATTCCAACTAGCTCATTTTAGCAGTTTTCCAGGTCAATAGTTTTTTTCCTAGTTTTTAGGTCCCTAGCTTCTGGGGTCGTTTTGAGGCCCTAAAAACATTTTTTAGGGATTGCCACAGTTGGATTGTCATCAAAGTCAGATTTGAAAGAAAAAATCTATAGTCCTCCAATATAACTTTCCAACAGGATATCGTGATCCTAAAATGAATATCGTATGCAAAATCTATGACCCTGGGAAGTTGATGTACTAGATTACCCCAACGGGGCTCACATCACTTTGGTGCTTCATCTCCTAGGGTTAGGTTTTTGGATGTCTAGGTTTTTGGAATTCATGTTTATTGTAAAAAAGTCTTGGAGAGCCTCATTGTAACCATATTCTTGTGAATGATCACAACTGTCACATCTCTTCTCAAAGATAAGCCACCACCATTCCAACAATCTTGTTTTCCGCTACATTTTACAGTTTCAACACATTTTCTTATGGAATAGAAACCAATTTTATTGTATCTTTGTTATTGTATCTATGTTATTATTGTTCTCTATGTTAATAATAATAACAATATGTATTCATTTTTGTTCTACTCATAAAATATGGATCAACAAGAGCCAAACACAATGAGAAAAAATCGCATGCCTAGGAAATTTTATTTTATAAAAAAAAATTCAGAAAATAACAATTGATAATTTTATGATATGTTAACAATTTGTTGGGATGAATTAAAATGAGAAAATTTGGAGGAAAAATGGTATTGGATATGGTATTTGTGTAATCCCATAAGGAATACAGATGCATGTTGTTGCAAGAGCTAAACATCTTGAGAATAAATCTTGTTCTTGGGAAACTTAGCTCGTTTATGTAAAATAAATTTGGAAATTAATATGTAAAATTTCTATGATGATAAATCATGATGATTGTATGTATGTGATATAGATGCGATGATGGATACTAAAGGTGGAAATATTTGGAAGGAGGATAAATATATGACATTGGAACCCTATGATTTCCACAAGTTACAAATTTCCAGTGAAAACTATTGTAGTGAGTTGGTGCTCCCCTTGTGTAAGAACACCTTGGAAAATGATGGGTTTCCCAAGGGACTGTGTAGTAGTGAAGAAGATGCCTAATATTGGAGGGTTGGAATGGAAGTGGGGAGGGAAATAAATAATGAAAATGACATGGTGGTTGGAATCATAAGGTTATGTTAGGAAAATAACAGTGAGATAAATTATTGTTGCGGATGCTCGTGAAATAGAGCAACGATTGTATGAATAAGTGATTGAATGACTAAGTTAATTATGTTGAAAGATGGGTTGAATTTTGTTTATTTCATATTAAGTTTGATCTTATTCCTTATTGCATTTTTTTCATGAATGACATATTTGCATCTATGCTTTTATTGGACTAAATGCTCTGGTGTGTTTGTTTAGTCATCACTACATATTGTTAATTTGATTGTGTTATGTTTTGATCGTTATATGTTATGATTGTGTATTTTATTTCCACCAAAGTTTTGTTAATATGTACTACAGGAGGCACAATTACAACAATTAATTGATATTTGGAGATTTCATTGTGATAGTTGGAATTCTTGGAGCCAGGATGAAAATATTTCATGTATGAATTTGCACAGGAGCCTTGGAGGGAAGTGGGGACGCCAAAGGGATTGTCTACAGTGAAGGGAGATCCCATTCCTTGGTTTTTGTAGGTTGAGGGGAACAAGAGTTTGTTGGTTTGAATTGTTGAGGGAATCAACCAAGTATGAATAATATGGTAGTTGGAGCTAGAGAAAGGTGGTGTAGGCCATGAAAAATGATAATTTGCTAGTTGGATTTGCTACTAGAATGATGAACTATGAAATTATATTGCTAGCTTAAGGCCAAGGAGCCTAAGTTTCTATGGGTTTTGGGCCATAGTTCCTATGAATTTATATGTTTTGCAACAAGGTGCCTTTGTACCTATGTTCTAGGGAAAGGTGCCTATGTAATTTTTCTTAAGTTAGAATTACTGTGTGATTTTGGGCCAGAGGACATATATTTTGATTAATAGTCGGGGAGTCACAATTGTGAAATGAATGTACTCTTGTAGGGTGTTGTGCACTAGAAATAGTGAAAAAACAAGGGGGGGGGGGGAAATGATGAATCCCTATTTTGATAGTGATAATCCCTTGAGTCAATTTTGATAGAAAGAAACACATTTGTTCGTAAATATATTTCATTGTGAATTATTTCCAGTTAATGTCCAACTAGTATGAAATGTTGTGGGGATATATATTTTATGAATATACTTTTCTTACATGAATGTATGTTCATTTACACCAAGTGTTACTCTCTCTTCTTACTACTCTAAGATGATGAATGGGTAGGAGTAAATGAGTTAATGCAACAGACTTTTGTTTTCATGTATTTGTTTATGTATGCAGTAATAGTATTTGTCCTTTTAACAAGGATATGAGTAAAGGATTTTATGTAGGTATTTTTGTTATTCCTATATGTTTCTTAGTTATATTTGTTTCTCCCATATATGATAGTATAGATTATATTCATTTATTTTTAATATACATACATTTTCATTTTATCATCCCATTAACCATTCATTCAACCCTCATACTAGTAATGGAATTCAATCCAAAATATGGATGGGACTCCTACTCCAACCAGTTTGAAGTCTAATTGGGACCTCATAATGGGGGATATCTCCTAGATATTTAAGGGAATTTCACCTACATCAACAGTAGGTCATAGGTTTGTGGAGATTTTGGATTTGTCATACAGTCTTCCATATAGTGCATGTCCCCGAATGGGAGCTAGACGTTAACCCCTCAGGGATGACAACATTATGGATTTAACCTAGAAACATTGTCATGTTGCTACTTTCATGATGTGTCATGCTCATATTCTCTCTATATAGATATTTTTTCCCTTGATATCCACTAGATACATGATCATGTTAGCTCAGTTATGGTGTAGCACACCTTCATCTCCACTCCTCAAATGAAATATGTAATATGGTATAGTATAGTATGGTTCCAATTTTATTCATTTGAAATTCCATGTATCAATAACTATTTAGACATGATGATATAAATTATTATCTTATTTTAAAGTGGTAAAAACCTAATGATTATTAGTAGCATTTCATAACATTACATGCTTTTATTATTTGCTTCATAGTACCTTGGGCCCATGTTTTCTATTAGAACTATGTCATTTCTTGGGATAAATTGTACCATTGGGTGCTTATGATATATATAATTTCCAATATCCCAAGCATTCTAACCATTTCCACCTCACCAGTATCATTCATTCCATCCACATGAAAAATTTATCCCGGTCATGTATGATTTCTCAAAGGTCACTAGGAAAGGTCAAGTTAAAGCCTAAATCAATAAAGATAGTAAGGCTAATATGTGATGAGCTAAAGTTAAAAGCCAAAAATTAATCTTTATAAATTCCCCATTTATATGACCCTAATGCCCCTAGTGATCCAAAATGGATCCAGGAAAGCCTAAAAATTAAAGTTCTCGGAATTAGACAAAACCAATGCCATTGTGTCAGGCTCGTCATGTTGATTCTAGCCATATAATTGTTTTTGCAAGTGGTGTTGGCACAGGGGTAGAACCAGGGTTAAACACTTCAATAGAGCACCAAGAAAACCCTAACTACTGGCCCTTTCAGCAACACCTGTGAAGAGATGAAGTCTCACCTGAGGTAGAGGCAGGGGGGGTTGTAGGACTCAAGGGCCTACAACCTAGCTGGGACACAGATATGTGATCACAATACTTGACACAACACTTAGAAATTAATATTCATTAATATGAACTCTTATTCGCATCGCAGGATAAAACGCTAATTACAGAACAATGAATTATTCATCAAGATCGAATCACATCTAACCATTCAACACATATCATAAAAGAAGATCTAGTATTCATTCACATTATTAAGAACTAAGAATTCATAGATATATCTATCATAAAAATGCACTAAGAAAATACATAAAAAATCATAGAATATATCACATCAACACGGGATATATGTGGTTCACCCCCAACGTGGGTCTACATCAACCAACTCTTCTTCTTCTTTATTATTCTGCGATCGTCTTACATTCTCTTGCTCTTGTGCAGAAAGACATAGAAACAACTATGCATAGAAAAAGATATCTGCACGAACTTCGCGAAATCCGCATTCCCTGAGTTAGTTCAAGCACAAAGCCTTCTTACAAACACTTTCACTTAGCTCTACAAGTCCTCAACACAATCTTGCACAAAGCCAACTAGTCATGCACTAAGTTGATCATTAATTAGATCCAACAACTCACTTCTTACATCACCTATCTTTCTATTTATACATTACAAATGGGGCCTAAACATGGGTAAACCCATGGGATGACATCCCATACATGTTACATAAACCCTAACAACCAAAAATCTTGCAAAAGGGGGCGAGATCCCATGATCTTCGCTACGCCTAGGCACTTCATCTTCAACCATCCTGTCAAAGTCCCAAGATTGGTCAAACATGACCAAGGTTCTCCAAAACATTATCCAGGGCAACAGGCCCCCAACACTCACCTGTGAATCGTCTTGAGTCACTCTGATCTCGACAATTCTTCTTCAAAGGCCTCGATATTGTCTCGATCTACCTCAATCTTTTGTTTCGCCAAAGCCTCCTGCTCGGTGAACTACTGATTGACCTTCTTGGGGATAGGTCCTTCTAAGCGTTGTTCCACCGTGGTTACCACTTTCTCCATCTATGTGCCTAATCCTTCGATCTCTTCAAAAAGTGCACAGGCTTTGTCCTACATTGGCTAGAGTTTCTGGGTCACTTCCATGACTCTACTCTTGATGGCATTGACCTGTTGTTGAAATGTGTGAACCTCTTGTGACCTTTTCATCTTCTCAACTGCTAACAATAGTTTCAAATTTGCTTTCACTGTCGATGCTTTTTTATTTTCCTACTAGAGATGGGCTTCTAATGTTCTTAGTTCTGGGTCTTTTTCAAGGTGCTCGTAGGTCTATGCACTTATATTACTGAGTTTCTTACATTATAACACCAATGCCTTGATTCTTTCTACTGGGCTCCTGACATTTTCTTCTCTTTGATCTCGCACTTCCTACAGAGTGCTCGATACTACTTGCAGTTCCAGTTCTATTACTCTTTCTTGAAGCTACTGGATGGCCTCAACAAGCTTCCCCAAATGGATCTTAGTTGTTTCTTCTTCCATCTGTGCTAGGCCCAACACAGATCAAAGTTCTCTAGTGATTGCCTCCTTAAATCCTATCTTCTTTGCAAGAATTTGTTCTTTTTACTTTAGACCTTCTCTCTATCCTTTGCAAACTTTGTCTGGAGGTCATATTTCTCTTACTGCATAATATGAAATTTCTCTTGGGCTTCCTCCTTTTCTTGTTTCAAGGCCTCTGTGGTCTGCTCTTTTTCCTCCTGGACACAATGAAGGAAATTCTATGTCACATCTGCTAATCTGCATAGTTGGGCAGGCTCATCTCCCACTTCTATACCTTCTGATGATGATGGCGTAGTAGATACTGCATGGCTCAAGTAGAGGGATTTTTGTACCCCTTTCAGCTCTGCCTCAATCCTTTCATACATCATCTCTTTCATTTCTTCGTTGCACTGCAAAATATCCTTTGAAGTGTCTGCTACAACAGCGATGATGAGACCAATGTCATCAACTGTAATCATAGTTTGTAGCTAGGGCTTACTAGATTGTGACTTCTTTCATGTTGAAGGTTTCTATGGGGAAAACTTTCTTTTATTGGATGGCTTGACCTCTGTAAGGGGATATTTATGTGGTGTAACTTCACCTTGTTCCTTCATGTCTTCTTCCCCTTTGTCTCCTTCTTGGTCTACTTCGTCATCTCCTCCTCCTCTAGGTGAATCTGGTGTAGTTTCCTTTGATGTGCTATTCATTTCCTACACTTCTTCCTTCTTATTATTCATTCTGTTGCTAGGTCCATCATACTCTTCTCGAGTGACTACATGAATTTTGATGAGGTTGGGGTCAGATAGCTCTGCCTGTTTGACTGGTACAAGGACTTTTGCAGACCAGTCCTTGGTTATTTCGTCCATATCTTCCTTGGCGAGATTGTAATAGGATTAGATCTCTTCCTTATTTTCATCCCCACACGCAGTGATGTAAATGAAGTTCTTGTCTATGTGGAACTTTGCAATTTCCCTAAACCTATGCAGTGTATTTTATGTCATGCGAGGGAAGGATTCAATGGCCCTCTTCAACTGCAAGTAATAGGTGTGGAACACCACATTGGATTGCCATTTTTTTCCATGTCACTCAAATACCATAAGGTAGTGAAATTTTCAGCCAGTGGTTCAGAAAGATTGATTTCAGAGAAGGTCGCTCCTTTTGGCATCTCCCAAGTGATGAAGGAAATGAGAATTAGGAACCAGCTGAAGTGAAAATCATAGCCCTAGTCTTGCGCTTCGCAGAAATATCGCTCCAATTGGTTGACGAGGTAGCTCACCCAGTTCATTTGTATCTCCTCAACACATTTTCCTGTGAGGTTGGTGATGAACCCCATGATCTGCGTTGGTCTGTTCTTCCTAACAAGATTACCAATGATCAAATGGAAATCTAGGAGCACTATGCCATTTTGGATGGAGGTTACCTTGTAGTCCCACTTTTCCTTCTCTGCATCATTGTAGTTTTCCTTTATTTCCTGTGCCAGGGTGCAATATGCAGCCTTCCCTGGGTAAAAATCTTGAGGGTCTATTCCTTGCATGCTCAATCTAATGATCCAATGGATCAATGTCGGATCTATAGTGATGCACCTATCCAACCACAGGTAACCTCCATGGAAGCAGGACAGGAGGAGTTTAACGCATGCGTTAACCTTCTGATGTTTGTCGAAGTGTGGTATCTTCATCACATTAAGTATTGTGGACGTCACAATGTCCATGGTCCATGGTTGAGGAACTATCTTTGGCTTCTTTCCCATTTTCTTCATCAAGTACTTATGTGGGGTGAGCATTCCATGATTCTTGTGGTCTCCTAAGTTGAAATCACTGATCTTAAGTGTCAAAATATTTCCCAACTGTGGTCCAACTGTGTGTATCTCCTTCAAGAGGTATGTAGTGATCAATGTATAGTTGAAGTCTCTCATAACATTGTCATGACTAATTATGTCAGCCAGAGGCGGGATATAGTCAGGAAGGACCAACAAGATGATCTTCACATTTGCCAAGTTGTCACAATGCCTGATCCATTTCTCTATCCTAGTTCAAGAGGGCCCAGATCAATGTGCACTCAATGGGGAGGCTTGAAAACCTCTTGTTGATGAAGCATGTTCTCTTATGGACATGACCTTCTCTGCCATAAGATCTATTATAATTTCTTCCACCGACTTTTCAACTGCATTGCATTCGCCCGACATGCATGCTCGTAATCAAATATTTCAGGTAGGTGAACAAACACTCAAGGTAGTTGAATGGGTGGCGAGGTCTCAATAAGAACACTGTGATAATCAGTTCTATGTGGGCTCGGGTAATCACAATTTGAAAAATATTTCTCAGTGAGACGTTCAACGGATTAAATAGATAATGTTTGCAACAAATTCCTCCAACGGTAGGAATTCCTCAATCCATCCATTATGGGACAGTCTCAACGGTCCAGTGGCGATCTTTCCAGAAATAACAGTGTTGTTGGCTATTCTGGAGTGTCGTTATAATGGTCAGGAACCCTCCAATGGTCATATTGCTTCACCGTTGTGAAGTGCCATTCTACATTGTTTTGCTATTCCGACAAGGTTCCAATTCTGGAAGCCTTCTTTCTGTGCAGTCTTCTCTGGAACTTCTTGCAATTTTTCTAACTTTTCTTTCTTCTTACTGAGCTTTCTATCTTTCTTTCCTATGATCTAATTCACTGGGTTCCTCTTTCCATTTTTACTCTTATCTTCTCTTACCATAGTAACTTCACACTGTTGAGGGTCTTTCAAAGTGTTTGAGAGGAATACCTCTTCTCTTATTACTTAAAGGGTAGGTGCTCATTTTTCCTACATGGACAGGTTTTTCAAACTTTCTTGTGTTTTCTCAACTTTGATATGTAAGTCTCTAGTCCTCAGTTGCTTTGAATTGTCCTCTTGTTCTTCTAGTAAGTGTGTTATTCTCCTAGCCATGAAATCTCTTAATTCTTTTTTTTTCTATTCTAGAGCTTCCTCTTCTTCTTTCCTTTGGATCTGATCTTTCTCAATCCAAGTCCTTCCTAGAAAAAGTGCAAAGGGGGCATTGTTCTCATCAAACTTAATGATCTAAAATTATTCTTCATTCAATTCTCCATGAGAAACCATAGGTACATGGGTAAGTCTTCCACATAGTGTTATCACATTTCCTTTAAAAAATCCTATTCCTCCCAATGAAGGAACCATATTAGGCTTTCCCAAAATTTACCAAGTACTTTCTATCATAATGTTCACCTATGTTTTCTTATCCAGAACACAGTCTATGTCGAAGTCTCCTATTTGTGCTTTATGCACTCATTCTCTTTTAAGATCTCTGGTAAACTGGTGTCTCTGCGATCATTCAATGTTTCTTTCATCTACAATAATATAGTCTCTGATTCTTCCTGGTGTTCTAGCATATTCTTAGACTCTTGGCCTTCCTCATGGTTTTCTTGTCTCATATTCATCTTTTCAGCTTTAGTAATCATTCTAGGGAAATCCAAAATTTCATGGCCAACGAATTTAAAACAAAGAAAAATAGGGCCTCTACCAGGGCATTCCTGAGCAAGATGTCTCTGTTTTCTGCAACTATAACAAGGAGACAATCCTCTCTTTCTTTCAAATGATCCCCAACTTTTCCTGTACTGCACAATGGGATCATAGTAATGAGCCTGCAAAAAATTCTTTCTAGGATCCTGCATCCACTTCTTAGTCAAAAAAATCTTTCTATGCATAGGAATAACATATCTTTCACTATTTCTATCAAATCTAATCATATCAAATATTCTTTCTATTCATATCAGATATTCTTTCTTCTAGCTACACCCTAGTTTTCAGACTATTATAAAATCTATCAAGAATTCCTAGATCCATTCATTCAAAACAAAATTTTCCACTTATATTACTTTTATGAGATCACAAATATTTAATATCTTACCTCTTTTCTTCAAATATGATTCCCTTCTTAGCACAAAGATTCACAAGTCAAGTAGAGTATTGCACACTAGAGAAACAGATCTACGCACATAGCTTTCTCTTTTCTTCATTTCCTAGCAATAAGAGTTTCAGGTCTCGGTAATAGAACCATTTGTTGGCACAGGGGAAAACACAGGGTTCAACACACCAACAAAACCCTAACTACTGGCCCTTTCGGCAACACCTGCGAAGCAGATGAAGTCTCACCCAAGGTAGAGGTAGGGGGGTTGTAGGAATCAAGTGTCTACAACCTAGATGGGACACATATCTATGATCACAATACTTAACAGATCACCTAGAAATTGACATTCATTAGTATGAACTCTTATTCACATCGCAGGTTAAAACCCTAATTATAGAACAATGCAGTATTCATAAAGATATAATCACATCTAACCATTCAACACATAACATCAAATAAGATATAGCATTCATTCACATTATTAATCACTAAGCATTCATAGATCTATCTATCATAACAATGCACTAAGAAAATACATGAACATTCATAGCACAAAGCACATCGACACATGATATATGTGGTTCACCCCCAGTGTGGGGCTACATCCACGAAATATTCTTCTTCTTTATTATTTTTCAATCGTCTTATATTCTCCTACTCCTGTGCATAAAGCCACAGAGCCAGATCTACATAGGAAAAGAGATCTATGTGCACCTAGCCAGATCCTCCTTCACCAAGTTAGATTAAGCACAAATCCTTCTTACAAACACTTGCACTTAGCTCTGCAAGTCCTCAACACAATATTGCACAAAGCCAACTAGTCATGCACTAAGAAGGTCATTAACTAGCTCCAACAACTCACATTTTACATCACCTAGATTTCTATTTATACATTACAAACAAGGCCTAAACATGGGTAAACCCATGGGCTGATATCCCATACTCGTTACATAAACCCTAACACCCAAAAATCCCGCAAAAGGGGTTGAGATCCCTTGATCTCCGCTTTACATGGGCACTTTGTCTTCGACCAGCCTATCGAAGTCCCAAAATTGGTCAAACATGACCAAGGTTCTCCAAAACTTTGTCAAGAACCAACAAGTGGACATCGTATGCAAAAGATATCACGTTCTGATTGATTTCCCAAAAAGGTAAAAATTCAAATTGGTCAAAGTCAATAGGCCATACTGATAATGTCAATAATATGACAAGTGATGCCAACATGATGTCATGATGACATCAATAGGACATGTGGCAACACGAGGGGGTGACATGTGTCACTTGGTTTTGGCATTTTTGGGTTCATTTGGACCATTATGGAAATGGCACATGGCACTATGCAGATGATAGATGGTTGTACAGATGTTGACGTGGAAGTTCGTATGTGATGTGGCCCAGTGACAGGATGACATGTGGCAGTACGAATGATAGGTGGTTGTATGGATGCTAACATGGAAGGGTGATTGGGAATAATAGACACTGACGGTGAATGGCACATGGTTGTATGGTAGTGAGAGTTGACCATGCATGCTCAATGGGTTGTTGACTGGGTGTTGATTGTATCGTATAAACAAATTACATGGTGACACATGGCCCAATCTGAGGGTACTACATGGCACCCCAAATTTTTTCAATATTGGCTGGATAAAAACATAAACATTGTTCCACTTCTGAGGGATTAGAACCCTTGGCCTATGGGGTGAGTAGAGGACTAAGAACTATGCATTAGACACATGGGCATAGGTGTGACTTGTTAAACCTAGCGACCAAATTTATATTTAAATTACATGTGGCATGGTTTTAGGGCTAAGCTCCAGTCAAAGGGGGATAGCATGAGGCCACTTGGCACATGACACGACCGAGGGCTAAGAACCAAGAGATAAATAAAAGGAGGGCACATGGAGAGTTGGGGCTAGGTCACATGGCACCATATGACCTGGATTTTAGGGCTTGAATGAAGGAATAGAGACAGTGTCTATCCCTTGGCCATAAGGTGCGCTCCATATGACCAGGAGGCTAGGAGAAAGGGGTTGCACCCAAAAGTTTTCAAAATTTGGGTTTCAAGCTATATAGTTTGATTTTTTTGTGATTTTCAGCCTGATTTTGGAGGATTTTGCCCATTTTGGGGGGAGATGGAGCCCGATTTGAGGCCAGATATTGGGAGGAAGTTGGGATAAGATCACCAACTAAAATCCTATATAAATTAGAGCTTTTTGATAGACTAGTATGTTCATCTTGGAAAAATGATGATGAGTTTATGAATTTTGAAGCCATTTTTATGCAAGGAAGCCATTGAGGAAGCGAACTTTGAAGGCCAATTCTGGGAGCTACGCTCAATATTTTCCAGTGTTGTCAATTGTGTCAGATTCTTGAGGTCGAGAAGAACACAAAAAGACTGGTTTTTAATCCTTTTGACACTTTTCTGATGTACGTTTGAAGAATTGAAGAGAAATAATAAAGCCTCGTCGACTAAGACAAAGGCTCGAAGATGTAGGGAATCTTGTCGAACTTCATTAACAATTTTTTTTTATGGTTTGGTGTTATTTGTGCTTATAATATGATCTACATTTCTTTATTATGCCTACTATAATCTCTCATTAATTTCTTCTTGTCTCCTTAATTCCTAATTGGTAGTTGAACACATGCTTAAATTTTAACCAAGTCTTTAAAGATCAATTTTGGATCAAGTGGTATCAAAGAAAGTTGACAGTTGGTTGTTTTCATTTTCATTATTACCAAGGAAAAGTTGAGTTTGGTGAAGGTGATATTTTAGAAGGGTATCCTTAGATTGGATCAACAAAGAGGACTTCTCAAAGTCAGGAGATGACATCATAAGAAGGAATGTCATAACGAGATAGAGTTGCAAAAGACTTTATTTTCCATGTCTGAGATGGTAAAGGTATTATATGAAAATTAATTGGAATGAAAGAGGACTTTCCAAGGGAATAGCCAAAAGAAGACAAAAGTGAATAAAGAGAGGATCCTCCTAAACCTCCTCCTTCACCTCCTTCTTTTCCATCATCTTCTTTTTCTTCAAATACAAGTTCAAAATGCACCGCAAGAAAACATTCCCGTAAACATAAACATGATATGCCATTACTTAAGCTTGATGTGAAATTTGAATTGCCCATGTATGATAGTGAAGTAAATGTTGAGAGGCTTGATAACTAGGTCACATTGGTGGAAGTTTATTGCAGTGTGCAACAAATGAAAGATGAGGCAACCCAAATCAAATTGGAATCACTTTTTCTTGTAGGAAAAACATTCATCTAGTGGCAAAGTAAATTGAAAAAAGGTACGCAACACATTGGTAATGTATTTCCATCATGGCAATATTTTTTTTTTGCACTTAGAAAGAAATTTTATCCTTTGGGTTATAAGGAGAAGGTTTTAAATGAATGGCAAAGTCTTAAACTAAGAAAAGGACAAAAGGTGCAAGAATACACAGATGAATTTCTTAAGATGGCATTAATGTTAAATATTCCATTACATACCCAAGAAACTCTTATGAAGCATATAGGAGGTTTACCAACACATATTCATAACATTGTATTTATGTTTGGACCTACTATTATTGATGAGGTTTATGTTCAAGCACCATACATTGAAGCAGGGAAAACGAGAGTTGGTGTATCATGGAAATCGTCTTCAAGGAAAGAGGACAAAAGGAAGGGGAATGGAAAGAAAGTGAATTCAAAGACAAGAAGGGAAGAGAATCTCTCTTGCAATAATTGCAAGAAATAAGGGAACAATGATGACCATTGCTAGAAATTGCACCCAAAGAAGAGACCAAAATAGTTGCAACAACAACAAAACCAACAGACTTGGGATATGATTCAGATGATGAGACTAAAATCACAATAGTTGGTTTGACAGGTAAAATTTATGATGGATATGATTATAGAAGTAAATTGTTTCACATAAGGGTCATAATGAAACATACTAAGATCAATACATTGATAGATAGTGGATCTCAATCTAACTTGATTTCATAGGAAGTGGTTAAACAATTTTGATTGAAAACTAAGCTACATCATAAACCTTACTCACTTAAATGGATAAACAACAATCATAAATTGCAAATAACAAAGCAAAGAAATTTAAAGTTTGCAATTCCATCAAAGTTTGTGGATGAGGTAATGTGTAATGTGGTGTCACTCAATGAATATGGAATGGTCTTAGGTAGCCCTTATTTGCATGATTGCCAATCAATCTTCTACAGGGAAAATAATCAATATAACTTAACTAAAGAAGGAAATGAATATGTTGTACATGCTCATCACATAAAGGAAAATCAATCTCAACAAACAATGGAACGATTAAGGAAGGAATCTTATGCAAGAAACACACTTATAATTGTGTCAAATAAAGAATTTTATCTTAAGCATGAACATGAGATAGTTTTAGAATGGAAATTCAATCATACTTTGCTTCAAGATAAAATCATGTTGTGCAAGCAAATCAAACATATTATCTCATTTGCAGCCATATTTCTGATGTTATCATTGCTAATGTTTTCAACATGGATGGTAGAGGCTTTAGTAAGATGTGAAAGAGTACAAGTGGCTAATAATATGTTGTCAGTTTTCATGTTTGTTTTGCAATTGATTATGATGAGACATGTGCATAGGACAGAGTTTAAAGAAAAAGGACAAGTGGGGTGGCCTATCACGCACTTGATGACTGGTTAATACCATTTTGGAGGAACAAGAGGTCTTAGTGGGGAGGCATGATCCAAAATGGATCCAGGAAGGCCTAAAAAACAAAGTTCTTGGAATCAAATGAAACCAATGCAATTGCATCGAGCTCCTCATGCTGATTTTGGCCATATAATGTTTTCTCCAAATGAACACCATATGCAAAAGATATTGCATTCTGATCGATTTCCCAAACATGCAAAAAGTCAAACTGGTCAAAGTCAACAGGACATACTAATGATGTCACCAGTACGATAGGTGATGTCAGCATGATGTCATGATTATGTCAACAGGACACGTGGAAGAATGAGGCGGTGAAATGTGTCCCTTAGTTTTGGAATTTTTGGGTTGAGTTGGACCAGTATGAAAATGGCATGTGGCACTGTACAGATGATAGGTGGTTGTACAGATGTTGATGTGAAAATATGTACATGAAGTGTCCCATTGCTAGGCTAAAACGTGGTAGTATGGATGATGGGTTTTTGTATGGATGATGACATGGTAGGGTGACTAGACAGAACAGAAGAGATTGAGTCTTGATGGAGAGCTACCAAAACCCATAAAGTGTAAGCCTTCCCTATGACTGAAAAGAAATCTAATACCTCGTTAGCAGCTTTGATTAGCAGGTATTTCATTTCTAGAAGTAGGTTCATTGGTTTTATGTTCACTCTTACCCATTTCCGAGTGAATATCTAAGTGTTTTTTCCCAAATATTGATGTGTCATGACACGTGGTTGTACAACAGGTGACGTGGTAGTTTATCGTGCATGCTGACTGGGTTGTTGACTGAGTGTTGATTGTACCATATGGATGAATCACAAGGTGACACATGGCACAATCAAAGGGTGCCACATGGCTTGGTAAAAAAAAAATTCTGCCTCCAGGGTATCCAAACCCTTGACCTCTAGGGTGAGCAACGAACTAAGCACTATGCACTTGCCACATGGGCATAGGTGTGATTTTTTAAACCTAGCGATTGAATTTATATTTAAATTTCATGTGGTATGGTTTTAGGTCTAATCCCTAGTCAGAGGGGGTCAGGGCGAGGCCACTTAGCACCCTACATGACTGGGGGCTAAGAACAAGGAGCTAAAGCAACAGAAGGTCGCATGGAGACTTGGGGCCACATCACGTGGCACCATATGACCCAAAGTTTGGGGCTTAAACAAAGGACTAGGGGAATGTCCTAGCCCTTGGAAATATGGCACACTCCATATGACCAGGATCCTAGGGGAAAGGGGTCATTCCCAACATTTTTCCAAATTTGGGTTTTTAACTATATAATTTGATTTTTTTGTGATTTTCAGCCTGATTTTAGAGTATTTTTCCCATTTTTGGGGGATCAAAAGCCCGATTTAAGGCTCGATATTCGGAGGAAGTTGGGATAAGATCACCAAATCAAATTCTATGTAAATCATAGGTTTTTGACACAATAGGAGGTTCAATTTGGCAGAATGATGATGAGTTTGTGAAGTTTGAATCCATTTTTATGGAGGGAAGCCATTGAGGAAGTGAACTTTGGAGGCCAATCCCGAGAGCTACGCTCAAAATGTTTTAGTGCCCTTAGTTGTGTTGGATTGTTGAGGTCTAGGAGAACACAGCCAAACTATTTTTTAATCCTTTTGACACTTTTTTATGTAATTTTGAATCATTTAAGAGAAATAAGAAAGCCTCACCCACTGAGACAAAGGCCCGAAGATGTAGGCAATATTGCCAAACTTAGTTAACAACTTTGTTTTTATGGTTTGTTGTTATTTGTGTTTATATTCTAATCTGCATTTATTTACGATGGTTGTTATAATATCTCATTAAGTTCTTCTTCTCTCCATAATTCCTAATTGGTAATTGAACACATACTTAAAACTTAACCAAGTCTTTAAAGATCAATTTTGGATCACTTAGTCCTTGGTTTTTCAATGAATATCTAAATGAAATGGACTTATTCAATAAAGTTAACAATTAAAGGAAACATCCTAAAGGAGTAGTAAAAAACAATGTGTAGGATGGTAACTCAATGTTAAGGCCCCTCTAAAAGGTTTTTATGTGTAAAAATCATACCTAGATGAATGAATAAATTAATAATAAGACATGTGCATGTCTAGGACTTTGATGGTCATCACAAGAAACTCATTCATCCTTGCCTTTCTTCATTTTTACTCATTTTTGTGTATCTTTCTCCTAGGTACTTAGAAAATATGGGTTATCTTAGGACTTGGTGCATGTATAAGGGTCAAAATCATTCCCCTTGGTAAGGATTAAGAAAGTATTAAAACTAACCCCATTTTTTATGTTGTGCTAAGAGATCTTACCAGGTTCTACCAATTAATGGCTTACTAAGAGGCTAGACCCATCACTTCAAGTGGGTATTGTGCATTAGGATACTTTTATCATTCCTTGTTATATGCGACACTACCTTGGGATATGTGATGATGCATTGGGATCTTTGTACTCATGGCCATATCCATAGACATTGAGATCTATATACCACATCAAGATATATGTCACGACTATGGGATATATGATAGTGCATCGGTAAATGACAAGGATGACATGTCATCACACATGCCACATGGACCATTTATATGCATGCTCCTTGATTAATTGGACATTTCATTCATTCTCATGCATTGTTTACTCTCCTCAGACCACATGTGGGAATTATTTAATGCACTTGAGAGGGTGTTTACACATTATGGGGGTGGTTTTACATGGCTACTTGGGCATCATGATGACATGCCATATTTATTGGACCATTACTTGAGGACCGCATTCCTTGATGATCCCACATGTACCTCTTGATAAGACTTCTATGCTTGGATGGTTCACAAGTGTGGGGGTTTTGGGGGATTTATTCTACATATGAACAATTCCTTTGTTTGAGGAGGAATGTTAGAGGAATTTTGAGCTATTGGATCATTTGACTTGAATATGTACCAGTCCCTTGGACATGGGCATCAGTTTTGAGGGGTGCATATCTCTTAGTTTCTATTTTTGTTTACATATGTGACTTATTCATTGTATTTTGACCTCTTCTATAAGGTCATTTCACTTTCTAAGGATATTATGTGATGTATTTTATTATTTTTTGTATGTTACTATCGTTTTACCAAGCTAATGGTTTTGCAACTAATGGTTTTGAACTAGCACATGGTTTTCTATTGTATTTGAGGAGGAGCTTCCCCTATAAAAGGAATAGTCCTCCTCCATTTCTGTAGTATACCAGATATAAAAAGTATGTAGAATAGAAATAAAATGCTAGAAATGGCAGAATAACAGCAATATAACAAGACAAATCACCACAATAACATTGAAATGATATAAGAATAGCAATAGAAATAACACTTTGATTCTGAGAGAAATGTTCACGGGCCTCTTCGAGGGGGAAACCTACAGTCGAGTAGAGCTCTATTACAATATTCTCCAAGCTAGGGTTCTCATACCCTCGAGTCATATTTATACTAAATATGTCTATCAAAAGAAGCATCTAGAGGAAGATCCTTCTAGAAGCGTAAGCTTCTATTAGGTCTTCTTACATTCAACTTATTCTATTTTATTGCAAGGCCATATAAATATTGATCTTTATTACATATGAATATATTTTTCTACCTATGTCTGGGTTATGAACCTAACATGTCCTCCCCCTTAAAAAGAACCTTGTCCTCAAGGCTTGAGATGTGGAAATTGTTGCAGAATGGTAGTTGGTTCCCAAGTGGCATCTACTGGAGTTGTATCTTTCCACTAGACTAACACTTCCTTGATGGTTCTCTGACACAGGTGATGCTCACGCTGGTCCAAAACTTCTTGTGGTTGTAGCCAAATGGATCCTTCTTCATCTAACTCGGGAAGGTTGGTTTGAATTTGGCACTTAGTTCCATTCACCTTCTTTAAGCATGAAACATGAAAAATAGGATGTAGCTTTGAATGATTGGGAAAAGCTAACTGACAGGTCACCTATCCCACATGCTTGAGAATGGTATAAGGACCATAAAATTTGGGCACTAGCTTCTGACAATGCTTGGCCTTGAGGGAATTTTTCTTGTAAGGTTGCAGTCGAAGAAACACCTGATCCCCTTCTGCAAATTGACGTTCAAAGAGACCTTGATCTACTTGTTTCTTCATGTGATTCTGTGCCATGACCAAATTCTCTTTGAGGGTATGAAGAATAGTCTCTCAAACTGTGATTTTTTGGTCCACCACCTGGACCTTCGAGACACCAAGTAGGTATGAGAGAATTGAAAGTGGCTTCTATCCATATACCTATTCAAAAGGAGTCATGCATGTAGTTGTATGGTATGAAGTGTTGTACCACCATTCAGATAGGGGTAACCATTGAGTCCACTGATTTTTCTTTTCTAAGGAAAAAAACCTAAAATATGTTTCCAAACACTTGTTGACAACTTTCGTTTGACCATCAGTCTAGGGATGATAAGCTGTGTTGATATGCAATTGGGTGCCTTGTAGCTTGAAAAATTCTTGCCAAAAATTGCTTGTGAAAGTTGGGTCGCGATAACAAACAATAGAGTGGGTCATGCCATGAAGCTTGAAGACTTGATCCATGAAAATTTGATCCACCGTGGATGTTGTAAACGAGTGTTGAAGAGTGCAGAAATGATCATACCTGAAAGAAGATCAAAAAATACCATGATGACTGATTTATTTCCCAATTTGGGTAAGCCTGTAATAAAATACATAAAGATATCCCTCTAAATAGTAGGTTGAATTCGAAGTGGTTGTAGTGTGCCTGAAGATTTGACTATTTCTCCCTTGTTGCATTGACACACATCACATTTAGAAACAAAATTACGAATGTCATGTTTCATACCATCATAGGAAAATGAACATTTGACCTTGTCATAGGTTTTGGTGAACCCTGAGTGCCCCGATGTGGGTGTAGCATGAAGCTCAGAAAGTACCGTGGATTTAATCTTTGATTGTTTACTTAAATACAAACAACCTTTGTATAGAAGCTCATCATGGAGCCAAGAGTACCCTGGGGAAGCTAGAGCATTGGACTACAATTGTTGGATCATATGCAAACTTTTGGGATCTTGTAGCCATTCCTAGTGAATGACTTGGAGTCAATCTGGTACAATGAAGGAAAGAGAAAAAAGGGATCCTCCATCTTCATATTTTTGAGAAAGTGAATCCGTAACCACATTGTATTTTCCTTTCTTGTAAATGATCTCATAAACATATCCAAAGAGCTTAGTAACCGATTTTTGTTTCTCCGAGGAGGAAATGCATTGTTCCAGAAAATACTTGAGGCTTTGATGGTTTGTCTTAATTTGGAAGCATTGCCCCAATAGATAAGGGCGCCTCAGATAAATGACATGCAAAATAGCCACCATTTCCTTTTCATAGATTGATTTGCCCATATTTCTTTCAAATAGTTTCTTTCTCATAAAGGCCAAAGGCCGACCCTCTTGCATAAGGACAACACCAATTCCATTCCCCGAAGCATCACATTCTAAGACAAAGGTCTTTGTGAAATCAGGAAGCGCTAGGACTAGAGTGGTGCACATGGCCATCTTCAAGGTTTGAAAAGCTTGAGTAGCGGCTGGGGTCCAAGTGAAAGAGTTCTTTCTTAGGAGAGTAGTGTGAGGTGTTGCAATATTTCCATAATTCTTAACAATCTTGCGGTAATAACCTATTAAGCCTAGAAATCCATGCAAGCTTTTGAGAGTCTTTGGGTGAGGCCAGTCTTGCATAGCTTCAATATTTTTAGGATCCACCCTGATGCTGTCCTTTCCAACTATATGAACCAAGTACTCTACTTCTGAGGTGCCAAAAGAACATTTAAACTGTTTCAGGAAAATTTGGTGCTGAGAGAGTAGATGGAGAACTCGATCCACATGAGCAAGATGGTTTGTCCAGGTTTTTTTATATATGAGGATATCATCAAAGAAAACTAAGACAAAATGATGTAGAAAAGGATGGAAGACATGATTCATGATTCTTTGGAAGGTGGAGGGGGCATTACACAAGACAAAGGGCATGACCAAAAACTCATAGTGGCCCTCATGAGTTCTAAAGGAAATCTTGGGAATGTCTTCCTTTTTCATACATATCTGGTGGTAGCCCAAACAAAGATCATGTTTAGTAAATAATTGGGCACCACTCAATTCATCCAAGAGGTTATCAATCGCAAGAATGGGAAATTTGTCTTTAATGGTAATTTTGTTGAGGGCATGGAAGTCAGGACACATTCGCCAAGAACCTTCTTTCTTCAGGACCATGACCATAGGAGAAGAGTAGGGTCTCATACTAGGGAATATAGTGCCTACATTAAGTATTTCCTGGACCATTTTCTCAATTTCATTTCTTTGAGAAAAGGGGTGACGATACAGACGGATATTGGGAGGAAGACTTTCAGATACAGGGGGAATGGAATGATCATGAACACCAGGGGAAGTAAGGAGTCCCTGGGGAGTGGAAAATACCACATGATGTTTAGAAAGGATGTCTTGGAGTTATTGTGGCACTGAGGGTGTCTTTGTTTCTTGTATGGCATGGAGTTGGGCAATAACACCAGAATGACCTTTCTTGAGCATCTTTTCCATGTGATGGGAACTAATGATCTTAGGTGAACCGAAAGTGATTCCTTGGAACTTATATTCGTGGACCTCCTGGTAAAATTGCATGGTTAATTCCTTGAAATCCATGAGAATGGGACCCAAAGTCCTTAGACAGTCTGCACCCAACACAATGTCACAATCGCCCATGTTGATAGAAAACATATGAGATTTCAGGTGGTAGTCACCAATTTGGAGACGCACATTTTCACAATGCCCTCCACATTTCATGGAGCCACCATTGGTAATCATGATTTGGAAATTATTGATAGCATGGATGTAGCAATGAGTTTCTTTGGCAATGCAGCGATGAATAAAATTATCGATGCTTCCACTATCAACCAAAATGATGACCTTTCGATGCTTGATGTAACCGATTAGCTTGAGGGTTTGGGGAGTAGAGAAGTCAGTGAGAGCATTGAGGGAAATGACCGATTCTACTTTGGGAGGGTCTAAGGGAGGGGTTATGTCAGTGGTTTCAGGTGACTCAGACACAAGGGGAGTTTCAACATCCTCTTTCGAAATATCCTCGGAGATGGCCATAAAAATATTTGTTCCTTACACTTGTGGCCCAAGAAATATTTGTCATCACAATTATAACAAAGGCCTTTGATTTTGCGTTCATCCATTTTAGCCTTGATAAATTTTTGGATCATTAGTGGAGCAGAGGGAGTAGTGGGATTTATAGGTTTAGGGCAAGGGATAAAGGTGAGTTTCTAGTTTTAAGAAGATACAACCTGTTGTGCTTATTTAGCTCTTTTAGTAGCCCCCACCCAACTATGAGGCCAAGCCATGAGGACATGGGCCTGAATATCATCCTTGAGGCCACTGATAAAACACTCTTAGAAAAAGGCATCAGACATGCCCTCTGTCTGAAAAGTTAGGCGCTCAAAGCCAGAAATAAAGTATTCCATTGTTCTTGATTGTTTCAACTTTTTCAAATGGCCCAACTGGTTCATGTCAGTTTCAAAGAGTTCATAAATCTCTTCCACAAAGTGTGTCCAAGAAATATACCCTTGACGAGAAGTTTTTCTCCATTGCCACCATTGCCACCATTCTTGATCTAGATGAAGAACACCATACCGGAGTTTGGCCAAGTCATCTATAATGTCGTATAAAGAGAAATAATATTCCATTTGGGTTACCCAACCAGTGGGGTCCGAGCCATCAAATTTGGTCACATCCACCCATGGAAGGCGTAAGTCACATTGAAAGTGATGGTGCTGAAAGTTATGGGAATGTGAAGAATGTTCACCTTCAGTATGTGGGGTTGAGTCAAAGGAAGGGTTATCTGTAGGGATATGAAGCTTAGTGTAGAGTGACAAAAAGATAGATTCAAGCTGGGTGTCCAGGTCTTGTTTGATTTCCTCCATTGAGGACTGCATGGTTGTATTGATGGGGCCAACATTGGCACTGATTTGTTTCACTTCTTGTTGGGTCTTGGTGAGACTAGATTGCAAGGTATTAAAGCGAGCTTCCAAGACTTGGCTATGGGTATGGGCCATGAGGATGAGGGAACCAAAAAGGGACAGGTGGGGTCAAAAATTTTGCCAAAAAATGATATGTGTAAATGTGATAAGGGAGAAGATATGAATCCAATGGAATAGGTCTAAAATAATGGTGAAAAAAATTCCAGACTTGTTTTTTTTTTTTTTTTAAAACCTACGGAGTTATACTCCAGTCTGAAGAATGTTGCAGTTATGAAATGCCCAAATTCTTAACTAGGAATAAAAGTGTAGTTACTTGGCAACCTAAACACAGTTGCTCAGCAATAGATCTTATTTGTTTTAATTTGTTTATGTTTATGTCCCCAAGGGTTAGGTATTAAAGGATTCTACATACAAGGGTTTTCCCTGCGCTATAGTTCTTTGATATTCATGTAGGGTCCAATAGTATCACTCGGCCCAATATCTCAGGGCACTAACTAAGGAGGATAGACCATACCCTTAGCCATACTACCCGACTACACAGGTACTAGAGAGTATCTTCCTGAGTGTTGTTCTTGGTGGCACTATAGCAGTCAGGCAACCAATCAGTTTATCTAAAGAGGGCTTCAGGAAATCTAGGACAATCCATACACAGGTGTTGTTTGATTCACTACCACTTGAAGGGGTACTAATAGGGGTTACAAGGGTGGCCAACAGATGTGTGCTTAACAACCACTTATATTTCCTGCATGTATGAATCCCTAAACCATGGGTTTATGCATGTAACGACAGATATTTTAGGCTTAAATACGCTGGAATACATCTCTACCATGAAAACAAATTACCCACAATTTCTGCCAAGGAAAGTGCTCTAATACCACTTGTAATGTACCAGATATAAAAAATATGCAGAACATAAATAAAATGGAGGAAATGGAAGAATAACAACAATATAACCAGAACAATCACCACAATAACACTGAAATGATATAAGAATAACAAAAGAAATATCACTTTGATTATGAGAGCAATGTTCACAGGCCTCTTCGAGGGGGAAACCTCAAGTCGAGCAGAACTCTATTACAATAAACTCTAAGCTAGGGTTCTCATACCCTTGACTCCTATTTATGCTAAATATGTCTATCAGAAGAAAGATTTAGAGGAAGATCCTTCTGGAAGCGTAAGCTTCTATTAGTTATTCTTACATTCGACTTATTCTATTTTATTGCAAGGCCTTATTAATATTGACCTTTATTACATCCGAATATATTGTTCTACATATGTGTGGGTTAGGACCCTAACAATTTCAAATTGTTGGAGATTAATGAGAAGCTAGGATTAATCATTCTTTTGAGTATCTATTTTCCTCTTTGTGGTTAGATTAGTACTCTTAGAGGCTTCTTGGAAGACAAAGGATACTATTAGAAGAACTAATGGTGAAATGCTCCACTTGGAAGGGTTATCAAGGTACATTGTTTAGCCCTCCTTATTTGATCATTAAGGTTCTTTGTTCATGCATTGAGGTACAAATTCTAGTTATTATATCCTTTTTCTTGGCTAGACTTTGATTTAACCCTGCTAGTATAGGCAAAGTCTCCTCCATGCACTGATCCTCCCATACAACCTTGACGAAAACCATCTAACCCTAGGTCAGGGATGATTTTAAGGATGGAAATTTATTTTAAAATGTATAAACCTTGGCGAATCTTACTAATCCTCCATATGCCAACTATCAAATGTTTGGCGATATTTTTGTAAAAATATTCAAATTTCTAAGGATTTTATATAGTTTTTTATAAAATTTGGCGATTTCTAAGGTAAAATGATTTTATTCTATAGAATTTGGGTGAATAATTTTTCGAATAGAAAATTTTTTTTTTGGAAAAACCATGGAAAATTAGCCCATGAGCGAAATTTAGCGCCTAAAATCATCCCTGCCCTAGGTAGTGATTGAGGGTAAATTGTCATGGGACAAAGTATCATAGGGATCTTACTAAATACACAGTAAAATATCTCTAGGATTATCCTAGAAATCATAGACATAAAGGGGGATAGACTTCTTATGGTTTTCCTAGATCTAGATTCAAACACATAGATTTATTTTTATCCTAAGGAATGGTGGAGATTTCATACCTTTATTCGTAGATTGTCCTTCATAGATATTGGTTGTTGCAGACTTGAAACTCTAGCTCCAAGATCCATGACCTACTTCCTGTATACAAAAGACAACAAATACCTCTCTACCTTTCTACTTGGGATTAGAATCATAGATCTAACTTTCTTCTAATGACATCCATAATTAGATGAATCATATATAAACATTTGCATGATGAAATACAAACATATTAGGGAAAAATCAACTATTTATTGATAACATAATTGAAATTACATCAAGCTTACCTTGGGTGTTGATTCCATTCTCCCTTAACCTCTTGATCCTTTCCTCTCCTTGCAGTGTTTTGGTCAGGCTAGGCTCACTGAATTCTAGCTATGATGAACAAGATAGGCACCTCTATAATTGAATATAATAACAATACTTCTAATTTATTTCTTCTCTTTCTGAATTTACTTTCCTTTGTTATAAATTTATTTGGAGGAGGTTTGGAACAACTTCTAGATATTCTAAAGACCATTGGATACTCAAATGACGTGAGTTCCTAATCCCTTTCCACAAAGATACAACTCATCCCTCACCTATCACCTTGTAACTCTATGATTCTAAAAAATTTGCAGATCCTCTCTTTTTGAACACTAGTGACCACCAAGGTTCATCTCTTATTGTCTACTATGTGTCCCACGAGGACCTCCAAAAGGGCTCAAATATCAAGAAAAAAGTGCATTTTGTCTTACATCATCTTATGGATTCCTCTTTGGCATATAGGGTGGAAATTAAGGCTATAACATAAATCCTCCAGGTTTTGTCAACACTACCCTATATTAAACCCTATTATTGATTTGGATGTGAATTAGTGACCCCATAAGCCCTCAAAGGAACTGATTTTCTCCGGTGTCTTCAAACACCCTAAAACCAAAAATGATTTTTATTTTTTTTATATATTAAATGTTATATCCTTCATATTGTTTATGCTATATGGTTCATTACTCAATACCTTTTTTTCATTCAAAGGTTTGATACAATCATCACCATATAACAATCAAAACCTAAATTGTATTGATGCACCTATGAAATTACTTCTATTTTATCTTATTGTGCACCCATGCCATCATATGGATTGATCCTAGAATCCATAACACCCTATATTTACTTCTTATTCCATCTCTGAAATTTTTGTGCATACTTGTATTGATCCTTTTCTCTTCCTAAAACCCCCTAGGTCTTTGGGAATGTCTCCCTTGGAGTGGATTCATCATTATCCTAAACAGAAAGGGGTATCCTATTAAGGTGAAAATGATAGTATTACCCTCGTGTTATGCCAATATTGTCCCACATGACTTAGGCTCTGGGGAAGTATATATTGCATGATAACATGATTAATAAATGATTTGTATGGATGAGTGTATTGGTTTTATTGGGTGCATTTACTTCACTATTTTGATCCATAATAATATTTGGCATTTTCATTACTAAGTCATCTTGTATCTTAAATTCACTAATTCACAGGGTCAACGTGTATCTTAAATGAACTGATTCCACATTCGTCTTATTCCATTTCTCATAAAAAATTCACTCTTGCATGCCTTGAAATTGGATAGTTATGACCGGTGTGAAGGTATTTTTTCTAGATTTTTCTAAACTCACCCAACAACTTATGCATCATGGGTAGGCTTAGAACTATTTTCAAAATCAATTGGAACTTTCACCAATCACTAGTTTGAAGTGCATTGGAGTTGAACAAACTCTTTTCCAGGATTAAAATATTTTGGACACTCATGAATTCCATCGACACTAGTTAACATCTTGAAAAATATCTTGAAAGCCTATATAACTAAGAGATGAAAAGTGTTACTATAAATAAATTTGGATCAAGCAACGTTCTAAATCTGTCATGAATTTTTATTGAAAATTTGTCTTTGTACAGGTTGAAAGGTTCAGACTGTTGGAATTGATTACTTATTTCACCAACTGCTGGATTTACTAAGGATTACCACCACCGTGAATTTGTGACTGCTGAAATTTTGAAAAGTTACCACTGCCACACTGTTTCATCTCTAACTAATTAGAGGGCCAAAGGGGAACCACCATCAAAGGATTGATCCATCAAATGCTAAAGGGACAAAACCTTCATACTCAAACTAATTTTTAATTAGTAGTTTTTTGTCTGGCTATGCAACTAATTAAGATTTGAAGGGCCAATCTCATGTATATATGTGTGTGTGATTCAAGAGTTAATATAGAGAGATTTTTTAGATTGTTAAAAATGGATTTTGTGCTCGATTTATGTTTGAATTTGGGTTTGTAAACTCATTTTAACTGTTCAGTTTTTAATACTGTTCGAGAGTGCTCTATTTTAATGGTTTTGTTGTAGTAGAGTTTTTTATTTTATTAGAAGCATTTTTGTTGTAGCTATATTGCAGAGCATATTTAAATGTTATTCTACTGTGATAAATTGTGAAGAAAGAAATGCAGAGAGAAAAATAGAACAGAAAATAGTATATTAGAATATAAGAAGAAGAGTACAAAACAAGTACATGAAGAAGATCATGAAGAAGTACTATGCAAAGGGAAATAGTTGAGCTAAATAGGCTCAAGCAAATCAATAATAGAAAGTACAGCTGGCCAAGATAGCTGGCAGTGTATAGTCAGCCTATTGAGGTTACATTATATTTAACATACTGCAGGGAGTGAGATTTATGAAGTTGTTACTGGGTTTTAGTTAGTTTTTGTTACTTCTCTGTATTTATGTAATAGTCTATGTTTTGGTGTTACTTCTCTATATTTATGTAACAATATATGTTTTGTTGTTACTCCTGTAATACACCCTTGCAACCTTTAGTATCGTATCAGAGCGAGTAATATTTCTCGTTCTTCATTTAAACTGAGTACAATGATTTGGAATCTAATGTGAAATGGCTACAAATAGCGATTTGGATCAGCCACATATTCTTGTTTTGACTGAAAGAAATTATGATTCTTAGTTTATCAGAATGAGAACAGTTATGATTTCTCAATATCTTTGGGAGTTCACTATTGTTGGTTATCTAGAGCCTATTGGCCATGCAATAGAAATGGCTCTAAAAAATGTTGAGAAAAATTTGTTGAAGGAGAAAAAAAATAAGAACAATAAACCCCTCGGTCTTATTTAGCAAGGCCTAAATGAAACCATATTTCAGAAGGTGTCAAGTGTAGTGTCTTCAAAGAAAGATTGGGACACTCTTGAAACTAGCTATCAAGGTGTATCCAAGGTCAATATTGTCAAGGTTCAGAATTTGAGAAGAGACTTTGAGAATATGAAGATGAAGGACAATGAGTCATTTCATAGTTTCATGACTCAAGTCATGAATGTTGTAAATCAGTTAAGGAAGCATATCGATGTCCTATAATACAAGAGAGTGATTGATAAATTTCTTAGATCTTTTCCAAATGAATTTGAATCTATAGTTGTACCCATAGAAGCATTTAACATATTAGTCAAATGCATATTGATAAATTAACTCGTTCTCTGATTTCTCATGAATCCAGAATGTAAATATGTTATGAAAATACATTAGAGAATGCCTTCAAATCCTAGCTACATGTTACTAGAGGTAGAGGAAAAGGAAGGTCTAGTAGTGGAGGAAGAGAAGGTAGATAGTGACATGTGTCAAGGTCTAGTTGGAACTTCAACTACAAAATCTAGGAATCAAGGTGATACGTGGAAACCACCCAGCTAGTTCCACATCAACAGTGACATCAAAAACCATGTCACTTTGGGAGTATGTTGCTATGGAGATTTGAATATTGGAAAACACGATTCTCCAGAGATTTAAATCTTTGAAATCATTTCTATCTGTAGATGGGTGGAAGGTATAAGGATCATTGATCTCTGGGTTAAACAAGATACAACTCTCTGACTAAGTTAAAGGTAAGGGTTTAGGTTGTGAAGACCATGAAATTTTGAACCTATGGAGTAAATCAACACCATCGATCGATGGGTACACGTGTCAATAGATCTGAGTATTTGGGACTCTTTCTTGGCTGACATGACAACACCACCTATCAACTGATTCCAAATGACATGTGGCACTCATTTTGGGTACCTTGGGTTATGTTATTTGCACTAATTCAAGTGACGTGTGTCACTCTCAGTGATGTGACATGTCATTGATTGTGAGAGCATTGATGCCATGCCACTCCAAAGGGTTTTCACTCTAAGAGGAAGGGGACTAGAGTAACACAATTCTCTGAAGTGTTGGAGCTCTGAAGTTACTTCTAGTCGTATATCAGAGCGGGGTCTCGGAACCGTCGATCCCTTAGTCATTTTGAGTTTGTCCCTTCGACAATGTTACGAGGTAACTACTAAGGATTACGAAGGCACTGAAGTTACAAACTTTTGGAGTAAAGGATATCCATGGATATAGTGAACAAATGAGGACCTTAGATATTCAAGTCTTAGTCCTTCATAGCTTTCAACAATCTGACACTCTAGAGGGAAAGCATTGATGGTTATAAACAGGTGAAACACCCAGAGTTCGGAACTATGGAGTAGACGATATTTGTTGATTTTAGGAGGATTGTGATTCATTATATATATGATCTCTTCAGTGGTTCGGTGATGTAGGTGAACATTCTAAGGTTTTTGGAGGTGGAAAACCTTGAAATTTTGGAGTTTCATAGTGGATATCCACCATAGAACTCGTGTGAGAAGAAACTTTTCCAACCATTAAATTCAGCAAATAAAAGTCAATGAAAAGAGGGTGGTAGGATTGTGTAACTTAAAAATACTGATCAACTCATCTTATGACCGACTTCAACCAGTTAACACTTCAGGAGAATGGATTTTTGAATTTGAAAAACCTATGAAGCGTTGCATTTTTGGATCCCCAAATAGTGCTCATTTGAGATGGAACTAGGTTCTGGATTATATTCACATGCATAACTTGGTATAGGAAAAAGGTCTAATGCCCAGGAAAGAACTAAGTAAAGGATATAAGTCCAGAGACCTTTTCCCAGAGAGCCTGAGATCCCCAATTTGAAATTTAAGATACTATGGTACATGGGCTCCTCACTACTAACAACTACGATTAACCCAAGGTTTACATCAGAGTAACACAACAATTCTGGTAAACCCCCATTGAGAGTCCACCATTTGACAGAAAAGAAAAATAGTAAACATCATAGTAATTTAAGATACAAGTTTTGGGTCCCATATGCCTGTCAGTAGTGAAACCCATCAGTAGAATTGATTTGGATTTTAAATGAAATTTAACAAGGGATTATGATACAAATTGGAGCTAAACTACAATTACCAACAAGTAATACATTTAAAATTCCTAACATAATCCCTTTAAACATCGTTCAACATATTCAGGTAAGGATGAAAAATACAGAATTAAACATAAGCTATATAAATACGTAATTCTCAGTAAACAAAGAGGATCAAACAAATATACATAGTTCAGAAAAAATCTGAGAATTACAAGGAATATTTAAAACATAACAATGTAGCTATTGTTTTTACCAGAAAACATAACAATTGACATTTAGACCTTCGAATGATTCCACATTGACTCTACCCATATATTGTAATAATACTCTCATAAAATAAATAAATTCATCTTATAAATACCATAAATCAATGAAACATGTGTGTCGAATATGTACTTCCATACCTTGCGCTCCTTCATGTCCTTCTTGCTAATCACAGAGACTTCACCGATACCTCCTAGCCACTGCTAGTGGTAATCTTCTTCCCGCTTAGCCCCACGAGCCGCAAAGGGGACAAGCATGAAGACCAGAACACAATATCTTCCAGGCTTTCCTCACAAGAAAGAGATTCCACTCTTTTACAATCCTGTATGTCCCAACTCTCACAAGTAAAAACACGGTCACTCAAATTTTTTACAGCGTAATAGTGCCTTCCCAACGTCCCATACCTTTCCCTTCTACATCCATTTCTTTATAGCATTCCTCCTAATGGACATTTGTCCCTCATGCATAATTCATTAATTTTTAGAAATTCGTTTTAGGATTATTCATACACTATAGGTTTCACATCCTCCCTCGCTTGCACAAGTAAATTTTCTTTTATTTTTTTATTGTTTTTTTTTAAATCCACCTTTCCTCCCATTTTCCCATGGTTCCTAGTTTCCTCTCCCTTAGTTTCCCCAATCGCCTTAATTAATGGGTGTCTCCTAAATAGTTTTAGTTAGGGTTTGATTCAAAGTCTTGTAAGTTAGTCTAGCGTTGGTTGAATCAAATTTTATTCTATGTACAACCCGTTCTCTCAAGTTGTAATTATTTTTAAACAAGGATTTTTTTTTAACATTTTTCATGCACCGTTTGTGTATTTTATCAATTCTTTAGGTTGTTTCTTACTATTTCCTAACCATTGATTTCCTTCACATATTTACTCATGTCGAAATTCAATTATCCCCTTTATTAAATTCCTGGTTGGATTTAATAATTAATTCTCTATTTTTTAATAAATTATTTTAATCCTTCAATTTCAAATAATTACATTGTTTTCTAGGCCACCTATGTTTATTGAATCAGGTTTCAATTCTACAATGTTCCCTTCAAGATGAAACTCGTGCTCCAAGGGTGCCACTCGCATTGACTTTTTTTGGAAGTTTGTCTAACCCCTTGGAGTCAAAAATCCATTCGGTCGACCTTGTGAGAGACTAAGGGCTTCTAAGGAATAAAGACTTCAACTTATTGCATGCCTTTTAGAAATATACATGAGCGATTGTCTCAATATTCCCTCATGACATCATGGACCAACCAACTCGGTAATCATTAATATACATTTTTAGTGACGGCAGGAGTGCTAGTAGGCTGTGATGGGGATGTTTCCACCCCTCTCCCTCAATATCAAGTTTTGTGTGCAAGGCCCATTTACTCCTTATGTGAGTCATATTAGAAAGCATCATCAAGCCTGCATCCACTAACAAAAATAGTGCCAAAATCCATATATATAAATCATACTAAAATCCATCATACATCAAAGGTGCATAATAATGAAATACTACAATCCACTCCCTGACTCAATCCAGAGTCCAAGGAAGCCCTTTGATGCCATCATCATCCGTAACCTGCCATGTGTCATGTACACTCAAGATGAATTATCAAAGAACATGTCATCACATATGTATACATCAATAATATCAAGCAACTATAACACCTAAACATCATCATATATAACCCAAAATCTAAATGAAATCGTAGTGTTCCAAACCTGGATCGCTTGCAAGCAAGTTTCCTCAAAGAATAAGTCAATAATAGTATGCTCAGAAGAGCGGGATGTTACATTAGTTGCTTAGTTCTTATTTGAAGGATTGTTTCTAGGTCTAGTATGATTTTCCCTTATTCATTGATATCTAGTAAACCAATTTGTATTGGGATATTCTTTCCAATGACCTTCTTTAAGAAAGAAATATGTAAGACTAGATATACACGTGAAGAAGTAGGAAACTTCAATTTATAATCCAATAGTTTTGCATATCTTACACAATACTTGTAGGATGTATTAAGAGAAACTCATGTTTAATTTCTTCTTTTAATCTACCCATGTAAGCTTCCAACAAGTGTTCATCACTTATGTTATCCACCTCTGTGTCCAATACCTAGAATTCTGAATTATAATCTTCAATATCACCTAAGTGCTTGATTCTCCTCAATTGAGTGAAGTAGTCATGTTCCAAACTTTCCCATATTGTTATTCTAAGTTTCTTGTAAATAAATGCCAAATGTAGTGATATAAAGGGGGTTTCCTTTTCAATATCCATGGATACCATTTATATGGTTTTATCTCAAAGTTCAAGGTTGCTATGTGAATCCTTTTCTTATCATACATAATACTATGTAGTTCAAAATATTTCTCTATTTGGTTCACCCAGGTAAATACCTATGTACCATCAAACTTCTTTAATGCAATTTTGGGAAAGGTGAATTTAGGACCCCCACCATAATTAACTCCACTATTGGAGTTAGATTCACTAGTTGAAAATGGATTATTATTGACATTTTTTTCAACATGAATAATACCTTTATTTTCATGAGTCCCTTGCATTTTCATATCTCCTTTATGGAATCTCTCATCTAGAGCTTGAAAGATCATGGAAGACATGGACTTTTTCATTTCCTTTAGGGAATTTTGTATTTCTTATTTAATGTCATTATTATTTTCTTCCATATTATTTTCCATATCATCCATATTCCTTTCCATTTCTTGAATTTATCTTGTAAGTTTACCCAATTATTAGACTTTTCACTCCAATTCTTAAGTTTTTCCTCCAATTTGGACAACATGTTATGTATGTCCTCATTTTCTTCTTGATTCATAGACGAGACTTCTGGAATTTTAATTGATGTTGACATATTTTTGGGACCCATATGGAATGATAATAATAACAATAATAATACTATATTATATATTTATCACTAATTTTGAATCACCATAAATAGTTATTCCAATAAAAAGTTATGTCAATTGTAAGTTACGTACCTCTCAAACCCTTAATTTTGTATTTGTCCTCCTAGTGTACCTTCCTTCTAATGTATTTATGCAACGTCATCCCTTTTGAGTCTGAAATTACTTCCTTTAGTACTTTTATATTTCCTCTCTGCAATTCCATAGGTCGGAACAAAATTGAATGTGCCAAGTAAAAGTTACGGTAACTTCCCCACACCTTGGTGATTTTTGGCATTCTAGGAGAGAAAACTTGTACAACATGCCCCACACAGAATATTTGATATTTAATTCTGAAACATGTACCAAGAATACTGCAAACTATCATCTTTCCAATGCAGCTAGTTTCACTAAATTTGGAGCCTCACTGAACAAGATATGATTTTTTTCCCAGAAGATGTGTTTTACACTAGTTATTAGGAATAGTGAGATACCCTATCTTTGACAGGGTATATCTTTGAAAATGTGATGAACCAGAAGATGAATTTTTTACCACAAATACCTTGATATTTCCTACAAATAACGTCCAAGTTTCAATATAGGAATCATCCCAGAAAAAGTGTTATAGCACAAATTCTAATATGACTTGCTTGGAGAAGAAAAACCCTAGGATGAATGAGATTTGATACCAAATGTTATGATCCATTGTCTTAAAATTGATAAAAAAATCAATAATTCCAGTCCACTTCAAGGGGGAAACCTCATTTTGAAATATATCCACTTTAGAATAAAATATGAGATGAGATAAGATGATCCTAATACTACATATCCTATATATATATATATATATATATATATATATTAAAGCTTATAATTTTTATGAAAGAGTGCAATCAAGAATTCTAACCGACCTAATAGAAATGCAAAAATTCAATATATATGGATTAATATGAGGTTTTATACATAACATGCGGATTTGTCTAGGGCTTAAAAATTTTCATCAGGACCAACTCGATGAGCTGTCCATCCTTCTTTGGATAGTTCTTTCCACATTTTTTAAATTTCAATTGGATTTATTTGACACACACCAAATAGTCCTCCATTATATCAAAAGAATGAAGATCGATAGAGATCAACTCTTTCTCCAACTACATGGCATTGCCCTTAGTGACTCAATCAAACAATGAATTCAACTTCTTCCAAACTTGATGAGAGCACTTGATTCCACTGACGTGAAATCAAATATCTCGTGATATGTAGATCATGATAACTCCTACATCGTCATCCTTCTTTCCATCAACATTGAACTTTTTATGGTTGTTTGTTGAATTTGGAATCACAACCTTTGTATATTGACAAAGTAATTTTCTCTTCAGTAGGGTTTTGATATATAGTGCCCATAATCCGTAATTTGATCTATTAAGAACAAGAAGATAAATATTTGAAGCCATCTTTGATATCTAGACAGAAACTGGTCTATTTCAATAAGTTCCAATCAGAAAACCACTAGCCCAGAGTCAATCATACAATAGATCTGACTTAACAATGTTTGCAGATAACAGGTCGAGGTTTTAAACCATTGACTATGATTAAATGTTTTGGAATAGGGTGGAACATTACATGAAACAAAAAATAGTACTACAGATGATCGACAAGGAATTTTTTTTTTTGAAGATAGAGGTGTTGTGTAAAGACACTGTTACAACACTTAAGCAAGGTGCACTATGATTAGAACATGATGGTGCATATTATATCTTGATCTCTTGATATCCATGATGAAAATTACCTAGGGGGTATAATTTTTATAGCATCAATATACAATTTCCGTCCATAGAATCCGAGAGATATTTTTGACATGTAACCATTGATTGTTATATTTGACTCCGCCAAATTTGTGTTGTCAAGTCATATTGACATTGAGTCTCTACCTGACCGCCTATGCATACAACTTGTATTTGATTGTTGGGGTTTTCAATCCACCACCCAAATATCTTTTATCATTGGTCAAATGTTCAATGGATAGGAACCTAGACTACTTGATCCACTGATGTAGTGTATTGGTCGATTTCCTGACCGAATGTATCCAAGTGTAGGTCAATCTATCGATCAACTAAAATCATGAGATGTGTGATGAACCATTAATGTTTTATGTTCCAACCTAGATATACAATGACATACCCTTGATGTTATCTTCACGAGCAATGACATCTTCTTCAAACACTTTCCTCACATAGTTCATGACTACAACAGGTACATGTGGTTTCACATAGTGATTGTAGGTTGTGTGAAACTCCTCAACACAAGTTATTCTTTTGGAAAATAATCATGGTTCCTCTACATTGTAAGCTACCTTTCATGGTGATTAACAAATCTATCATAATTATAGACCCTATTGTGAGGGAGTTATACCTAGTCTCACTCTAATACCAAATTAAAAATTGAAAGAGTAGACATATTGTTGCACACAAAAAACTATGTTGAATAACTTAGTATTTAAAATAAGTTTTGAATCCATTATATAGGGTTCACAAGTCGTTATTATATATAACTTATTCTAGGTATAGAACCTTGGGTTAAGAGAATATATCAACCACACACCAAACTAGGAATCTTAGTTGCATAAAATCTCTCTCACAACCAGCTATCTAACAATCTCCTAAATTATAGACTTAATCAACTCACGTAAATATTGATTCTACCTATCATTAACAAAATGCATCATCAAACGTAATCTCCTCACACATTATTTGGAAAACTAGGAGTTACATATTCTAAGAGGTACTTTAAGAGGGTAACATGTTACAATTTGAGTTAGTTCTGGAAATGTTTTCTCCACCTCATTCTCAAAAATATTGTTAAGAGTATGTCCCACTGATGTATATTGTTCCTGCAAATCATGTTGCAAGCTCTTGAATTCCATTCTAGTTTCCTTCTCGATGAGATCATGAATACTTTCCCTCCTCTAAGTCCTTTCGTGTGATATTTTTGTTCCCTGAAAATGAATATTTAGCTTCCCATACACTGCGAGTGCACACTTGATGACAAGTTCAACATCCAAGGTAATTATGTGCTCATAATCTATGTATGGTTTCATAAATATAACTGCTAGTAAACTCAAGAATATGCCTTGTTGATATTCCCTCTTTTTAGAATGTGTAACATATTTTATAAAAGTTGTCAAAACTTCCTACCAACATACAACTTTAAGTCGAGCTCCATAGAGATTCTTAAATACATATTCCTTTAAAGTGAATAATAGTAAGTTATAAATAGTCTTGCTTCAACACCACCTATGACTCCCTAAATCATAGGAGTTTAAACTTTAATGAAACCAATCTCTTCCATATTTTTAAAAATATTTAAAATAATTTGTTTGATTTTCGCTTGGAAACCCTGTAACTTGCCTATTTGGCCTCTGATTGAAGAACCATTTTTGCAGTGCAAAGAGGACAAAGGGGTTTTCACCATCTCTGATTCTTTCATGAAAATGGATCTCAATACCTTGATTAGATAGGGAATCATGGATCTCAATACCTTTCTTTGACAGAGAATCATGAGTGTGCATTCTCATATATTTGGATCTTGGATTTCGATTTAGACAATTGCATTGCGTTCATAATCCCTAAAAGTCTATTCATAGCCTTTTTTGGATTCGAAGTCTCTAAAGGTTGAAGGGATGTATTGCATGAGTAACAACAAAATAAATATTGTTACATAAACACAGAGAAGTAACAACAAAACATAGATTGTTACATATACACAGAGAAGTAACAACAACTAACTAAAACCCAATAACAACTTCAAAAATCTCAATCCCTGCAACAAAATAACATAGAAATATGCTCTACAAGATAGCTAAAAAAAAAAATCTTCTAATAAAATTATAAAATCTACTACAACAAAATCATTAAAAACAGAGCATTGTAGAACAATATTAAAAACTAAATAGTTAACATGAGTTTACAAACTCAAATTCAAACATAGAACAAACATAAAATACATTGTTAACACTCTAAAAAATTTCTCTATATTAATTGTTGTATGACACACACATATATACATGAGATTGACCCTTTGAATCTTAATTAGTTACATAGGAAGACAAAAATTTGCTAATTAAAAATCAATTTGAGTATGAGGGTGTTGGCCCTTCAGCATTTGATGGATCAATCCTTTGACGGAGGTGCCCCTTTTCAACTCCAATCAGTTAGCAATGAAACAGAGTGGTAGAGGTAATTTTTCAAAAACATTGTGCTCAAAATTCACAGTGGTGGTGACCCTTCATAAATGTAACAGTCAGTGAAATAATTAAGCAATTCTAACATTCTCCCCCTTAATTATTTCACTAGAAAAAAATTGTTGCAACTTCATATTGTTGCTACAACTTTCAATATTCAAAATTTATGTTATAGTAAAATGTTGCAACAAGTTACATCATTCAGAAAAAATGTTGTTACATCATACAAACCCCTATATTTTTCCTATGAATTTTAAAAAATTATTTTGGCAAGGTTTTTGTAAACATGTTTACAAACTAATTTTCAGATCTGCAAGACTCTACATAAATTTCATTATTGTTTATTAGTTGCCAAATAAAATGATATCTTGTATCAAAATTCTTACTCTTTTTATGGAAAACACGATTGCATGACTGTGAAATGGTTGATTTATTGTCACACAAAATCTGAGTTGGTTCTTCCTGTTCATGTAGAAAATCAAACACAATTCTTCTCATCCACATAGCCTGGCATGCATTTGTTGTTCCTACCACATACTCTACCTCAGTAGATGATAAAGTAACAATGTGCTACTTATTTGATTCCAAAGCTACTGCACCTGATCCAAAACTTAACACGCATCTCATTGTGTTATTCCTTTCATCTACACAACCTGCAAATTCACTATCAGTATATCTAATCGGATTAAAATTTGAATCTGATGTGTACATGATACCATAATTTGTTGTTCCAGTGACATATCGCAAGATCATTTTTCGAGCTTTCCAATGATTTCTCTTCGAAGATTCCATAAAACTGGAAATCAAACTTACAACAAACATTATATCAGGCCTTGTTGTTGTCAGATACATGAGACTTCCAACCAGTCTCTTATACAATGTCAGATCAACATTTGAACCTTAATCCTCCTTACTCAGTTTTGTACAAGTTTCAATTGGTGTTACAGTTGGCTTACAATTCACCATCCTAAATATTCTTAATATATCATTTTCATAATTAAATTGACAAATAAAAATTCCATTTTTAGATTGAGTTATTTTAATACTAAGAAAATACTTCATCATTCCTAGATTAGTCATTTCAAATTATGTTTTCATGTCTATTTTAAAATCATCTATTGAGATATCTCTAGTGAAAATCAAATCATCAACATACATATAAACTATCAAGAGTTTACCTTCCTGATTTAATTTTGTATACATATTTGGCTCACTTGGACTTCTATTGAATCCTTCATTATTTAAGTAATCATCAATCCTAATGTACCATACTCTGGGTCTATGTTTCAATCCATACAATTATTTGTTTAACATGTAGACCTTATTTGGATGACCATCAATCTCATATCCTAGAGGTTGTTTAACATAAACCTCTTCTTAAAAAAATCCATTTAAAAATTCTAACTTAACATCCATATGATACATGCTCCATTTATTCTGAACAACAATGACTAATATCATTCTCACTATATCAAGTCTAGCTACAGGTGAAAAAAATTCATTCTAATCAATATTGTGTTGTTGACTAAAACCGTGAAATACAAGCCTTGCCTTGTGGTTCTCAACTTCACCTTTAGCATTCAACTTGGTCTTGTAAATCCATTTAATACCCATATATCTTTTATCTTCAGGAAAAAATACAAGGTCCCAAGTGTTATTTCTTTCTATGGCATCAATTTTCTCATCCATAGATTCTATCCAAAAATTTTCTTTAAGAGCCTCATCAAAATTTACAGGATTATATGAAATCAATGCAAAATATGAAACTTGGTATTCTTACTCATTTTACTCATACAATTATCTTAAAATTCTAGTGTTCTGACCTTTAATTATGTTTCTTAATGAAGCTATAGTAAGAATTTATTCAACACTTACCTTTGATCCTATTTCTTGATGTCCACCATATCCTGATGGTTTGTCATGTTCTTGAGCTTTAGGCATTCTTAATTGTGTTGGGATGACTCCTAGTAATTGTCTTACAGGATTTATTTTGACTGTGGAATCAACTATCCACCCTGTACGTCTTGGACATCACCAACATCATCTCCATGGGAAACATTATCTCCCTCTATAACAACTTTATCAATGCTACCATCCTAAGCCTCTTCTTCCTTGAAGTCGGCATCTCTGTTCATAACATACTTCTTGATGATGAGATTATAGACTTTGTATTCCTTAGAATCCTCACTGTATCCACCAAAGACACATTTCTCACTTTTTTCATCCAACTTTCTCCTCATCTCTTTAGGTACATGTTAATAATGCACACACCCGAAAATCCTCAAATGGGATGCATTGCTACACTTACCATTGCAAGCTTTCTAGGGAACTTGGTTCTTCACACTTTTAGTTGGACTCCTATTTAGAATATACATAGAAAAAGTAATTGCATCCCCTGAATATTCATTCAGAAGATGATTCTCCTTCAATATACTTTGAGCCATATTTATAATGATTTGATTCTTCCTTTTAGATACTCCATTTTGTTTTGGAGTATAACGAGTAGTAAATTGTCTCTTGATTTCATGAGGTCGACAAAATTCCATGAAATTAGTTAGCATATACTCACCTCCTCTATCTGATCTCAATACTTTAATATATTTTTCACTTTATTTTTCAACCATGGCTTTAAACCTCTTAAATATATCAAAATATTTAGACTTCTGCTTCAATAATTAAACCCAAAATTTTCAAATAAAATCGTCAATAAATGTCATAAAATAAACATTACCAGTCAGAGAAGTGTTCTCATTGGTCCACACAAGTATGTGTGTACAATATCCAATGGATATTTTTCTCTGTATGAAACTCCATAAATAAATTTCTCCCTGTGATGCTTTACAAGAATGCATCTCCCACATGAGCTCATTGGTTGTTGAATTATGGCAAACCCTTTCACCATATTCTTCTTCTGTAGAAAATCTAGACCACCAAAATGTAAATGGCCATACCTCGAATTCCATAACCATGACTCATTTAAACTATTAGCTTTATAATCATTCAAAGAGTCAGTCAGATCATTTCTCATAATAAGAAGAAACATTCTATTATTTGTCATATCTACCCTAAAAATCATTTGCTTACTTGGATACTTATCATAAATTGTACATACCTTGTTCTGGAAGAAAACTTTGTACATTTTCTCCATTAATTGTCCAAAACTTACCAAATTTCATTTCAAACCAAGTACATAGTAAAAATCATCTATTTTTCTTCTTTCATCATTCTTAGTATAAACAACAATCACACCTTTACCATTCATGCTTACCTTACTGTCATTACCCAGATTTACCTCAAACTGAATAATGGTGTCTAAACTGGAAAATAAATATTTATTTTCAGTGATGTGATTGCTACATCAGTTGTCCAAAAACCAAACATAATTTGAACTTTCCTGGGTGGAATTATAAGTTAGAAACACATATTTATGATCATATTTAGACTCCTCTGTAATGTGCGCATATTTCTTTCTAGCATCTACTTGCTTCTTCCAACACTTTTTAGCATAATGACAAAATTTCATGCAGTAATAACATTATACCTTAGATTTCCAATACCTCTAATTTCCTTTCTATCGGGATCTGTTGCTACTCCCCCTTAAACTAAGAGGATTATGTTGATTTTTCTCCTTAGATTCCGAATCATTTTTCCTATCTTTATGATCAGTAGTTTGACCTCCTCTTCCTTTGCTACTAGACCTTCCTTTTCCTTTGCCTCTAGTAACATGTAGCTAGGATTTGAAGTCATTCTCTAATGTATTGTCATAATATCTATACATTATGGATTCATCATAAATCAAAGAATGAGTTAATTCATCAATATGAATTTGACTATTATATTTAAATTCTTCTATGGGTACAAATATAGATTCAATTTTATTTGGCAAAGATCTAAGAAATTTATCAATCACTCTCTTGTATGAGAGATCATTGATATACTTCCTTAACTAATTTACAACATTCATGACTTGAGCCATGAAACTATCAAATGATTCACTATCCTTCATCTGCATATTCTCAAATTCTCTTCTCAAATTCTGAACCTTGAGAGTATTTTTTGGAACATCGGTTGTTGTCGTTGATGTCAATCCTAGTCATTGGTTTTGGACCGGAAGATTGATGAAGGTATTTGGACATGAAGGAAAATGCACATGAAGATAAAACACCCATGGATGTATAGTATACATCATGTTTTTTTCGGTGGTATGTGGCACGTCATGTGGATCCTCATGGTTGAGGAGAAATGAATTTTTGAAGATGACAAAGTGAATTGAAGAAGAAAATACAGGTCGGCCCTGAAGACAATTAAAGAAAAGAATTACAAAATAAGAAAGTGCCAGGTCAAGCCTAATGTTAAAAGAAAGTGACATAAATGGTATAAATACATATCATTATACATTCATTTTATATACAAGTCTAACTTCAAAGGAAATTAGAAGTAAAGAAGGTCAGATTTCAAGGGAGGATGAACTCTTTTGGTTATGTGTTCTAAGGTATGTTATTTATAGGTCATCTTACCATTTTCACTATAACCTTTTTTATAGAATGATTCTGATGTAGGCGCGCTCGCAAGCATGTCCACTCACAGGATCTTCTCTTCTCAAATGGCCCGAAGAACTCTTAAACAGCTCTTCTATTTCCCTATTGGGAAAATCTGCACCCACAGAACTCTTCACGTGATCCCCCTCTTACTTATCGGCGAATCGGACTTCGCAGTATCGCGAGTTCAATGGTCAAGCGTTGGTGTTTCGAATCCCCGAGCCCTGATGCAATTCAACGCTAACCATTCCTCTGCCTATCGGGACATCTCCTATTGCAATTTCCCCACTCGCGATATCAAACAAATGGATTTACCGAACCCCAAACCTCGATACACCGAAACTCCGATGAGCTCACGCCTTTGAATTTTCAACGGTCCCTTATCTCGTCGGGACTTTAGACTTCATGGGATCGTGAATCCTAATGCCAATGTTTCGGGACTTTCCTTTCCCCAAACTTCGATAACTCGTGCCACCTATCCTCCACTAATTCCTGTGGCCCCACGCTCCTTTTAATTGTTGGGATATCGCCTTTCACGATATCACGATTCCTGATGCAATGTTTCCCTTGCCTCCAGGACTCCCGAATTGTCGAACCCTGACTTCTTCAGATCTCCTAACACACGTCTTGAATGATGGGCGGTCCATATCGAACCTTGGACTTCACCAAATGAAAAATCAAAACCACTCACTCCTATGAACCTCGATGACCAAATCTATGATCGAGCGATCAACCAGCACATGTGTTATCTGAGATCCACGGCTACGATCCCTTCGCTATTGCGAGACTCAAAGGGTCTCGATATTTTAACTTATGAACCTTCGATATGTCAATGACTCCTGGTTCCTGCCACCTGTCCCAACAGATGGATGGCTCTGATCTCGTCGGGATTTCCATGATGGATTTTCCAATCTCTGGTCCACAGAATCCCCGATTTCCCGAACTCAAATTCCTCAATATCTCGATGCTTCTCAGGGTTTCCACTCTTCTTGCGAAGATTTAAACCCTGCACAACTCCTGTCAGACAGAGGATTGACAGGTAACTATGGGCTAATCCGATGGTCCACAATCCCTTGATCTTAAACTCTAGACGTAACTGTATCCTCCTCATTCCTCTGGCAGATCTGACAGCTAGCGGGATTTTGCAAATCCTCTCCATAAGATCCTGGTCGTTTGTCTTCTCCTCCTCGGCACGTTCACGAAGTGAACCAAGGACTCCTTCCTGGACTTAATCAACTATGTCCCAAACCTCTGTCGCCTTAAGTCACTTAATATGCTTCAACCCTTTGTGCTACCTTCAATAGATTCAAAGGATTTATCCCTCCTGAGCTTTCTCACGACTCTGAGACTTAGAGAAAATTCTTGTGCGCACTACCTGCAACAACTCTCAGACACTTCCAAATGCTAAATACCTTCGACTATGCACACTCCTGCAACAACAGTCCTTCAATACTTCGCCCAGATTCACAACTGAGACTTTTCTTAGCCTACACACTCCTTGCATGGCTCCTATAACCCAATTTCACTTCTGGGTGAATGAGAACAAGAGTTAAACTATTCGAGCCTTTTGTCAATGCACTCCTTGCGGACGACTTCAACTGCACTCCTTGTAGGAATCCTTGCTCATATAGAGAAACAATTGAAACTCATTTCTCCTACTTCCTTTCTCAGATTTCAAACACTCAGCAAGAAATCATTCATACATAGCATGTAAAACAAATGCATAACAGGAAGTAAATAATCATGAGCATAGCATTCAGCATACATACACAGAGAACAAACACAAAACCATGGATTTGAGTCAACCTCTTCTATTAATTCAAACTCTATACATGGGTGTTCTTCCACAGCTCTCTGCTTCTCTTCTATGCTCTTGCTACTTCAATAATACAAATGCACAATGAGGGTGTCTATATCCTGTTTCCCTCTTTCTTTCTAAAACTGTATAATCTAATATTAAATTCTATCTACCTATTTCATCTCAACATAAATGCCTCTATCTACTTCAGACGAGAGCGGGGCGCTCAAGGTCTAATTAAAATATAAAAGTACGCCTCTCTTTAATATCACATTTAAGGTTGGCGTATTATCTTCGAGACAATTTCAAAACTTGTGCTAGTTTTTTCCAGTTGTTCACTTGCATTCCACGTTGGCTCGCTTGTTGTGAGAGATGCTCCTGCATCATACTCCCTCGCTTGAAAACTTTCATGTGATCCTATCCATAAGCTCCTGCATGGTATGTCCATGCTTCTGTATCTCTGCTTCAGTCTCCTAGCTGGCATCTTCAATCGGATGACCCTTCCACTTGACCAAATATTCAAAGTATTCTTTCCACCGGGTCCTCTTACCCACTCGTTTATCTAGTATCTGCTCCATCTGTGGCTTATCTACAACTGGCATATACTTTTTCCACTAAACCTCTAATTGTTCATCATTTGTTCCTACTTCCTCAGCTTTGTATGGGTATAAATATGAGACATTGAATATCGGAGAAATTCCGATCCCATCGGGTAATTCAATCTCATAAGCATTTTATCCCATTTTCTTCAAGACCTTGCAGGGTCTGATTTTATTCATCTTCTATTTATTATACATTCCTCTCATGAACCTTTCCTTTCTCAAATGTGCTAGAACTAGATCACCAACCTCAAACTGAAGTTGTCTTCTATGCTGATCGGATCTGCGCTTATACTCCTGACTTGAATTCTGCAACCGCTCCTTCACTTGGCTGTGAAGTTCCTTCATCGCTTCTGTGAAATCCTCTGCACTAGCGCTCCTAGTTGCATTCTGTTCTGAATCCCTCAATTCATAGATTCCCCTTGGATGCATGCCATAAACAATATGAAATGGACTTTGTCCTATACTCCTATTCATTGAGTCATTATACGCAAACTCTACCTGCGGCAATACATTGTCCCAACTGCTGTGGTGCTTTGTCACCAAGCTTCTCAGCAAATCTCCTAGGCTTCTATTTACCACTTCTATCTGTCCATCCGTCTGCGGATGATACACTGAACTAAACAAAAATTTAGTTACCAGCTTCTTCCATAAGGTCCTCCAGAAATTCCCTATGAACTTTGTATCTCGATCCGAAACAATACTCCTTGGTAAGCCATGAAGTTGAATGACTTCTTTGAAAAACAAGTTCGCGATGTGAGTCGTGTCACTGGTTTTCTGACATGGGATAAAATGTGCCATCTTGGAAAATCTATCTACCACCACAAATATTGAATCACAACCTCTTTGTGTTCTTGGCAACCCCAATACAAAATCCATGCTAATCTCATCCCACGGCCTTTCAGGCATGGGAAATGGTTGATAAAAAACCCCATTCTGCTTCCTCCCCTTCGAATGCTTGCAAATTATCCATCTGTCCACAAATCTCTTGACCTCTAATCACATCCCTGGCCAAAAGTATGACTCGCTCAGATTTTCAAATGTCTTTTCATGACTGAAGTGTCCAGCCAATCCTCTGTTGTGTTTCTCCTTTAGCAGGTTCTCCCTCATGGAACAATTTGGAATACACAGTTGATTGCCTTTAAACAACAATCCTTCCTGGATCATGTATTTGTCCCACTGGCTTCTATCTCTAAGAACTAGATTCTCAGTTGCTTCATATGCTTCCTTGAAGTCTGGATCATCTACGTACATGTCTTTGAGATCATCAAAACCCAATGTTTTGACTTTGAACTCCTGCAACAGCAAACACTTCCTGCTCAAAGCATCAACAACTTTGTTAGCAGTACCAGAAATATGTTTTATCACAAATGTAAAATTTTGCATGTATTCAACCCACTTAACATGCCTCTGATTCAACTTCTCCTATTGAGTCACAAACTCTAATGCATGGTTATCACTATACCAAAAAAATTCCTTCGGAATCAAATAGTGCCTCCATTTCTTCAATGCCTGAATAATGGGCATAAAATTCCTTGTCATATGTGGAGTACTTCACTTTCGCTTCATTCATCTTCTCGTTGAAATATGCAATTGGTCTATCATCTTGACTCAAGACTGCCCCGATTGCAAACCCTCTTGCATCGCATTTTACTTGAAATGTTTTTTGGAAATCCGGTAACACAAGAACAGGTTGTTCCGTGATCTTCCTTTTCAATAAATTGAAACTCTTTTCAGCCTCTTCAGTCCAATGAAAATATTTATGTCTTTTCTTCACTATATCCATCATCGCTGCACTAATTCCACTGAAATTCCTAATGAATTTTCGGTAGAAACTAGCCAACCCATGAAAACTTCTCACCTCAAATATATTCTTCGGTGATGGCCAATTTTTTACTACCTCCACCTTATCTGGATCCATCCTCAACTCATTTGCAGAAATAACAAACCCCAAGTAAATGAGCTCTATCTTCATGAATGAGGACTTATTCATGTTTATCAACAGCTTCTCCTGCTGTAATCTCTTCATCACAATGGCCAAATGCTTCAGATGTTCAGCTTCCATTTTACTGAAAATTAGTATATCATCCAGATATACGATAACAAATTTCCTAATGAAATCCTTCAGATATTCATTCATCAACCTCATAAAGGTACTTGGCGCATTTGTTAAACCAAATGGAATAACAAGCCATTCATACAAACCCTCGTTTGTTTTGAATGTTGTCTTCCACTCATCACCTTCTCTCATGCGAATCTGGTGATATCCGCTTTTCAAATCAATCTTTGAAAAGTACTTTTCTCCATTCAAGCAATCCATCAGATCATCCATCCTCGGCAATGGAAATATGTACCTGTTGGTTATCTTGTTGATCTACCTTGAGTCGGTACACATCCTCCAACCTCCATCTTTCTTTGGAATGAGTACTTTTGGAACAACACATGGGCTCAATCTTTCCCTGACCAAACCTTTGTCCAACAAATCTTGGACTTGTCTTTTGACCTCTTCATTCTCTTGCGGCATCAATCTGTACGCATCTTTGTTTGGAAAACTGGCTCCTGGTATGAGATCAATGTGATGGCTCACACTCCTGATTGGTGGCAACAAATGAGGTAATTCGTCCACTACAATGTCAGTGAACTCTTCCAGCAGTTCCTGAAATTCTCCTGGCAAATCATCTACCCTTGTGCTAGTCAGAACAATCCTCAGTTTCCTGACCACAAAGAATTGCGGTTCCTCCTTCTTCTTAACGTTGGTAAGGAGTTCCTTCCCACTCATGAGAAGTATTGTGTTTCTTACTTCCGGCTTCACATCCTTATCCTTAATCGGAAGCAACATGTGTTTCCTCCCATTCTTCTCTAGGGTGTATGTGTTCATCCTCCCATCATGAATCACATTCCTATCATATTGCCATGGTCTACCCAGCAATAGATGAAAAACATCCATAGGAATGAAATCACATAATATCTTATCATTATATCCTCCTATCTTGAATTCAACTAAGCACTGTTTGGTGACATTTACCTGATGTCCTTTTTGTAGCCACGGAACTTTATATGGACTTGGATGATCAGTCGTCTCCAGCTCTAGATTTTCTACCATCTCGGTTGAAATGAGATTGTCCATGCTACCACTGTCCACAATGACCTTGCATGCCCAACCCTTGGTCTTGCAAGCTGTTCTGAAAAGTCTGGTCCTTTGGACTGAACTTTCCACTTCTTTCTCTGGTGTCAAAAGGACTTTTCGCATCACCAGCGATCTTCCACCTTCAGCATCCTCCGCCTCAAAATTTCTCCCCTGTGCTTCGGCGATGTGAGTCTCCCCCATTTCTTTCTTTTTCTCTGGACACTCGAATGACTTGTGCCCATTTTTTCCACATGTGAAGCATGTGATTACTCCACCTCTTCCTCTTCCTCTATCTCTAGTACGAGGAAACCTATTATTATCAGCATATCCTCCTCTCTGCTCAGTATGCTATTCTCTTTGCTCAGTGTATTGACCTTGCTGCGAACTTCCACCTCTCTCGACTCGAGTCTGAGGTTTCTTCCAGTCTTCCTTAGGATTCTAATATTTTTCTTGGGAAACCGATTTTCCTTTGGGCTGACTTCTGCCTCTGCCCCTCTGACCTTGTTTTGTCTCAGCTTCTCTTCATCTTTTAGAGCCATTTGATAAGCATCTTCTACCGTTCGAATGGTCACCATACTCATTTCATCATGAATCTCATATCTCAGGCCATTCATATACCTGGCCACTTTTTCGTCATTGCTTTCGCGATGGCCTACCCTGATATTCAACCTGTAAAATTCCCCAGTATATTCCTTTACTATCATCAGATTCTGTCTTAGGTTCTGCATCTTCCTGAACAGAGAAATTTGATAGTCCCTAGGAATGAATTTTTCCTTCATCTTTACAATCATCCTGTCCCAGCTCTTAATTTTCTGCTTGCCTTGGCAATGCCTATACACTTGTAGTTCATCCCACCACAAGGTTGTATTTCCTTTTAATCTCGTGACGGCATGCCTGACTTTCTTGTCCTCTTCAATATCTTCATAGTCAAAATAGGTGTCTAGAGCTCTAATCCAGTCTAGAAGCTCTTCTACATCTAGATTTCCCTCATAAACTGGAATGTCCATATTCACCTTTGCACCCATTCTTGCAACAACTTTAAGTAATCATTCATTTGCTACATATTCTGTTGTGATTTCTTCTTCACATTGTCCAGCATCATCTTCATTTTCGGACTCACTAATATCTCCTACATCAGTTGTGTGCCTTTGTCTTATCTCCATGTCCACAACTCTAGTGCGTAAGTTATGCAGATCTCTTTCTACTTCTGGATTTTGCACTTGCCTACCCCTTCCTCTGGACATTTCCCTTTCCTCCTCTGGATCAGGTGATTGTCTATCTCTTCTCCTTGGAGGCATGGATAATTCTTCCTTTTCTACTATAGAAAGAAAATAAGCTTTTCTATGCTCTGATACCACTTGATGCAAGCGCTCTCACAAGCACGTCTTCTCATAGGATCTTCTCTTCTCAAATGGCCTGAAGAACTCTTAAACAACTCTTTTATTTCCCTATCAGGAAAATATGCACCCATAGAACTCTTCGCGTGATCCCCCTCTTACTTATCATGGAATCAGACTTCGCGGTATCGCAAGGTCAATGGTTGAGCATTGGTATTTTGAATCCCCGAACCCCGATGCAAGTCAATGCTGACCCTTCCTCCACCTATCGAAACTTCTCCTATCACGATTTCTCCACTCGCGATATCAAACAAATGGATTTACCAAACCCTGAACCCCAATATGAAGAAACTCCGATGAACTCATGGCTTTGACTTTTCAACGGTCCCTTATCTCATCGGGACTTCAAACTTCGTAGGATCGCGAATCCTAATGCCAATGTTTCAGGACTTTACTTTCCCCGAACTCTGATAACTCGTGCCACCTGTCCTCCACTAATTCCTGTGGCCCCACGCTCCTTTTAGTTGTCAGGATATCGCGTTTCGTGATATCGCAATTCTTGATGCAACGTTTCCCTTGCTTCCAGGACTCTCGAATTGTTGAACCCCGACTTCTTCAGATTTCCCGACACGCGCCCCGAATGATGGGTGGTCCAGATCGAACCTCGGACTTCGCCAAATGAAAAATCAAAACCACTCACTCCTATGAACCTCGATGACCAAATTTCCGATCGAGTGGTCAACCGGCACGTGTCTTATCTGAGATCCACGGCTATGATCCCTTCGATGTTGCGAGACTCAAAGGGTCTCGAGCTTTTAACTTCTGAACCTCCGATATGTCGATGACTCCTGGTTCCTGCCACCTGTCCCAATAGATGGACAACTTTGATCTCGTCGGGATTTCCATGATGGATTTTTCGATCTCTGGTCCATGGGATCCCTGATTTCCTGAACTCCGACACCTCAATATCCCGATGCTTCTCGGGGTTTCCACTCTGTTCGTGAAGATTTAAACCCTGTGCAACTCCTATCAAATGGACAGTTGATGGGTAACTATGGGCTGATCCGACAGTCCACAATCTCTTGATATTAAACTTCGGACGTAACTGTATCCTCCTCTCTCCTCTGGAAGATCTGACGGCTGGTGGTATTTTGCAAATCCTCTCCACAAGATCCTAGCCGTCTGTCTTCTCCTCCTCGACATGTTCACGAAGTGAACCAAGGACTCCTTCCTGGAATTAATCAACTATGTCCCAAACCTCTGTCTCCTTAAGTCACTCGATATGCTTCAACCCTTTGTTCTACCTTCAATAGCTTCAAAGGATTTGTCCCTCCTGAGATTTCTCACGACTCTGAAACTTAGAGAAAATTCTTGCGCTCACTCCTTGCAACAACTCTCAGACACTTCCAAGTGCTGAATACCTTCGAATCTGCACACTCCTACAACATCAGTCCTTCAATACTTCACCTAGATTCACAACTGAGACTTTCCTTAGCCTTCGCACTCCTTGCATGACTCCTATAACCCAATTTCACTTCTGGGTGAAGGAGAACAAGAGTTAAACTATCTGAGCCTTCTGTCAACGCGCTCCTTGCGGATGACTTCAACTGCACTCCTTGAAGGAATCCTTGCTCAGATAGAGAAACAATTGAAACTCATTTCTCCTACTTCCTTTCTCATATTTCAAACACTCAGCAAGAAATCATTCATACATAGCATGTAAAACAAATGCATAACAGGAAGTAAATACTCATGAGCATAGCATTCAGCATACATACACAGAGAACAAACACAAAACCATGGATTTGAATCAATCTCTTCTATTAATTCAAACTTTATACATGGGTGTTCTTCCACATCTCTCTGCTTCTCTTCTATGCTCTTCCTACTTCAATAATACAAATGCACAATGAGGGTGTCTATATCACGTTTCCCTCTTTCTTTCTAAAACTGTCTAATCTAATATTAAATTCTATATACCTATTTCATCTCAAAATAAATGCCTCTATCTACTTCATACAAGATCAGGGCGCTCAAGGTCTGATTACAATATAAAAGTACACCTCTATTTAATATCACATTTAAGGTCGACATATTATCTTCGAGACAATTTCAAAACTTGTGCTAGTTTTGTCCAGCTGTTCACTTGCATTCCGCACTGGCTCGCTTGCTGTGAGAGATGCTCCTGCGTCAGATTCAGATGGTTAAATTGATATAGTATTGAGAAGAAACATCAAGGTACCTATGGTAAAAAAATCATCTCTTTATTTGCTACAATTTTGGAGATACACTATGTGGAAGATAGGGTTTTTTACTAGTCCTGAAGCTAGTCAATAAACAAGTGTTCTGGGTAAAAAAATCATAACTTATTCATAGAGAACCCAAATGAAGTGATAAATTTTTCATTGGAAACAATAGGGAATGTAGTTTATTTTGTGTGAATTTTAGAATCTGATATTAAATATTGAGCGCAGGGAATTCTATACAAGTTCACTCTCCTGAATAAACTAGAATTGAACAAGGTTTACCATTCTCTCTATAACTTCTTTTTTAGGAGGATTCAAGGAGTGAAACTTGGATAATTTTTAGAGAATACATTGAGTAATATTATCTAAAGGATCAAAGCATTCCAAGAATTGAAGAATTGCAGAAATTGAAGAAGTCTTAGGAAGCATTATCAGGTTCTATGTGATGGTTGGTTGATGATGATGATTTAATGTAAAGTTTTATTATCTCTCATATATTCTTGGGTGGAAGGAAGGGAGAAAAATGGAGAGTTCAACCCTCTCTTGATATTGGATGATTGTATCTTCCTCTTGTAGTTTTATCCCTCCCTTTACATTTGGAAGCTATAGCTACCTTTGGAAGTCATTACTTCCCTTGAAGTCATATATTGTGCATGGTGTATTGTGGTGTATTGGTGTAACTCTTATACTATTGTTCATTTCTCATTGGATATAATTGAATGTTTTAAGTATAAGTTGAAAAAGGTTTTAAATTGTACTTGATATTGATTCACCACCCTCTCAATATCAACAATTGGTATCAGAGTAGGCTGCCTTCGGAACAGTTTAATCATTGGAAGGAAAATTTTGAGCAGAGATGGATGACCATGAGAACATTTCAAATGGGATTCAAATATTTTATGGAATAAATTATGCAGACTGGAGTGATATATTGAAAACTTACCTAACATATTTGGGAGTAGATATTTGGTACACGGTTGTAATTGGCTATGTAATCCCAAATAATGCTCCAACGGATCCAAATGAGAAGAAGATTATGAGTTGTAATTCAAAATCCATACATGTTATTCTAGGGGCATTGGCACCAAACATTGCTAGCAAAGTGATGGGATGCAACACTGCTAAAGAGGTATTGGACAAACTCAAGAGTATCTACGAAGGTGATCCAAAAGTTAATCAAGTACAGCTTCAATGACATAGAGAAGAATTTGAAAATTTGAAGATAATGAAAAGGAAGATATTGCAACCTGTTTTCTTATATTTGATGAAGTTTTTAATACTATCAGAGGATTAGGTGAAGATCTCGATGAAACCTTTGTTCTACAAAAAGTGTTGAGATTAGTTCTCTTGAAGTATGATGCTAAGGTCTCTGCCATTGAAGAAACTAGGGACGTGACCAAAATGATAATGGATGAATTACATGGGTCTCTTATAACATATTAAATGAGAACAGGTACAGAAAGTGACCAGTCAAACAATGAATCATCCTTTAAAGCCATAAAGAAGACAAAAGACAAGGATAACAACATTGATGAAGAAATAACAAATTTTGTAAGAAGGTTCTACAAGGGAAGTGGAAGATACAAACGTGTTATCGGAAAAATCGGTAGGTGCGGACACTAACAGATCTCCCTAGATCCACCTAGATCTAGAAAAAAACACACCAGAACATGACGCTTTCCTTAAGTTTTAAATATTGAATTTACTAACTAAAGAGGGATAGGTGACATACCGTTTAAATGTCGCTTCCTCTTTCCATCGCCATCCTAGCTCCGTTCCAATGCTCATATAATGATGAACCTGCAAAAGAACCCAACCAACCAAAGTGATTGTAATAACATAAACTCAATATAAACCTATGTATGTGATCAATGAATCATACAATAAAACACAACAAGCTTTATAGGAAAGAATCATATTACTGTATCATATTAAATGTGAAAGAG